>JALIZH010032969.1:2625000-3035253 GCA_030522465.1 Rhipicephalus appendiculatus
TGGATTTTTCATTTCAAACATTCTCACTATTCTGCTTGAATGTAAGGTATTTCAGGCTTCCAGAAAAGAAAGAAGAAAAAGTCTTCTAAGTGGGAAACAGTATCGCTGAATAAAAACCATGGGCGTAACCAAGGGGGGGGGGGGTTCAATCCCCCCAAAATTTTTCAATTCTGCTTGCGTGTATATACACGCACACCAGGGGCCTAGCCAGAAATTTTTTTTCGGGGGGGAGGGGCAGCTCCTTGAAATGGTCATTTTTCGCTCTGTATGCCATGGCGAAAAAAAGTCAAGGTGGGGGGGGGGGAGGGGGCAGGGGCCCGGTGTGCCACCCCCTGGCTACGCCACTGACGCACACATACAAACGCACGCACGAACGCAAACTATGGTTTATCCCCCCCCCCCCCCCTCCGAAAAAAATTCTGGCTACGCCCCTGATAAGAGCGACCAAAATTCTGCCGTCAGGTTTGGAACGCATGATCGTTCCGCTACGGAGACGCAATGATCAAACGGCATAATGAATGGTTGAGTTCAATATTTCGATGCTGCAGTTCGGAGGCCACTGACAGCGCCTCAGTTTGAGCAGCCTTTTCTTCTCGATCACGTTGCGTAGACTTCTCTTTGGTGATGAAGTGCAGCCTCGTTAAACTATAGAACATAATCTCTCTTGTGAATGAATGAAACCACGACGTTTATTCCGCATTGAGCGTTTGTTCGCTGTAACCAACTTTTTGGAGGTCGTGCCCCTGCAAACATTCTGAAAATGACTGCATGCTTTCAGTATATGCAGCTTATTTCTGCTGAAAAAAAACACGGTAAACGCATTCTCCAACTTTGCAATCAAGTTGTCGAGGCGTTTCGACGGGTACAGTAAGCCCACATGGTCAAATTTCCTCGTCAATGAGGCATTCTCATTTGTCTCTGCCTGCAAAGGCAAGATGACTAAGGCAAACGCAATTCATGTGGGGCACGGGAACCTTTTAAATGCCTTCCTGACGACATAACCAGCAACGTGGAAAATTAAATGGCTGTCATTTTTCTTTTCAGCACAGCCTTTGTGGTAAAACATATTCCTGCTTCGAGCACAGCTGAAGCAATTGCGAGGTGTCCCTCATCCAAGAGTTCATCAATTAGACTTGCAATGCGTGCTGCCTTTCGTTTTCCAATGTCTGATGGCCCCAAGAGTGCGCTTAGGATCTCTGCTGGCGATTTACCACTCCTAAGTGGTTTCACTGAGTTGTAGAACGCAAATTTTTTAACCATGAGCAAGAGCTGCTCTTGGGGAGGGGGGGTGATCATTATACCCAAACACACGACGCAATGCTCGCCTAGCACTTTATCTTCTCTTTCATGTTCTTTGCCCAGTCTTCTCGACGAAGAGCGTCCGCCGGGGAGCACGGAGCAGGAGAACCTTTTCTGCAACCTTTTTGTACCCGCCCTTGCACAGCGGCAAGAAGCATGTCCGGCCTTAGCAAGCATACTCAAAAATACGAAGAAATCACGGTAATGTCACACTTGATATGTTCAGCGGAAGCATATCAGGTAAGCCGCAGAAAAGTAGAACAGAGGCGGACGTTGACTCAGCACGTGCAGATACGAACAAAACTCGCGCTTCCATACAACCACACACCACTGTGTGATGAGTGAAGGAGGGGGGACGAGGCGCGTGCCGAACGGGGAAGCGCGGCGACGGTGCGCGAGGAGCAAAAAGTCACCCGATGGCACGCGCACCAACCACGTCGACGAAGAGGATTGGTCAGGTAGGGGCTCGTGGCATGCGACCCGAGCCGTGATGGCGAACGCCGAAGGATGACCGAGGCACTGTTCTGTGGGGCGCCGGTCGGAGAAGACGGACGAAGCAAGCGTCGCACCCGCGACGAGAGCGGCTGGTACTCGGTTCGGGAGGCGGCGACACGAGAGGCTCGGGTAGTGGCCGTGGACCTTGGAAGACTCCAAGCGAGGCTGCCCGGACCTGTCGCACCTCAACACTGCAGTTCCGAGATCGCCAGCAGCCCTCCCCTTCTCGGCAGAACGGCTGCAGACCACAGTTCAGTCAAGGAGGTGGCCGTCACCGGTGGAGTCCTGAAGCAAGGGTCCAAGGCCTGGTTAGGCCTAACCTCGACTGAGCGAGGACGGAGAAGACTACTGGGGAAACACGTGATGAGGACAAGCGGCAGGCTGGACGAAGACAACCTACGGTGAACTTAGGGGTCCTGCTGGGGACGTCGACGACGGTCTCGACGAAAGATTGACGCGACGGGAACATCGGTTCGTCTCGACGAACGACGATCGAACTGTAGGAACATTCTGGTACCGCTAGGCCCATAGTGGCCAGACTGAGTTGAAGAGACGTAGCTAAGCCTAGCTAAGTCGCACTGGCTAGATAGTTTCAGTGCAAGACGAGAACTAGGATTTGTTAATGTAAATAGGATTTTGCAGGTTTTTGCTTGTATGGCTCAGTGTCATTAACGTTTTTTTATGTATTCAATTTGTTAGTTATAAAGTTTGAAGGTCGTCTTACCACGGTCTCCCGTGCTCGTCTCACTCTCTCCCAATTCCAATCCGATTTGCAAGCGCTCCCGAGATAATCGTGACAAATAAGTGGCGAGCCTGCCAGGATTTTACCATCTTTCGGCCCAGTCACTTATCGTCGGGGGGTTGCAAGGATGGATTGCGAGAAGTTGGCGGCCGTGGCCAAATACGTAGGAATGGATAAGGAGGAGACGAAACAGTTTTTTGAGAACGCGCAAAAAGAGCATGAGAGGGAGCTCGCGCAGAAAGTGAAGGAGCGGGAAGTAGAACACGAGCGAGAAAAGGAGCTCGCGCGTGAACAGCACGAGCGCGAGAAAGAAATCCTCGAGCTCAAGTTGAGGCTCGCGCAAGTAAACGCGCGCTCACGAGACGCGGCGAGTAACGCGAGTATTCCCACGACGGCATCGGCCTACTTCCAGACCTAGACAGATCTGCCCTCGCAAGTTAATGGCACCCTTCGATGAGCGAAGGGACGACTTGGATGCCTATCGTTTCGAGAGGATTGCGGTAGGGCAAGGCTGGGAGAGGAGCGAGTGGGCCAATGCCTTGAGTTTGTGCCTCGTGGGAGAGGCGTTGAGTGTGTTTGGCCGCATGCCAGCTCAAGATTCATTACATTATGATCTGGTAAAGAAAACTTTATTGGAAAGATTCCGGCTGACCGCCGAAGGTTTTCGCGAAAAATTCCGGTCATGCAAGCCTGAGAATTCCGAGACTGGCAAACAGTTTGTCTGCCGACTGGCCACCGACTTTGATAGATGGGTGGAGTGTTCAGACACAGAAAAAACCTACGTAGGCGTCCGCGACAAGGTAGTGGCAGACCAATTCCTCAACCGTTGCAGTAGCAAGTTGGCCATATTCTTGAAAGAAAGAAAGGTGGGCACGGTAGAGGAAATGGCAAGGCAGGCCGACCAGTTCATGGAGGCACAAGGGCTAAGAAATCTTGGATAGGGGGGTCGGTGAAAGTATTATGGCAGTGGAAGGAGAGACTAGAGGGCAGGTCCCAATGAGCAACGGCAGGGCACAACAGCGATGTTTCTTGTGCAACCGGCCGGGGCATATTGCCATCAATTGTCGTACAAAGAATGGTCACAATGATAAGACAGTGACGTGCTCAAGATGCCAAAAAAGAGGACGCAAAGCAGAGGATTGTAAGACGAAGTCAGTCGAAAAGGCTGCCTGTGTATTGAGATACAGAGAAGAGGGGCAGAACGAAAGTAGAAGGTGAGGTGCAAGGACATAAGGCTACAGTGCTGCGGGATACAGGCGCTGATACCGTATTGATACGGAAAAGTTTAGTGGCACCAGAGACTATGACGGGGCAAGTAAAACCAGTGGTTTTTGTGGACAGAACAATCCGGTATCTGCCAGAAGCTAAGATACATGTAGCTACACCCTTCTATACGGGGCCAGTGACAGCAAAGTGTATTGAGGATCCCCTATACGACCTGGTAGTGGGAAATGTACCGGGTGTGAGGAAAGCTGATGACCCTGATCCCCTGTGGAGAGGGACTGAGAAAGGCCCGGAGCAGAGTAAAGATTCAGGGCCTGCAGAAGGGGAGGAACCAAAGGTAGAAATGGAAATGGCAGCAGCAGTGCAAACTAGGCCCTCAAGTAACATAAGGAAGAATGTAAAACTACTACAAGTCACCGACATCAGGGGGGTTGGATGTGACAGCGGAAAAGTTCAAGGAACTGTAGGAGAAGGATCCAGCTATTCGAGCGTGTGAGGGAAGATTAGGAGAGGTTATAAAAAGGAAGAAGAGCAGAACCGTAGCGCAATTTATGAAGCAGAATGGGCTGATGTATCGCAAGTGTGTTTTTAGCTCGGGTAGAGAAGTCCTACAGCTGATGGTGCCGGAGGAGTTAAAAGATACAGTGCTGAAACTGGGACATGATGGTATTATGGCCGGTCACCAGGGCATAAAAAATACGCTAGAGAGGATCACAGAGGAATTCTTCTGGATAGGAGTGCAGAGCGATGTGAAGAGGTATGTTAAATCGTGCGACGTATGTCAGAAGACTGTCTCTAAGTGGAGAGTAGGTAAAGTTCCGCTGGCTAAAATGCCGATTGTAGATTTACCTTTTGATAGGGTGGCTATAGATATTGTGGGGCCCATCAACCCAGTGTCAGGTAAAGGAAATCGATATGTGCTGACCCTGGTGGATGTGGCTACCAGGTATCCTGACGCAGTCGCTTTGAAATCCATAGACACCATTCAGGTAGCCGAGGCTCTGTTGAACATGTTCTCGAGATACGGCATACCAAAGGAGGTACTCAGCGATAGAGGATCCAATTTTACCTCAGAAATGACGAGGTAAGTGCACAGATTGATGTCCATTGACCAGAAATTAACTACACCGTATCACCCGATGGCCAACGGGTTGGTGGAACGGTTCAATGGAACGCTGAAAACTATGTTGAAAAGGATGTGTAAGGAAATGCCGAAGGATTGGGATAGATACCTGCCGGCACTGTTGTTTGCATATCGGGAGGTACCGCAGGCCAGTTTAGGATTCTCACCCTTTGAGATGATGTATGGAAGAACGGTCAGAGGCCCGTTAACAATTTTAAAAGAGCCATGGTCCAGGGAAGAGATGGGAACAGAAGAAAAGAACACATACACATATGTGCTAGATCTGAGGAACCGGCTAGAAGAAACATGCAAAATAGCCCATCAAGAATTAGAACGAGCCAAGCAAAAACAAAAGAACTACTATGATCGTAAGGCAGTGCAGAGGACACTAAAGGTAGGGGATAAGGTTTTGGTACTGCTGCCCACGGAAAACAATAAAATGTTAATGCAGTGGAAAGGGCCATTTACAGTCACCCAAAAGAAGAGTGAAATAGACTACGAAATTTCAGTACATAATCACAAAAAGGTGTTCCACATCAACATGCTAAAAAGATATGAAGATAGGCTAGGGGACAGAAAGGGAAAAGAGAAAGAGCTAGCTACTGTGTGTGTGGTTATTGCAGAGGAAAACCAGGAAGAGGTACCTACCTATAATAGGAAGCAAACTATGGGGGTAGAGAAAGTGGCAATAAATCCTTCCCTGGAGGGTTCAAGGTCACAGAGTTAAGAGATATAGTCGGTAAATTTAGTGAGATTTTTTCAGATTTACCTGGGCGTACTGAGATTGTGAAATGCGAGCTCCAATGCTCCACAGAAGCACCCGTGTATGTCAAGCAGTACCCGTTACCTATAGCTATGCAGGAAGCCATTGGAAAAGAAGTGGATGAGATGATAAAGCAGGGTATAATTGAAAGGGCCAACTCTGCTTATAACGCACCCCTGGTAGTAGTTAAAAAACCAGATTGCTCAAACCGGGTGTGTGTCGATTTCAGGAGACTAAATAACATCCTGAAGATGGATGCAGAACCTATTCCAAGGATTGATGTGGTGGTAGCTAAAGTGGCAAATAAAAGATATTTTTCGAAGCTAGACCTCTCCAAGGGGTATTGGCAGATACCAATGGAGGAGGCGTCAAAAGAAAAGACAGCATTTGCATGTTCAAGGGGGTTATTCCAATTCAGATACATGCCTTTTGGGTTGAAAACAGCGGCGGCAGTATTCACAAGGTTGATGAGGCAGGTCTTGCAGGATGTACCCTATGTAGAACATTACATCGACGATATCCTGGTTGCGACCCACACATGGGAACAACACCTGCAAGCCTTAGAGCAGCTGTTTGGGAGGATAAAGGATGCTGGGCTGACAGTTAAGCCTACCAAATGTGAATTAGGATGTAACACCGTGGATTTCTTGGGGCACAAATTAGGGTTAGGACAGGTGGGCCCGAAGGAAGATATATTGGACAAAATCCAAAAAGTGGAGAGACCGAAAACGAAGAAACAGGCCCAATCATTCTTAGGCTTGACAGGGTTCTATCGTGAGTTCATACCCCATTACGCAGAAATAGCAGGACCACCAGGAAGGGCGCGAATAATGTGAAATGGGCGGAGGTGCATGAAATTGCATTTGAAAGGTTAAAGCATGAAATGTCACAATCTCCCATATTGTTGGCTCCGGATATGCAGAAAAAGTTTGTGCTACGAACTGATGCGTCGAACAAGGCCCTAGGGGCAGTACTCCTGCAAGAGAAAGAGGGAATTCTCCACCCCGTGTTCTTTGCAAGTAGGAAGCTGAATAGCGCGGAGCAGAATTACTCCACTAGTGAAAAAGAATGTTTGGCTTTGGTGTGGGCGGTAAAAAAAATTTCACACCTATTTATTTGGGAAGCCCTTCAGAGTGCAAACAGATCACCAACCGTTAGAATTTTTGAGCAAAGCAAGGCTAACGAACGGAAGGGTGATGAGGCGGAGCCTGACCTTGCAGGAATACTGTTTCCATGTGGAGTATATCAAGGGCCGACAAAACGTGGGAGCGGATTTTATGAGCAGAGCCATGTGAATTAGGAGACAGTGTGTGGTGAAGTGCGAACTATGTGAACGTTGGGTACATCGAGATGTGCGAACGATATCAGTGTCGACGCGTGAACAAAAAGTGCAGTGAATAGTGAATAAGTGCGCGATGAGGTCGGCGGAATATGCAGCTAAGCCAGAAAGGGGCCACAAGGAAAACACAAGGTGCGAGGCTGCATCATATGGAGGACGGAAACGAGCATTTTGTTTGGAGAAAAAACTCTTTAAAAGGGGGGCCCAATGTGATGAGTAAAGGAGGGGCACGAGGCGCGTGCCGAACGGGGAAGCGCGGCGACGGTGCGCGAGGAGCAAAAAGACACCCGATGGCACGCGCACCAACTACGTCGACGCAGAGGATTGGCCAGATAGGGGCTCGTGGCTTGCGACCCGAGCCGTGATGGCGAACGCCGAAGGATGACCGAGGCACTGTTCTGTGGGGCGCCCGACGGAGAAGACGGACGAAGCAAGCGTCGCACCCGCGACGAGAGCGGCTGGTACTCGGTTCGGGAGGCGGCGACACGAGAGGCTCGGGTAGTGGCCGTGGACCTTGGAAGACTCCAAGCGAGGCTGCCCGGACCTGTCGCACCTCAACACTGCAGTTCCGAGATCGCCAGCAGCCCTCCCCTTCTCGGCAGAACGGCTGCAGACCACAGTTCAGTCAAGGAGGTGTCCGTCACCGGTGGAGTCCTGAAGCAAGGGTCCAAGGCCTGGTTAGGCCTAACCTCGACTGAGCGAGGAGGGAGAAGACTACTGGGGACACACGTGATGAGGACAAGCGGCAGGCTGGACGAAGACAACCTACGGTGAACTTAGGGGTCCTGCTGGGGACGTCGACGACGGTCTCGACGAAAGATTGACGCGACGGGAACATCGGTTCGTCTCGACGAACGACGATCGAACTGTAGGAACATTCTGGTACCGCTAGGCCCATAGTGGCCAGACTGAGTTGAAGAGACGTAGCTAAGCCTAGCTAAGTCGCATTGGCTAGATAGTTTCAGTGCAAGACAAGAACTAGGATTTGTCAATGTAAATAGGATTTTTGCAGGTTTTTGCTTGTATGGCTCAGTGTCATTAACGTTTTTTTATGTATTCAATTTGTTAGTTATAAAGTTTGTGGGTCGTCTTACCACGGTCTCCCGTGCTTGTCTCACTCTCTCCCAATCCCAATCCGATTTGCAAGCGCTCCCGAGATAATCGTGACACACCGCAAGCAAACAAACCGGCAGCGGGGACACCTCGTCTCTAACTCGTCTCATGAGCGCAGCTCCACCTAACGGCATCATAAAAACAGGTTTCACCGCGGCGGCTGGCAGAGCCGTCTGCTCACGACACTATCCAAACCCTTCTAGCCTCCCTAACCAGACTGCGCTTTATTAGCGAACACCATCTTTCAGGAGGGCCAGGGTTCACGAAAAAACAAAAAACGCAGAAAGCGGCCTACTTGAAGGCCGCGACCAGAGTGACAGGAACTCACATTCCTTCTGCATTATTGAAATAGATGTAGCGCTGACGGTGTGTGTTTTGTTTTGTGCACAGCGCATGCGCCTTGGCTGATAGTGTTAGCTAATAAAGCACAGTTGCTAGTCCAGCCGTTGCGTGTCTCCCCTGTCGGGGGGTCTTCTTGACTGGTTTATGCTTTCGCTTCGTGTACCACCTGACCCAGACTTGGACTTTATTGTATAGATGATCAATTTAGCAGCGCACCGGCGCAGAAAACACGCCACGTCGGGTCCCAACAGTGGCGCGCAACAACGTCTGATTTCTCGTCGCAGGTGCGCCGGCGGTTGCTGATCAAGGTTGGCCTGAACAACGCGGTGGCCGACGTCTCCTCTCCGGCGTCGGTGCTGAGCTGGTCACGCGAAGAAAGCCTGAGCAGCAGCAGGAACAGCTTTCCCGACAGCACCGTGAACAACACCGTGTCCTCCGCGGTGAGCACACCAGAGGTGCACCACCTTAAGGTCTTCAACCCTGCCTTCAAGTGATCGCTCTGCGCGGACACTCCCGAGACATCGTGGATCCAGGCCAACTTCGGGGTCGCTCCGTGCACCTATTCCACGTTTGTGAGCGGGGGTAGGCGCCGTCGACTAGCTGACGCGCTTGTAGCGGCGCGAAGGCTCCGCCCAGTCCAAAGATCGCCAGCGCCTGAGCACGTGAACGTTAGAGTGCTGGTGGCCTCGCCATATGACACATGGACCGCGGACGTGCCTTCCACGCTGGGAGAGGTGTCAGACGTTATCTCCAAGATGTCCCCCTGATCTGCGCCGGGCCCCGATGACATCACGCCCGGCCACGCCTCCAGCACCTCGGCAAGTAGCCGAGTCCAAGTGCCGAGTTTAAGATGTACATTACAAACCCCGTCTGGACCGCCTCCCGCCTACCCCTGTTTACAAACATGAAATAGCTATATGACAAGTGAAGCTGCAATGGGTGCGAATAGTTGGTACGAATGCATGGCTCGTTCGCGCTGCCAGGACGAAATGACCACACAGGGTGACTAACAACAGTTTATTTTTGTGCCACGTGCTTCCTTATGTATGACCCCAAAAAGAAAAGAGAATGGAAAACCAAACGAATAGTGGTAGAAAAAAAAAACACACGTGTACATCAGTGAAAACGTCACCATCCGCGAAAGCCACTTGCAAAGCCATCATATCTCTGCTCCACCGCACCACTACCGTTCAGCACTGTCAAAGCTACGGGGTGTAAGCAAGCCACATGCTTGCGCAGGAAAACATAGTTCGACATATAATTGACTGCAATTCGCAAGGTTGAGACATCTGCCCTTGTTTGGCATCTGCTGCGGCACATCAATAAGTAATATGTTTATTCTTCATCGCATTTACGTCGTATTTCTTTAAACGCTGTATCAGTAACCGCCGGTAACTGTGGTAACAAACCAACATGGCAGCGCGACCGCCCGCGCCGATCCGAACTTGCCCTTGCTGCTCGCCCGAAGCGCTCACAGCAACAAAAAATTCCCCATCTCCCACTAAAGGGAACCATGTGTTGATGCGAAGCAGCGTGGAGGTGATTAGCTTGAGTGGGAGAAACGTCGCCGCTCCCGATTCGCGGCAGCGGCCCGACCGCTCATCGCGGTGCTGCACAGGAGAGAGAATGAGGCGCACGCGCTATGTCATTTTCATACCGCGGAACTACCGTGGCGTCCCCAGCGGAGTATGCAGCTGTCGCACCACCTGCCGTGTGCACCGCTCCGTAGAGTAGAGGATTCCTAGAGGAGAGATAGGGGGGGGACCGTAGGAGAGGAGAGAGGGGGGGAGGGGACGCGCATGAGCTGTGGTGGTGTGGGACGCGGGCGTCGCTCTGTAGAGTAGAGGATTTCTAGAGGAGAGAAAGGGGGGGAGCGTAGGAGAGGAGAGAGCACCTGTCGTGCGCGCCGCTCCAAAGAGTAGAGGATTCCTAGAGGAGAGAACGGGGGGCAATTGTAGGAGGAGAGAGGGGGGAGGGGACGCGCATGCGCTCTGGGGGTGCGGGACTCGGGAAGGAGAGACGGACAAAGCCCCCCGCAAGCACGATCAAGGAATGGGGTCAACGGGACGCGGGCGCCGCTTCGTAGAGTAGAGGATTTCCAGAGGAGAAAAGGGGGGGGAGCGTTGGAGAGGAGGGAGAGGGCGTGTGGGACGCGGGACGCGTGAAGGAGGGACGGACAAAGCCTCCGCAAGCACATGCAAGCAAGATCAAGGAATGGATTCAACGTGGGCGACAGACACCACCGGTAGTGCGTGTTATTCTTTGCTTGCACCCACCACATGCCTAGCCATTGCTAAGCAGCCACTGTGTGCTCTCGTCTATGACTCTGGTGACTGTAGTGGTGGTTGACGGCCTTATTGTACTACAGTGTTCTGGTTCGCATAGTGGGTGCTTCCCTACTTCATGAAAGTGACCGGACGCGAGACGCCGGACGCGGGAGGGATGGACACAGCCCCGAGCATAAGATGCTTTGCATCTAATAAATGGTGCAGTGAGCCATCGCTTTGTGCCATCTCACGCCGAGGACAAAGCATCGGGTACGTTCTGTCGTTATTGGCGAGATAAGCTGTTTCTTTAGCCACACCTGCTAAGCCTAATGCGCCGAGAATTCGATAGCGGTTCATGGAAATAGCGCAGTGTAGAACCGAATACATTCCTATGATAACTCACATATGACGCCTTGCAAGTGACTTTCGTGCATGGTGACGTTTTCACTGACGTAGCTACGCATGTGCTTTTTTTTTTCTTTCACTATTCGTTTGGCTTTCCTTTCTTTTCTTTTCTTGGGTCATACATAAGGAAGTGCGTGGCACAAAAATAAACAGTTGTTAGTACGCGCATCAGCATGTGTGCATCTTTTTCTGAAGTCACTTGGTCCAGTTCCTGGCAGCGTGAACCAGCCATGCATAAAAAGTGGACGCGAGTGCCAAGGATGTGCTACACTTTGTGGACTTGGCCGAGAGTAGACACACAAGAGCAGTTGGCGCCTGCCAGTTCCGCCCATAGTAAGCGCATTCGGGCTTCTTTTTCGGACGAGTGTTTCCAGTCGCGTCGTTCGGGCTTATTTTCATTTCCCCGGCAAATATGCTTATTTCGGTGATAATAGGTTAACCAGTAGTGCCATGGATTTGACTAGTTGAGTCATTGGGGTAATCAACGAGTTACGTTAATCATGCTCTGGGGCGAAAGTGCATTCAACCAAATGGAGACAGTAAATACGTGCTTTCATATTTGCGTATTTACAAAATAATTAAAGCGCTTTTTCAGCTGTACTTGAGTGACATCTTTTTTAATATAATGTAAAATGCGAAAATAATCAAATTTCCGCTTCTTTTGGGCTTCTTTAGTGATGATTATTTGCTTGTTAGCTCCGTCGCATCTGGCAACTCTGGTCGGGGCACTCGACGAAACGATCAGTGTCGGCAAAGCTCGGTTGCGTTCTTTTACAGCGCAGCAGCGTCTGACGCGCCTTTCGAGAGTCCAATTCAATTCAATTCAATTCAATTTTATTTAGTATCTTTGCGTACAGTGTAACATCGTTAGAGATATGTATTACATTCGGAGGTCCCATAGTTACGAGAACTGACGGGGGGACCTCCTAATACTAAAACACACGTATGTTAAATGTCGTGGGCAGCATGAGAAAAAAGAATGCATTAATAAAAATTTACAGGAAAGCTAAAGGAGGTACATGGAAAAATGAAAGCAAAATATGATTGAAAAATGAAAGCAACAAACAGCAACAAAACCGGTATAGTATATAAATCTATCATTATACAATACTTAGCATAAGTAAAAAAAACAAAGAAAAAACTTCCAGTGAAAATATTCAAGATGCAGGCGTCATGAATGCATCAAAACAAAGTGAATACAATAAGATCGAACACAACAGTAGTATACAAAACAATGAATACAAAGTGATATGAAAATTGCGGCTACGAAACGAAAGCAAGATGACTTCATGTAGAAACAATAGCACCAAATATTTAGCAGTTATCATAGCGGATTAAGCATGCACAATAACAAAAAAAAAAGAAGAAAAAGGAAAGACGAAAATAAAAAAAGCGATAAAAAATCGGAGATTAGTAAGTCTGCTGACATAATTGATCGAGACAGTTATGAAGGCTTTGAAATGTATGTACAGATGATTTAATTTCGAGTGGTATTGCGTTCCAAAATGATATGCCTGAAAAGAGGGCTGTTAGTTTTCCGTAATTTGTGCGAACGCGGGGAAGAAGTAGATTGTCTTTAGCCGAGAACCGAGTAATGTTAGTGTTTACAAGAAATTCATTTGAGTAAGCAAGGAGGGAGCTGCCACATTGCTTAGACTTAAAGGCCAACTCCGGCGATTTTTTGACCGTGTCAGGGTAATGGTGCTTTTATGTTCCTGAGACACTCTTGTCACGCGCCTGATAGCTGCAATGCTAAGCAAATGCGAAAATAATTTTTAATAAGCAAAAAGGCGCAATACCGAAACCGAAACCCAGCCGAGTGTGCTGTCCACGTATGACGTAGTAGTTTGTTACGAACCGGAAGTCGTGCAAGGCATGCTGGTCCCGCCGGCGCGGAATATCACACGCTCCTCCACAGAGAACAGAAAATCGCGCTCCAAACCAGTGAAGCGCCGGCCAAACACCGTCGCCTTGTGGCCAGCACAATATACGCTGTAGCGGCCTAAGTTAGCGAACCCATCGGCTGCGTCACTTCCGTCGACCGGCAAACAAACACGTCACAGACGCAATGTTGCCAATAATTGCGGGAAGCCGGGTGGGCGTTCGCAGAGAATCTTCAAAATTCATTTGCAAACAATCAGCGCATCTCTCAAGCTTGAAATTTCGCATAAATGACGGAAATGTGCAAAAGAACGTACCCAGCGAATTTCATTGAGATCTATTGACCTCGAAAAATCGCCGGAGTTGGCCTTAGACTTAAAAATAAATAGAGATAGTTTTTGTTTTAGTAGTTCTGTTAGTGGCAAAATATTTAGGTTTTGGTATAGTGGTTTAGAGGGCGTAAAAACATTACTGAAGGTCATTAATCGCACAGCTTGGTTTTGAAGGCGTTGAAGAGAATCTAGGTGACAGTAGTAAGTATTAGCCCAAGATGATACGCAGTAAGACAGATGACTATGAATTAGGAGTGATATAGCGAACGAATAATGTACCTTTGGAAATAATTACGTGACTTAATGATTACATGTATGCCAAAAGAAACAAAAGTCTTTAGAAGATTCGTCTGCTACGTGCACATTGCATAATTTTTGTGCACCTAGTGCGCATGCTGTGAAATCTACCCTCCCTCTGAGTCGCTTCCTTGAGAATGGTAGTAGACGCTCATCGTCGTCATGTAAGCGCAGCCAGAATATTCCTGCATTGAAAAATCCACCAACCCTGCAGCCCTGAAAGACAGCATTTTGAAAATTTTGCGCACACAACACGAAGACACAACGAAAAGTTCACAAGGACCAGCGCAGCCCTTGTGAACTGCGCTGGTCCTCGTGAACTTTTCGCTGTGTCTTCGTGTCGTGCGCGCAAAATTTTCATTTTTTAAAGGAAAACCCTTGTTTTGTGCGCATGACGTTTCAGGAAAAATTGAACAGGAAAGGACAGAGCGCATTATTCTTCCTGAAAGGTCTTGCGCTCAAAATAAGGGTTTTCCTTTGCAGTACCAACCAGCCCAAGCAGTACCCTGTTTCAAAATTTTCATATTGCAGCCAAACCAACTAGCCCGCCTTTCCGTATTATTGCTGAAAGACAGGTACACATGAAGAGAAGTTTTGACGAGCGCACGCGCTGGGACTAGCAGCAGTTTAATGAAATAACAGATACTCGAAAGGAAAACCAAGACGCACATTTGATTCTCGTGTTATTTAAATCTTATTTGAAGAAGAAAATGCGACACGAGGTAATGATAATGATTTTACTCATGATACATCAAAAATTAAGGCAGCTTCGCCCTAGTGGTGCCAAGCCTGAAGGCAGCAGCCTTCTTTGTTCCTTTCTAACCTGTTCTCTTTTCCAGTTTCTTTCTGTGTGTTTTTCTCTCTATTGCTCGCTTGCTTCCTCTTTCAGCTTTTATACGTGTTTTTTTTTTGTGTTGTCGTTTCCCTAGCCATAGTAGTTATTGTTAAGAAAAGGACGAGCCGCCGTCCCCATGATGATGATATCTGTACCCTCGATGCGGCAGTCGTTTTCTTCTATATTCAACACATTCCCGCCCGCGCCAAATCAATATGCCGAGTCGAAACTAGAGCATTCTCAGCCCTTAGAATCTTCAACTGGCTTGAATCGAGTTGAGTAGTTAGCGGTTCAGGTGGTAGCTAATGTTGCTATAGTTATTAGGGCATTCGCTGCGATACGTCTGCTGGCGATGTCCAGCTTTCTTAAAGCCTCCTGGGCAGATGGTACCAAAGGGAATCGGCATCCTGGCCTCGCGAATCTTGTATGCACCGTCATAGTCAAGTTTCTTCAGGCAGGCAGGTACACAGTTGATGGAATCAAGGGCAGGCTTGCATAATCAGGATTCAGTATATTAATCACTTATACGGTCTTGAGAGTCTTGAAGCCGCCTTTGTTAGGGTTGTGTACAGCTGCACTTCATGTTCTGGCTGCTTCGAAGGCTGCGCCTACAGAACGGGTGTCGGGACAAAAATTCGTCGCGCTGGCCTCACGGGTCTCGAAGGTGCCATTGACGAGAAAATCTTGCGATGGCCGGAGATATACCGTTGACTAGTCGGTCGGCTTTCGGGGATTTCCTCTCTAGGTGCACATTCAGGCCGTCGTCGTGAAGGGCGAGTCAGTGCGAAGCCGAAGTAGACGTGAGGGCTCCCGTCTCGCGAGCCTCCAGACGAAGCCGGCACTCACGTGGCCGCACTGTCAAGATGTACGTCGTTGACCTCCATGGACTGTGTTGCGAACATCGGGCCGTCGTCGTGAAGGGCGAGTCAGTACAGAGCCGAAGTAGACGTGAGGGCTCCCGTCTCGCGAGCCTCCAGACGAAGCCGGCACTCACATGGCCGCACTGTCAAGATGTACGTCGCTGACCTCCATGGACTGTGTTGCGAACATCGGGCCGTCGTCGTGAAGGGCGAGTCAGTACAGAGCCGAAGTAGACGTGAGGGCTCCCGTCTCGCGAGCCTCCAGACGAAGCCGGCACTCACATGGCCACACTGTCAAGATGTACGTCGTTGACCTCCATGGACTGTGTTGCGAACATCGGGCCGTCGTCGTGAAGGGCGAGTCAGTACAGAGCCGAAGTAGACGTGAGGGCTCCCGTCTCGCGAGCCTCCAGACGAAGCCGGCACTCACATGGCCGCACTGTCAAGATGTACGTCGTTGACCTCCATGGACTTTGTTGCGAACATCGGGCTGTCGTCGTGAAGGGCGAGTCAGTACAGAGCCGAAGTAGACGTGAGGGCTCCCGTCTCGCGAGCCTCCAGACGAAGCCAGCACTCACATGGCCGCACTGTCAAGATGTACGTCGTTGACCTCCATGGACTGTGTTGCGAACATCGGGCCGTCTTCGTGAAGGGCGAGTCAGTACAGAGCCGAAGTAGACGTGAGGGCTCCCGTCTCGCGAGCCTCCAGACGAAGCCGGCACTCACATGGCCGCACTGTCAAGATGTACGTCGTTGACCTCCATGGACTTTGTTGCGAACATCGGGCCGTCGTCGTGAAGGGCGAGTCAGTACAGAGCCGAAGTAGACGTGAGGGCTCCCGTCTCGCGAGCCTCCAGACGAAGCCGGCACTCACATGGCCACACTGTCAAGATGTACGTCGTTGACCTCCATGGACTGTGTTGCGAACATCGGGCCGTCGTCGTGAAGGGCGAGTCAGTACAGAGCCGAAGTAGACGTGAGGGCTCCCGTCTCGCGAGCCTCCAGACGAAGCCGGCACTCACATGGCCGCACTGTCAAGATGTACGTCGTTGACCTCCATGGACTTTGTTGCGAACATCGGGCTGTCGTCGTGAAGGGCGAGTCAGTACAGAGCCAAAGTAGACGTGAGGGCTCCCGTCTCGCGAGCCTCCAGACGAAGCCAGCACTCACATGGCCGCACTGTCAAGATGTACGTCGTTGACCTCCATGGACTGTGTTGCGAACATCGGGCCGTCGTCGTGAAGGGCGAGTCAGTACAGAGCCGAAGTAGACGTGAGGGCTCCCGTCTCGCGAGCCTCCAGACGAAGCCGGCACTCACATGGCCGCACTGTCAAGATATACGTCGTTGACCTCCATGGACTGTGTTGCGAACATCGGGCCGTCGTCGTGAAGGGCGAGTCAGTACAGAGCCGAAGTAGACGTGAAGGGCTCCCGTCTCGCGAGCCTCCAGACGAAGCCGGCACTCACATGGCCGCACTGTCAAGATGTACGTCGTTGACCTCCATGGACTGTGTTGCGAACATCGGGCCGTCGTCGTGAAGGGCGAGTCAGTACAGAGCCGAAGTAGACGTGAGGGCTCCCGTCTCGCGAGCCTCCAGACGAAGCCGGCACTCACATGGCCGCACTGTCAAGATGTACGTCGTTGACCTCCATGGACTTTGTTGCGAACATCGGGCCGTCGTCGTGAAGGGCGAGTCAGTACAGAGCCGAAGTAGACGTGAGGGCTCCCGTCTCGCGAGCCTCCAGACGAAGCCGGCACTCACATGGCCGCACTGTCAAGATGTACGTCGTTGACCTCCATGGACTGTGTTGCGAACATCGGGCCGTCGTCGTGAAGGGCGAGTCAGTACAGAGCCGAAGTAGACGTGAGGGCTCCCGTCTCGCGAGCCTCCAGACGAAGCCGGCACTCACATGGCCGCACTGTCAAGATGTACGTCGTTGACCTCCATGGACTGTGTTGCGAACATCGGGCCGTCGTCGTGAAGGGCGAGTCAGTACAGAGCCGAAGTAGACGTGAGGGCTCCCGTCTCGCGAGCCTCCAGACGAAGCCGGCACTCACATGGCCGCACTGTCAAGATGTACGTCGTTGACCTCCATGGACTTTGTTGCGAACATCGGGCCGTCGTCGTGAAGGGCGAGTCAGTACAGAGCCGAAGTAGACGTGAGGGCTCCCGTCTCGCGAGCCTCCAGACGAAGCCGGCACTCACATGGCCGCACTGTCAAGATGTACGTCGTTGACCTCCATGGACTGTGTTGCGAACATCGGGCCGTCGTCGTGAAGGGCGAGTCAGTACAGAGCCGAAGTAGACGTGAGGGCTCCCGTCTCGCGAGCCTCCAGACGAAGCCGGCACTCACATGGCCGCACTGTCAAGATGTACGTCGTTGACCTCCATGGACTTTGTTGCGAACATCGGGCTGTCGTCGTGAAGGGCGAGTTAGTACAGAGCCGAAGTAGACGTGAGGGCTCCCGTCTCGCGAGCCTCCAGACGAAGCCAGGCACTCACATGGCCGCACTGTCAAGATGTACGTCGTTGACCTCCATGGACTGTGTTGCGAACATCGGGCCGTCGTCGTGAAGGGCGAGTCAGTACAGAGCCGAAGTAGACGTGAGGGCTCCCGTCTCGCGAGCCTCCAGACGAAGCCGGCACTCACATGGCCGCACTGTCAAGATGTACGTCGTTGACCTCCATGGACTGTGTTGCGAACATCGGGCCGTCGTCGTGAAGGGCGAGTCAGTACAGAGCCGAAGTAGACGTGAGGGCTCCCGTCTCGCGAGCCTCCAGACGAAGCCGGCACTCACATGGCCGCACTGTCAAGATGTACGTCGTTGACCTCCATGGACTGTGTTGCGAACATCGGGCCGTCGTCGTGAAGGGCGAGTCAGTACAGAGCCGAAGTAGACGTGAGGGCTCCCGTCTCGCGAGCCTCCAGACGAAGCCGGCACTCACATGGCCGCACTGTCAAGATGTACGTCGTTGACCTCCATGGACTGTGTTGCGAACATCGGGCCGTCGTCGTGAAGGGCGAGTCAGTACAGAGCCGAAGTAGACGTGAGGGCTCCCGTCTCGCGAGCCTCCAGACGAAGCCGGCACTCACGTGGCCGCACTGTCAAGATGTACGTCGTTGACCTCCATGGACTGTGTTGCGAACATCGGGCCGTCGTCGTGAAGGGCGAGTCAGTACAGAGCCGAAGTAGACGTGAGGGCTCCCGTCTCGCGAGCCTCCAGACGAAGCCGGCACTCACATGGCCGCACTGTCAAGATGTACGTCGTTGACCTCCATGGACTGTGTTGCGAACATCGGGCCGTCGTCGTGAAGGGCGAGTCAGTACAGAGCCGAAGTAGACGTGAGGGCTCCCGTCTCGCGAGCCTCCAGACGAAGCCGGCACTCACATGGCCGCACTGTCAAGATGTACGTCGTTGACCTCCATGGACTTTGTTGCGAACATCGGGCTGTCGTCGTGAAGGGCGAGTTAGTACAGAGCCGAAGTAGACGTGAGGGCTCCCGTCTCGCGAGCCTCCAGACGAAGCCAGCACTCACATGGCCGCACTGTCAAGATGTACGTCGTTGACCTCCATGGACTGTGTTGCGAACATCGGGCCGTCGTCGTGAAGGGCGAGTCAGTACAGAGCCGAAGTAGACGTGAGGGCTCCCGTCTCGCGAGCCTCCAGACGAAGCCGGCACTCACATGGCCGCACTGTCAAGATGTACGTCGTTGACCTCCATGGACTGTGTTGCGAACATCGGGCCGTCGTCGTGAAGGGCGAGTCAGTACAGAGCCGAAGTAGACGTGAGGGCTCCCGTCTCGCGAGCCTCCAGACGAAGCCGGCACTCACATGGCCGCACTGTCAAGATGTACGTCGTTGACCTCCATGGACTTTGTTGCGAACATCGGGCCGTCGTCGTGAAGGGCGAGTCAGTACAGAGCCGAAGTAGACGTGAGGGCTCCCGTCTCGCGAGCCTCCAGACGAAGCCGGCACTCACATGGCCACACTGTCAAGATGTACGTCGTTGACCTCCATGGACTGTGTTGCGAACATCGGGCCGTCGTCGTGAAGGGCGAGTCAGTACAGAGCCGAAGTAGACGTGAGGGCTCCCGTCTCGCGAGCCTCCAGACGAAGCCGGCACTCACATGGCCGCACTGTCAAGATGTACGTCGTTGACCTCCATGGACTTTGCTGCGAACATCGGGCTGTCGTCGTGAAGGGCGAGTCAGTACAGAGCCGAAGTAGACGTGAGGGCTCCCGTCTCGCGAGCCTCCAGACGAAGCCGGCACTCACATGGCCGCACTGTCAAGATGTACGTCGTTGACCTCCATGGACTGTGTTGCGAACATCGGGCCGTCGTCGTGAAGGGCGAGTCAGTACAGAGCCGAAGTAGACGTGAGGGCTCCCGTCTCGCGAGCCTCCAGACGAAGCCGGCACTCACATGGCCGCACTGTCAAGATGTACGTCGTTGACCTCCATGGACTGTGTTGCGAACATCGGGCCGTCGTCGTGAAGGGCGAGTCAGTACAGAGCCGAAGTAGACGTGAGGGCTCCCGTCTCGCGAGCCTCCAGACGAAGCCGGCACTCACATGGCCGCACTGTCAAGATGTACGTCGTTGACCTCCATGGACTGTGTTGCGAACATCGGGCCGTCGTCGTGAAGGGCGAGTCAGTACAGAGCCGAAGTAGACGTGAGGGCTCCCGTCTCGCGAGCCTCCAGACGAAGCCGGCACTCACATGGCCGCACTGTCAAGATGTACGTCGTTGACCTCCATGGACTGTGTTGCGAACATCGGGCCGTCGTCGTGAAGGGCGAGTCAGTACAGAGCCGAAGTAGATGTGAGGGCTCCCGTCTCGCGAGCCTCCAGACGAAGCCGGCACTCACATGGCCGCACTGTCAAGATGTACGTCGTTGACCTCCATGGACTGTGTTGCGAACATCGGGCCGTCGTCGTGAAGGGCGAGTCAGTACCGAGCCGAAGTAGACGTGAGGGCTCCCGTCTCGCGAGCCTCCAGACGAAGCCTGCTCTCACGTCAGACCATGGGTGCTCCAAGTGGTCTCAGTTCCGGCTGGAGCCGTGGTCCCGGGTTTCACGGCACCAAAATGTTAAGAAAAGGACGAGCCGCCGTCCCCATGGTGAAGCCCCCCGTCGACCTCTTCTTTATTCCAACACACTCATCTCATCCTAGTGATGATGATGGCGTCACTCCTCGTCTTCTACACAGTTTTCAACAGTTATGACCGCACATCAAGGCGCTCGAAGAGCAAGAGAAAGAAGACTTGGGTTGAAATCATCATCGAAGAGGAAGAAAACTTCTCTCTGTGCTTGCTATATGTGGTTCTCCCTGCGTTACGCGAAGCGATTGCAACAGCCTGGCCCCCGTACCGCAACAAAGATTCAAACAATTGCGATACCCTTGACTAAACTGGTAAAATACTTGGTGAAAGCCACCGCTCATTCCTTTTCTGATAATATATTGCCATCAATCGCCACCTTTGTAATGGTCTATTCTTGACCAATAACAGCGTTAATACGTTTCGAAACAATACAGAACAACACAGTTCTGTGTTACCTTTTCTTCGTCCCGTCCGTCTGCGCGCTGTATTTGCCCATTACGTTAAATAGCTTTTGTAAGTTTTTTTTCTCAATACGTAGAAGACTATTTACCTTCTTTCCTTGAATTCTAAATTGACGCAAGGTTTCTGCTGAGCGCGTTGAGCTAAAGGTATGCAATAAGCTATTTTTATTGTGTGTTTTCTGTGAACGCTGTCTTGTGACCCACGGTTTTCGTCTGTTCAGCGTTGGTTTAAGAATATTCTACCAACAGAATTTCCCATACACGGCTTTCAATTTTTTCATGAAAATATTCGTAAGCGGTTTCGGAGTCGGTAATGGGCAGTAAAGGTTGCCAATAAGTGAGCAATATCTCTGATAACGAAAATGTACATCTACGTCCAGTACAGGTATGCGATTCGTGGTTCCAAGAGACGTGGTTTGTTTGAGAAGGATTGGGATATGAGGGCTGACAACACCTGATGATAAATGTTCAATATTAGACACGAAGGCGTCCATCGGTGTAACTGAGTCAAGCGAAATATGTGCGGAAGAACTTGCTGCACATGCAAGAGATGTAAAGAAAATCAAAGAAAAAGTACCGAAACTGGAGTGCTCATGACATCAATTGTGGCACAACAGGTACGTGATCCGATAAAAAAAATCGTGAGGCCTGCGCAGAACACGCAGCACAGTCACAGCGAAAGCTGGAACTAGAGCGCTGCACGGGCCGTGATTCTCGGCCCGGGCCCGGCCCGAGCCCGGCACTCGTTGAAGTTTACCCGCCCGAACCCGGTCCGGTCACTCAAAAGCGAACCCGGGCCCGGCCCGAACCCGACAAAAAATTTCACCAACCCGGCCCGCCCTCAAATAGGGCCCGACAAAGGCCCGAGCCATGAATCTAGGTGGTGTTGCCCGAACATGGAATCGATAGCAACGCGTTTTAAGTACGTTTTGTTGGCGCACGCTACGTTAACACGTATGCTTTATTCTACGGTAATCCCTTCTACAAAAGAGCCTCACTGTGGTAACCGTTGACAGGACATACTGGGAACGATGAACAGCTACTCATCAGCGGTATACTCTGCATATTTTTTCAACAAATACAATGGGAATCATCAACAGCGTTTGAGCGGACATGCCCAACGGCATAATTTTGTCTTGGGCGGTGCAGTGCAACCTCGTTTTGCACCACGGTAGGGGAGGTGGGAGTGATTGTGTGGCGTGGGTAGGGAAGAAGTGTTGGTGAGCTTGACTTTCGCACGCCCCTACCAACGTCCATGGTAGCAGATATTGTAGCAAAAACAAAAAAAGTGATTTGCAGCATGAGTTCAGTTTCAGCAGGGAGCGCAATAAGAGACAGAAAACAGAACACTCTCTTCACTTTGTTTTTATTACGCTCTCTATAGAAATATAAAGCATGCTTTACATCAAACCCAACCATGCACCCTTCTGGATATGTAGCATCTTTCCTCAGCATAGTGGCACCTTGCACCGGCAAGAGAAACACAGAAAAATAGACGTATTTATTACCTTTGTTCTAAACATGATAACCTAGAACAAAGTTATAACGAACTCCGCACACCACGTAGTACAAACAGCCGAAAGGGCGGAAAAAATATTTACTATAGCGTTATTTCCATATATCGCACCACTGCTAGTATATTGCAACGTGCCCTTAAAACACCGTGGTTTAAAGAAAGCGGCGCTGGAACTTATCGGCTTCAACGCCGTTCCTGCTCGCTATCGCTCGTTATCAAACGTAGCCGGTCGTGAGCCCGCATGTGACGTGAGGATAAGATTGCCGCCCCCCCAGACAGTCTGGCGCTCGCCGTTCGGCCACGCGGTCGTCCACCGCCGTCGAGTGATTTCTATTTATTACTGTTAGGGCACAAGTTCGCCCAATAAATTCTCCTTAAGTTTATTACCGACGTGGTCTCGGTTGTGTCTTTCTCGGCGCCGTCCAGCTCTCCGTCACCTACGTGACAATATAGGGCGGAAGCATTTATTGTTTGCTGCGTTTCTTGCTTGCTTTCACTTCTAATTTTCTACTCACTTCCCTCTGAAGTGTCTTTGGCCTTGAGGGCATCAATAAACGAAAACGAAACCAAGTAAGTTTTTATGGCATAGTTCACAGTTCATTTCTTTACAAGTCATTGTGCAGAAAGTCAAATTATCAAGAGATTTCGGCTGTACGCATGCCATGCTCTGTTGCATCAGATTGCCGTGCTACAGTTTCTTGAACTGTTTGCGCTAGCCACAGGGGTGTTCCTTGCGATTAGCGAATGCGTCGGCAGTCGTAGTTATCAGACCGCCCCCCAGTGGAGCAAATTTCGGACGTCTCTGCGGACTTCTGCAGAATGAACATAGCTTTCCTGCTCATCGCTTCATTTCTATTCTTCCCTAACGTCGTGCCACTCTTCAATATAACTTGTAAAACTTCGAGGGCTTCTTCTTGTAGGTTTCAGCAGTGTGTGTTACGCATGGTTTGTACTGTGCTCTTTTTTTCATATTATAATATGTATGCTTTGCCAACGATGTTGTACCGATTGAAGGTGGCGATTGAACTACGGGGGGTAGGAGAGGCAGAAGTTAGACAAAAGAATTTTGATCTGTTTTCGGGTTTGGTTCCAATTTGGTAATAAAGGCGTGAATAAAATTCTCGACGCTGACTCATTGTATCCATATGGTTCGAGGAAAGGGAACATCACCCAGTGTGGAATTCGTAACTCTCTTTTTTCTTTCAAGCCGGATATATCATCAATCGAATATATTATGCCCAGCGCCTTTTTTAATGTACCTGTGCTATTCCAAAAACATTCTAACCCTGTTTCGGCAGTATCATGTAGCTCTCGCACCATGTGGCGGAACACGACGAAAACTAAGACGTTCACAATGTGGGCAAACAAAGTAGGCTGCGCCTGTCGCTTCACGTGACCACTGGGAGCCGTGACGGAGCTCGTAAAAAGAACGCGTCTTTTTATGGTAACGAGACTACGCGCAGACCTTTCGTTTTAGTCGACTGCGGGAACTTTCACGAAAGTTGCCCTGCTGTGGAGCTCGGTGATATCTCTTCCGATTATAAGTTAAAGACATAAATTTATTAGATAAATTTAGCGTATTACATTTATTGCTGCCAGTACAAAATATAATTGAGGGTATAAACTAATAACGAATGCAATTAAATAAAGCAAAAAAAATAGCCAGGTGTTTTTAGCTATATAAGGGCCTAGTCTATCAAGTAGCCCCATATGCATGAAGCAAAGGAAGTCAGCACGCGTCCATAAAAAATCTTCTCCAAATAGCTTAAACTACAGTGACACATAATTTTTTATTATAAGAAAATTACTCTTTCTCAATTCCAAAATCCCCACGCTCGCCGCGAGAAGACTATTGGTGATCGAGAAAATTTGCAAAAAGAAAATGCTGATGCCGACACCACTTCGAAATTCGCGGACCAAACGCCGTGACGTCATATATTTTGACGGCATCTACTAGGGCCCACGTAGTTACAAATCCATAAAAATGCCCTGAATTGGCCTTTCAGGGGGCCATAGATTTAACATACCTACTTTGAGGAAATTCCATTGAGCCAATTTCTGCAAAGTACGACATATCACTGTATTGTATATCAGCTTTTGGGACATGCGAGCGAAGACGAGGAGAACGAAGTGCCCAGGAGGAGGCTACCCGCATTTCAGTGTTCCAAAAAGACAATTAAGGGATGTTATAATACTGGCGACGAGGGAACGAGACCCCGCGAAGCAAGTCGACGTTGAAGACCATGCCCAAAGGCTAGACACCAGAATTTGTGCCTGGCACCGACTGGTCGCCATGGGTAGAGCGCCTGGAGTTCTACTATGAAGCCAACGACATAGTGGAATCCTCCAAGAAGCGAGCGGTGCTTCTCACGCTGTGCGGTGTTACGAATGGGGCTTTCGGGTCGTTGAAAGCCGGGAGGTAGGCGAGCCGATGCAGCTGACCAGCTGACTTTTCGTCTAGGAGCAGAGCAGGAGACCAGCGTTTTGGTCACAATAACAATGTTTATCGCAGGTAATAGCAGGTTATCGCTGTACAGAGGCCTGCCAGCACGACCAAGTCGGCTGGAGCGACTCTTCTAACAATGGACCGGCATGGTCTTAAATTAGGTAAGCGGGTGAGGTGCTGGGTGCATCTCCAGGCAGGCGGGTTTTTCACCGATCGCCGGTGTTTGACCAGGAGGGGGGGGGGGAGAGAAGCTCTGGCACAACAGCGGTGAGCAAACCTACGAAACGCTCAGGGCCCCGGTGGCTCCAAAGAAGCCTTCCGAGGTGGACTTCGTGGACATCATCAAGCTATTGACCCAGCACTTCGACACCAGGCCGTCTGAGTTGCTTGGCCGTGATCGTTTCCAGAAACGAGACCAGCTTCCTAACAAATCCGTCAAAGAGTACGTGACAGCTCTGGGAACATTGGCAAAGCAGTGCAACTTTGGCAGCGCAGACTCCACGATGGCGGAACGGGAGGCGTCGGGCGGTAGCACGGAGGTCCAGTCTCAAGCAGGGAATTCAAGGCTACCATTCGGCGTTTCAGTATCACCATCTATATTCCAACGCTCGTGGATACTCTACTCGCTGGATTGCCCGGGGTTT
The DNA here is from genome assembly GCA_030522465.1 of Rhipicephalus appendiculatus. Lineage (NCBI taxonomy): Eukaryota > Metazoa > Arthropoda > Arachnida > Ixodida > Ixodidae > Rhipicephalus > Rhipicephalus appendiculatus. Next base: position 2,650,491 of record JALIZH010032969.1, read on the forward strand.
GCGCTTATTCGGACGACATCCTCATCAAGGGAGCGTCGAATGAAGAGCATTTAAATCGCCTGGAAGCAGTTCTGCAGCATTTGCGACAAGCAGGCCTTAAAGCCAACAAAGAAAAGTGCATATTTGGTGTACGCGAAGTGCAGTTCCTGGGATACAGAGTGAGCGCTAAGGGAGTTGAGCCAACGTCTGAAAAGGTCGAAGCAATAACGAGTGCACCAGAACCAACAAACAAGTCGGAACTACAGTCCTTCTTAGGAATGATAAGCTTTTACAGTCGGTTCCTCCGCGACAAGGCATCCATTGCCGAACCTCTACATCGTTTATTGGACAAAGAAGCTAAGTGGAGGTGGGAAGCTCCGCACAAGGCTGCTTTCAACAGACTTAAGGACGCCCTGCGTGAATGTACGGCTCTTGCGCATTACGACGACTCTCATCCGCTGATGCTGAGTTGGGATGCTTCGGCTTATGGTTTAGGAGCAGTACTTGCGCAGCTGGACGGAAACGGACAAGAAACACCAGTAGCGTTTGCATCAAGAACCCTCGGAAAATGTGACAGAAATTATTCTCAGGTTAACAGGGAAGGACTTGTGTTTGGAGTCACGCACTTTCACCAGTATATTGCTGGTCGGCATGTACTCATCGTGAGTGACCATAAGCCGCTTGTTGGAATCATTGCCCTAGGAAACAGATTCAGCAAGTTTTATGACCGCGAATGCTTCATTGGTGCGTGATTTTGAGCGCCTATGATTACGAGTTGGTGTACCGAGAAGGGAAAAGACACCAGAATGCAGATGCGCTCAGTAGACTTCCTCTGGCTTCCAATGTCGATGAGCTGGCGGCACCGGGGGACGTGCTGATGATTGAAGGGTTGCGGAAACCTGCACTGACTGCTGAGAAGATAGCCAGACTGACAGTGGAAGACCCCACGCTTTCTCAAGTTCACCATGGGCTACAAACCGGATCAACGGCATCACGTTTAAGAGCTCAAAACGTAGCAGAAATAAAGGCCTAAATTCATTACAGGGACAAAATTGCTGAATTATTTTCCAAATTTAAGCATTTTAAGAAAGACGCCTTAATTTAAACAACGCTCTTAACGTTTCTAGAGCACATAATAAAAGACGTCCGAAATGTATTTCATTGTACATGACATGCTATACAGCTCGTCTTCCCCTCTTTGCTGACTGTTCGTGAAAGCGTAATGAAACCAATTATATTCACATATGCGACCGTCCGCTGTGGTGATGTAGCGGTTACAGTGCTCGGGTTCTGACCCGAAAGCCGCGTGTTCGACCCCGTCCGCAGAGGTCACATTTCGATGGAGGCGAAATGGAGGAAGCGCGTATACTGTGCGATGTCAGAGCACGTTAAAGAACACCACATGTTCGAAATTTCCGGAGCCCTCCACGATGGCGTCCTTCATAATCATATCGTGGTTTTGTGACGTAAAACCCCCGATGATATTTGGAAGTACGTACATAACCGCAAAGCACACCTCTTTGTTTCACTGGCTATGCGGTCTGCACAACGGCATCAGGTCTTGGTTATAGACCCGATTATTTCGGCCAGTTTTATTTAGAACGAAGAACGCGTACAAACGAGTTTGAAGATAGCTGTCGTCTGGTTTCCTTGCTGCTACTATAGTGTAATTGTTTCTTTGCACGTATTGCTCAAGAACAGCGTGGTAATATTTTTACATGGCGATGTTTCTTAAAAGGTCCCTCGGTAGGATCTATTTATTACTTGCTTGACGCGCTTATTGGCGAGTTTTTAAATCAACCACTCATTGGTGCAATTAAATGTTTGACGCTAGTGCCATTCTACGCTTCTGGGACGCAACACAACACACGTTAAGGGGCCTTCTCACACTACATGCCATTATCATAGTTTCTTTTTTTTTTCCGAACAGTTTCAAGCACCGGCGTGGCTGTGTTGTAGAACACCTGTTTTCTGTGCAGAAGTACTGGGTTCAATTTACGCGCGACTATCGTCTTTCGATATTGTCGATATTGTCGAAAGACTATCGTCTTTCGACGACATTTGCAGCGAAGCACGTAGATACGCGGCCAATTTTTTCAGCTTTGATGGTGCTTAGTTCAGGTTATTTCTGGGGCCGTATTCCAAGGCGATCACCTTTGAGATATATATCACTTTTAATGCGCGTTGATTGGCGGGTTCTAGGGTAGGTTAGTTGTGGCTTTAATCGTTGCACACGCAGGATTCTGAGGCAGGCAAAGCGGCGGTGTCGCCGATAGCGGTAGTCTCAGAACGCGGCCAGTGTTTGAGCACTGATTATACGTTAAAGATGCGAGCCAAGAGAAGGAAACATAATGTGCAGCATTGCAATGCGCACTGTCGGTAACTGTTATCCGCAAAAGAACAAAAATTGCCGATATCGGCGATCACTGTATCCTCCCTTCGTACGCGGTGCACCACGCGCGAACGCAGCGAGGTCAGTCTTCAGCAGCTCTACTAAAGCAGGTTTTTCTTCCCATCCAGCGAATCCGCCAACAACACCATTTTCACCGAAACAAATCACAGCCCTCGACAATGCTCGATGCTTGTCAAAGCACTCTAAAAGCACGGCGCGCTTCGCGTTCTGTAGGCCGCCATATTGAATACTCTCAAACCGGTCTGCTGGCAGCGGCTGCAGGCCAGCGGAGAGGCTGCGATCGAGAGTAATCCGGCTGTTTTCTCCTAGGGTACCGTCCGTCGTGTGGATGCGCCTGCAGGCGGATCATCCGCGGATTAGCCGTCCGTGTGCACGACAAATCCGGATTCGGTCCGTCGTATGAATGCACCATAATGGGCAATGAGAGACAGAAGACTCCGACTGGACACAGAGACCCGCAGTCCGCTTTTAGTTAACGCGCACGCTGCGAATTTTTATTGTTCAACAACGCACAGGAGAAATCTCCCACCGGCACCTACTTGCAGGTCAAGATCCAGTGCCATATATACGGGGTGGCCAGTGAACGGTTGTGCAGCGCGAGCAGTCGGTGTTTTCAACCAAGAAACTCGCTAGCAGACGCTGCCTGCGTCGGCGTCGCGAGGCGAGAGAGGGGGGGAGCGATGAGAGGAGAGAGAGGAGGGGACGCGCATGCGCAGTGGGAGTGTGGACGCCACGGGCAGAGATGCCTAGAGGAGAGAGGGGGGGAGCGTAGGAGAGAGAGGGGGGCGCGCATGCGCAGTTGAAGTGTGGACGCCGCAGGCAGGGATGCCTAGAGGAGAGGGGGGCGGAGCATAGGAGGGGAGGCGCATGCGCAGTGAGGGTGTGGTCGCCGCGGGCAGGGATGCCTAGAGGAGAGAGTGGGGAGAGGAGGTCTTTTATTTTATTTTTATTTTTTTGAAAGGGTTTGCGCATGCGCAGTAAGAGTGGTCACGCCGCACACCACCACCGGATTGAGCTTCGCCATAAGATGCTTCACATCTAAAAAGAATTATGTCCTAGTGAGCATTTTGCATGATGTACTTACAAAAGGCACTGTAGGACAGTTTGAAACAATATATATGTTACGAGCACAGACGTACCTTTCCTTGCGGCGGGGTGGATGTGTCCGCCGAGAAATTAAGCGAGGCTAGCGTCTGTGAAGGTGAAGTGAACGAAGCTCGATTGCGCTAACGCGTTCTCCTCTTAAATTCTTTAATTGGTTTATGCGCGCTTCGAAAATTTCCTTACAGGTTATACGCGGAGGATAAAATGTTCTGTCAGTGCACGGATATATGAATGTTGCTCAATGTCTTGAATAATAAATAGCACAGAAACTAACGAATTATGTTGAGCGATAACGGTGGTTTAGCGAAATTAGGTTCAGTAGCCTTGCGTCATCTCTAAAGGGAATCGAGTGCCCGAGCCTCCGTGTCCCGAGCTTATCAGGGGACGCCCTTGTACTTTGCAAAAGAATAACTCTTGTGTGTATACTATATTGTACATAGTCTCTGTGAGCGCCTTATGCTGTGAGCTCACGCGCTAGCTGGGTAAGGGACTGGGTAAGGCGGTGTGGCCTCTCCCCCTTACACTCTCTCAGCAATCATGTGATGACGTCGGGGAACGAGATTCTGCAGACGCATGCTGAACCAACGCGTTGTATCCTAGTCAGAACGCGCTGGCACGCGCTACCACGTTCGGGTCTGCGTTCCGGTCTACGTTAACAACAACATAAGAGCATAAACACAACACAAACTATAACACTCAATACGCAACATTAACGGAAACAGCTAGTCGAACCGATGCAAACGCGGTGTGCTTCGCATCGCCTCATGCTCCCCTTTGGCGGGAGATGGTGTCATTTTTTTTCGCGTACTTTTCGAATAATTACCGCCAAAGGCAAAACGTTGCAGTACCAACACGTGTAAAAAGCGTAGTGTTTTTTTTTTTTTTTAGGGGCGAAGCTCCTAAAGCCGCGGGTCTGTACATCCCTGTCTCTTGGTACGTGACCGCCTAGTTCTATGACAGACAGACAGACAGACAGACAGACAGACAGACAGACAGACAGACAGACAGACAGACAAAGAACTTTAATGATGTCCCGAGGGACTAGCCGGGAAGGACCCGCTGGGGCCCTCGGCTCGCAGCTGGCTGCTCCCATGTCGGAATCGGGAGGCCATGCCTCTCCGCTCTTTCACTGGCCCTCTGAACGGCCGTTGACGGCGTACATGTCACCATTTTTACGGTAATAGTGGTCGTTTATCGTTGTAACACAGTAACATTGCGTAATACCAATCTTAATATAGAACTAGTGCATGAAACGGCCGCTAACGCACCATGAGCGGGCATGTAAGCCATGCCGTACATGACATGCGTTCCATAATTTGCATGTAAGGACCTGCTTTTAGGAGCTAAGCTCCTTAGGGTGTGGGTCGTTCCCTCCTCCTCCACCGTAGTAGTATGTATGTAGCCAGCCACCTCTAGTTCATGAATTGCTCAGCAGATGGCGTTGTGTGTATATGTCCGTTCAGACAATGTAGCTGGTCTACGAGGAGACATGTACGGCTGTCGCGAACAGTTTAATTCACCTCAGCGTGTCTGTGTATATCTGCCTAGGCTGTGGGACAAAGGTTTTTTTATTTTTTATTTATTTTTTCCCTTCTCTAAGGCACCTGAGAGTTGCCCACCCGCTACAAAGGGCATAGCCACAATTCATCATCATTATCATCATCTTGGAAATAATATCACTAGATGGCGTTAGTGGTTTTAGTGGGATGGTGCTAGTTTTAGGGACAGACAGACAGACAGACAGACAGACAGACAGACAGACAGACAGACAGACGGACGGACGGAAGGACGGACGCACGCTTCGCCCCACTCATCATCATTCACTCCGTGGATATGCTGTAATTTATTTATGTTCGTCATACAGTCATGTCACGTCATATCACATTTGGTATATATTGCCAGGAAACGAAACGGCTGCGAGCACGCCATGAGCGTGGCGTGTAAGTCATGGCGTACATGACATCCGTGCCATAATTTGCATGTAAGGATCCAGGGCTGGGCAGTATCGAAGATACATGTATCTTAGATACTATCTTAGATACTCTTTGGGTATCTTGTATCTGTATCGCGATACGTCTCGCAAGACGAGTATCTGTATCTGTATTTCCGATACGTTCGATAATGTATCGCGTATCTTAAGATACAAGATACTGCTATCGTAACACTACCGTAGGAAAGAATAATCGCTGACTGAACTCCGCTTCTCAAGCTACTGGTGCCACTAAGCCACCTGAATAAAACTAAGGGCAGTGACATATTTTTATCTTTCCGCCGTAATCTACCATTGAGGGCAGGCGATGAGGTGTACGCGTCCCTTGTGGTGAGGCACAGCAATATGACAGCGCTTGCGCAGTCTCGACAGAAACAAGCGCGCGAACGTAGACGTTTGCGAGCTTGCGCACGTGTGTTTTCTTTTCTGGATTTTTTCCCTTTTAATTTGTGCCAGTGCCATGACACTTACTCTTAGACACTTACCAGAGCCGCGTACCGCAATGTGTGCGGCGATGAGCATACAAATTCTGATGCCGCCCTCGTACACGGTACTTCGTTACGAAATCTCAATCACGAGCTTGCTTTGCAATTCGTGGCTTTCACACATAAGCGATTTAAAGGATATTGCGGATGTTTAAATTACACGCGGTTGACTTATGTGCAAATAAGATTCTAACTATAGCACCACCGGTACCGATGCTAGATCTAATAGAACAAGCGTTTACCTACCAGACGATATCATGGCGTACCATATTGGTTTCTTGTTGCTATTTCTATTCCAATAGCTCTTGAAATCGTAATATGAATGTCAGCACAAGCGCTTTCTTAGTTATGCTTCTCTTGCATCCCACATATTATCTAGGGCTCTGAAATGTTTTTTTTTTCGGTCTGCTGACGGCAGTATGTCCTTTCTAAGCAGCCGAAATAAGCTCTCGGTTGTATCCTTACTTTTAAGTGTCTGCTTTATTTCTGCTACTGTTTACACATTTATATTCACTTCAGTTTACTCTTCTGCCTAGGCGATTTGGGAAACAAGTATGTCATTATGTGGGCATGCATTAAGCATACAGTACCAAACATTCTGCTTACTGCTTGGTAAAATGGCAAAATTGAGTTTACATTACAATAATGAAAATAATTAGAAGCTATCTTAAAGACCTTAGGAACGGTATTCGAGAAACATTGTTATGCCAAATGGTCCGTTTTTCTCGTGAGCGTCCCAACGAGCCATTTCAGGCAATATTCCGTACGCATTGACTTTTTTATTGTATAACCTGAACAGGTAAGTTGACATACTTCATGCTTAATTGTCATAGCTATTGGGAGTGCCGCCTGTATTGTGTGTCTATATACGTGTTCACTATGAATGTTTGGGACGGAACGGCTTTTCTATTTTAATTCTAATTGTATTCCTTTTTTAGGCCTCCTTATTTTTTTCCTATTATTAATTGCCAGGTAATCGGATCTATAGGCGGCAATAGCGTGGATAGCGGCGTTTTCAGGCGATGATTTGTGCAGCTATACTGCCACGCACTCTTATTTTTTTATTTTGGTGTGATCGGGTTTAAACTACTAAGAACTGTTATCGCTGCTCGGCGCAAGCCGCACCGCATTGTTTCGGAGTCCTCGAGATTGCCTCAGATTGTTCTGTTAAGATTCCGCGCAAATCCTGCCGTGGCAGCCGCATTTCGATGAAGGCGAAATGCTAGAGGCGTTTGTACTTAGATTTAATTGCACGTTAAAGAACACCAGAAGGTCAAACTTTCTGAAGCCCTCCACTACTACGTCCCTCGTAATCTTATCGTGGTTTTGGGACGTTAAACCCCAAAAATTATTATTAAGATTACGCGTAATACGCGCGTACTCTAGTGCATTTGTGAGCTTACGCGATCCCCAGCGATAACACTGGAAGGTGCGATCACTGATGCATAAAACAAGAAGGGTTCTGCCGATGACCAAATTATCGATGGCCGACAACATTGATTGTCGATATCACAGTACAGTGCGCTTTGCTTCTACGTTGAGTTAATTCATTTTCTGAGCACAAGTTAACCCAATAAAGAGTTTCGTCTATACCCGAGTGACTGCCGCTTCTTTCATAGTCACCGTCACGTGACAATACAATAGGTCTGAGGCGTCTTTGGGGTGCACATGTCATCTCGTTGAAGAAAAATTGATTGCACGTTAGTGAGTATATAGATAAAGAACACTTTACGCCAGTAGATAAGAAGAATATGAAAAGTAATTGCACTTTTATGTGCTCTTCGTATACATAATGCGTCACAAAAAATGTCGCTACCAGCGTTGTCACTGCTGTACACCGGTGATTCGGTATTGCTTAAACGGTCTTTTATGAGCAAGGTAAAACTTAACGCCGGTATTTGCGCCATCGTGCGAAGGCTTCTTATTGAAGCTCGTGTGGTTAGATGGTAACCCGCTAGCTGGTCAGCAAGCTGAGGAGCAACTCCCACCTATTACAGAAATGATAAGCAGGAACAGCTGTCAGCGATGTGTCTAAAGAGCTGTCCTGTGAAGCAGCTAAAATAATTGGAGGGAACACAGCGGAAAAGAAGACGACGACAAGGAAGGGCTACGAACACGCAGTGCTCACTAACAACATTTTATTCAATGGAAAGGAAGAATGAACATTATACATATGCCATAGACATGCGCGACGAAGTGTTGTAAGTCAGCGCTTTGTGTGCGTTGCCCTTCCTTGTCCCCTTCTTCTTTTGCGCTGTGTTCCCTCCAATGTTTAACCAACACGCCCAAGCTTCGACGCTAAGCTAAAAGAAACCCTAATAAGTTCTTCGGAAGTAAACTAATGTACTTTGACCAAAAAGGACAAGACGTTTGAAATAATAACAGACTATTTATTAACATGAAATGAAATTGGACACACTTAAAAAATTTACAAAAAACTTTTTGTGTATATGCGTTCGCCGCTACATTATCGGGGTCGCTAACCACAAATTTGCGAATGTATCGAAGTATCTTAAGATACAATTGACATGTATCGTATCGGATACAATTGTCGTGGTAGTATCTTGTATCTGTATCTCCGATACTTCTTGCCTGAGTATCTTGTATCGTATCGCGATACAATTTCAATGTATCTTTGCCCAGCCCTGTAAGGATCTGTTATTTGTGTTCGTCATACAGTCATGTCACGCCATATCAAATTTGGTATATATCCAGGAAACGAAACGGCTGCGAGCGTGTCATGAGCGTGGAACGTAGGTCATGTCATACATGACATACATGTTATGATTTTTATGTTAATACTTGTCATCTATATTTGTCACGCAGTAACATTGCATAATACCAATTTCAGTATACTGGGTGTCCCAGCTATCTTTAGCCAAGGGTTAAAAAATACTATATTTGAGGCAGGCGAGTGAAATCGGTTGAATATTGCTTACAGCCATCTTGCGCACTTCAGGCAATTTTTTTCTTTTGTAATTAACTAGTTTGTTAATTATGATTAATTTACTAAATTGATAAATATTGACTTTACGCAAGCAATGAGAGTTGCAAAGTACGAGAGCGTCTTCAGAAACCCCCATTGCATTATTTGCGATAAAGAAAGTTTTGCGCGTACCATTTTTTCCGCGCTGCAAAGAAAGCGCGCGAAATACAAAAATATCACGTGACTAGCGCATTCGCGCGCCGCGACGGTGCTGCTCTCAGCCGTGGTTTGAGCGAACAAAATCAACTGCCACCACGACCCGCCGGCTGCTTTGCAGCAGTAGGCCGTTAAGTTTACAGTGGTTGCTTCGCCCGCGCTCGCTACAACTTGCACAGTCACGCGCGCCAACAGGCTGGCAACGGGCCAAGAAACCACCGCCAACTTATCGGCCTACCGCTGCAACGCAGCCGGCGGGTCGTGGTCGCAAGCTGCAGCTGATTTTGTTCGCTCAAACCACGGCTGAGAGCAGTACGGTCACGGCGCGCGAATGCGCTAGTCACGTGGTATTTTTTGTATTTCGCGGGCTTTTTTTTGCAGCATGGAATAAATGGTACGCGTAAAACTTTCTTAATCGCAAATAATGCAATGGGGATTTCTGAAGACGCTCTCGTACTTTGCAACTCTCATTTCTTGCGTAAAGTCAATATTTATCAAGTTAGTAAATTAATCATGATTAATAAATTAGTTAATTACGAAACAAAAAATTGCCTGTAGTGCGCAAGATGGCTGTAAGCAATATTCAACTGACTTCACTCGCCTGCCTCAAATAATTCTATTTTTTAACCCTTGGCTAAAGATAGCTGGGACACCCTGTATATCCAGTGAATGAAACGGCCGCACGCGCACCATGAGTGTGGCATGTAAATCATGTCATAAATGGCATACATGTCATAATTGTTAATACATGCTATTTATGTTCGTCATACACTCTTGACAAGCCTCAATATTTTTGGTATACCTTAAACTAAGAAACGGCCGCGAGAGCGCTAATAATGTGGCATGTAGATCATACCGTTCATGACATAAGTGTCATGAGTTTCATGTTATGACCTGTCATTTATATTCTTCATGCAGTCATGTCATGCCACAGCAACTTCGGAATTTCATACCTTCAAATCTGTATGCCATCTCGGACACTTTTCGTATGACATCACTCAACACATAGATAGCATATAAGTCATTGATTGTAATTAACCCGAACTCCTAGTTAATGAGAACAATAAACACTACAAACCAATGATATGAAATTGTTATCTACCACCTTATCGTAACTGTTCACATTGAAACACTATATGTACTGTACTACATATGTGCTTCTACACTGAGAGCTTCCCCCATAAGTTTAAATTAAATGGTTAGATTAGTGATAAATATTTATTACGGTTATGAAACTCCTGATGCTTCATCCACATAATGTACGTCACATCTGCAGACTTTTGCTGAGTTTTTACCATGATCAACGTCCACTTTCTCATCGATTTACCGACAGGTGATTCTTTTACCCCTGTAATGCTGCTTTCCTGCACTATCGATTTGGAAAAGCTCTTCAGGAAAAAAAATCCACCCAGCGTAATTCCACGAAATTGCCAACACAAAGACAGGTTGTCCTACCGTACATGCCACTACAGTGCAATTAGCGAATACGTTATCGTTGCGCTACAATTAGCTTTTCAAAAATCACCCCATACATTTTCAATGGATGCACAAAAGTGTCTCGGGAAAAAAATCCAGCCGGCCGATTAAAACTAATCGCGTTGTACCACATAAGGAGGTTGTCAGCATTAAGTGCCTGAAGTGCAATTAGCGAAAAATCAGGCATTGCTCAGTAATCATTTTTTGAAGAACGCTCCCCATAGAGTTACGCCCAGCGCTTCCCCTTGGGGTCGGCTTTGCCGCACTAGTCGATGTCCCAGATTGCTGGACATGACCCGGGAATAACCACGATGAAACGTTTCGCTCGCAGTCACCTGTGGTGGCTTGGGTTGGATGCCGACATAGAGTCCAAGGTGCGATCATGCGAGACGTGTCAAATGCACAGCCGTCTTCCTTCCGCTTTTGCGATTCCGGAATGGCCCCGTCCAAGTGAACCATGGAAGGTAGTTCATGTTCACTTCGCAGGTCCGGTGAACAATAAGAGCTTTTTAATCGTAGTGGATGCTTTCTCCATGTGGTTAGAAGTAAGACAAGTGCCATCACAGTCTACTTCCGCTGCAACAGATGTCCTACGGTCACTGTTCGCCACTTTTGGCATACCGCAAGTGATAGTTTCCGATAACGGAACAGCGTTCGTTTCGTCCGAAATGCAACACTTCTTCAAACTGAACATGATCAAGCACATCACATCAGCTCCATGCCACCCGGCTACAAATGGGCAAGCGGAACGTATGGTGGCAGAAGTGAAAATGGCTCTCAAGAAACTGACTCAGCGAAGCCTTTCCCGCCGGCTATCGCGGTTTATATTCAAGCAGCATACGACACCGCACACCACAACGCAGAAAACGCCTGCAGAACTAATGTTAGGAAGGCAGCTGCCGTCCCACCTGGATGCGCTACACCCGCGGAAACTTATTCAAAAGGGGAAGGTGGATGACGTGGATGACATGGCAGAACATTATGCGGCAGGCGACAAGGTGTGGGTTAAGAATTTTCTCAACAACCCCGCACGGCTACCCGCTGTAGTTGGCTACCCGTGGCTATACATACACACACACATATATATATATATATATATATATATATATATATATATTAGTTGCAGCAAGGAAATAACGCTGGCCCCGGTAGAATAAGGAACAAAAGAGAGTACGACGCACGTTGGTTTCGCACGGTATATTTTTTGAAGTATCGGCTGGTGGACCAGTCTTTGTCACTCAGTCGAAATGTCGGATATATATATATATATATATATATATATATATATATATATATATATATATATATATATATATATATATATATATACGTAGATTATGAAGAGTCTGGCTTCGGTTGCCGTAGAACAAAATAGGAAAAATATATATACGCTTCTAAAAAACTGTTTATTGGTGACGTTTCGATCGGAGACCGATCTTCATCAAGATATATATATATATATATATATATATATATATATATATATATATATATATATATATATATATATATATATATATATATATATATATATATAGGGCGTTGCAAGAAATGTATTCAAAATCCTTAAAAAATCAGGCAAATGCGATATTTGCTCACTGCTTTCACAAGTGCTTTTTCTGCAGCGACTTGCATGTTACGATGGTGAAAGACACCATTTGGGAGAGTAATTAAAAAAACATGGCTGATCCCTCTGTCAAAGAAATCGGTATAACACGAAAGTGAAACGTGTATTTACATAAGTAGTTCAGCGTTTATTGTGCATTGCTTCGCCACAAGGGAGAAGGAATGAATGCTGCAGCAACAAATTGTAATGTGACGTGAAGAACGGCAAGCAGCTCGAAACATGCAGCGCGCAGCTCAAGCAGAAAGGACGCACGAAATGAGCATACACAAGACGAGCACGGACTAACTGTCACACCTCGACATTTAAAGCGCGCTGCTCTAACACAAAGACGCACGAAACGAACGCACAAGCATACACAGGACGACCGCGAACTGCCACAATTATTACTTCGTGTGTAAGCGGCGCGCTCCATTCGTAAACGCGGCCGCTGCGGCGAACGAAGCGACCTTCATGCACTCTTTAACCACTGTAACTTCAAAGCAAACTTGCCGTGGAAACACAAGGCGTGCGAAGCGCCCGGATGCCCCGATCAGGAGATAAGCGCGCGCGCACCAGCGACCACGCCCCGTGGAGGCGCACGCTCATCCCAGCGAGAGGCGCGACGACCTTTAGAGCGCGCTCTCCGTGACACCTTCGCGCCATCTCGCTAGTGATGACGAAAACGCGCTGAAGTCGAGGAGCTCTGAGGACCGCCAACGGTATATGGTGTGTATAAATAGCTTGCCGTTAGCAAGCTGCGGAACGTGCGCTCTCGTAGCCGAGTGGTTTCGCGCCGCGCGCTGCAGAGCGAGAGGTCGTAGGTTCGACGACCAGCGACGGAGCTTTTTCTTCTAATTTTTCTTTGATCTCACTATGTTAGTTTATATTTTACAACGTCATATCCGTGACGGAAATACGTCAGAGGAGCCGTGGTGGACCCCGGCATAAAACACTTTCGTGTTAAAAGATAAATTAATTAACTTTTGTTCAGTGGAGTTATGCGATTATGTCAGTTGGGAGAATTGAAATTCGTCACGCGAAAAACCCATCGCTAATAATAATAATATCTGGGGCTTAACGTCCCAAAACCACGGTATGATTATGAGGGACGCCGTAGTGGAGGGCTCCGGGAATTTCGACCACCTTTAACGTGCACCTAAATCTAAGTACACGGGCCTCAAGCATTTTCGCCTCCATCGAGAATGCAGCCGCCACGGCCGGGATTCGATCCCGCGACCTTCGGGTCAGCAGTCGAGTGCCATAACCACTAGACTATCGTGGTGGGGTGAAAATCCCATCGCAGCTTTGAGATATAGGGAAGGCAGCCTCTATTAATTATTGTGGCTTAATCAGGCAAATTTAACGGCAAAACCGATGAGCGCTACAAGCAGATGACTACGTTACTGTTCAAGACAACATGAGAGCAGTTCTTCGTTAACGTATGTGCGTCATGCGTGCTATTTTTGCAAGCGCAGCCCACACACCCACACAACGAAATCGGTTGACGATATAACGACGCTCACTCATCCTGGACGTCTCCGACGAATATGGCATTTGCGCTCTTTCGGTTACGGTTTGGGAGAATTTCATTACATCGCAATTATTACTAGAAGCCGCTTTTTCGAAATATCAAAGCCGCAATGAAGGACTTGAAATGATGTCTTGAACCATCTTAAAATGTCTGCCGCTACAGAAAAATCAATTGTGAAGACAGCGAGCAAATACTGCATTTTCCTGATTTTTTAAGGATATTGCACACATTTCTTGAAAACCATATATATATATATATATATATATATATATATATATATATATATATATATATATATATATATATATATATATATATATTGAAACACGTGCTCCTTTTCTTTCTATTTTCATGTTACGACCCCTTTACTGCTGCCTTCGCGAAAAGCATACCCGAATGATTGGGAACTATCTAGACAATCTTAGAACCTTCCGATGAGATTACGTGCTCAACGCGAACATTTGATTTAGATTTGGAACTTGCGCGGCCACTAGCGATAACGCTAGAATCTTGCATGATACATGCGTAAAAGGCGACGCGCGTGACCGCTTGTTAGTTTTTCGACGGCCGACGCTCTGTTCGCCGATATCAGTGTACAGCGTCCATTGCTTGCTGTAGCTTGAGTTTGTTTCCCGGACACAAGTTCGGCCAAATAAAAAAGTTTCATCTTGGACACGTCGACTGCTGCCTTCGTCAACGTCACGACCACGTGATACTATGTGTATATATATATGTATATATATATATATATATATATTGTCACGTGGTTGTGACGTCGACGAAGGCAGCAGGCGACGTGTCCAAAATGAAACTGTTTATTAGGCCGAACTTGTGGCCGGTAAACAGAGTAGGATTACAGCAATACACGCTGGCACTGATAGCGGCGAACTGAGCGTCGGCCGGCGATCAACTGGACATCGTTGGAGCGCGCCGGCTTTTATGCATCCCGCGTCGAACATTCTAGCCTTATCACTGGTCATCGCGCACGCTCTGGAATAATCTCGAGTGGTCGCGTCTTGCGCGCAATCTTAACAAAACGATCTACAATAATCGCGAAGGTTGTAGAACAATAAGGCGCGGTTTGAGTTGAGCTTTTCTGACGGTCTTTGTGGGCGAAAACCGAATACAACAAAAGTGAAAATAGGAATAGCGCGTGGCAATGCCCCCCCTCTGAAAAGGCATCGTCCCGATGCTTAAAACAGAACACGGGGGGAAAAAATGCTTGTAACAATAATAACAACAATAAAGCAAGAAAGTACAATAAACAATAAGCACAAGCAATAAAGTACAATAATAAAGCAAACGTACAGTCCTCAGATTCCCTAACGCGCGTAATATGGCTTGAGGCGCACGACATGGACGACTTCAGGTCGCGCACGGCGCCGCTGAGAGTTCGTAATGCCGTCAGGGACAACCTCGTAGTCGAGTGCGCCGAGGCGTCGAAGTACCCTGTACGGTCCGAAGTATCGTCGAAGAAGTTTTTCACTAAGTCCGCGTCGTCGTATCGGCGTCCACACCCAAACGCGGTCGCCGGGCTGGTATTCCACGAACCGTCGTCGAAGATTGTACCGGCGGCTGTCAGTCGTCTGCTGATTCTTGATCCGCAGGCGGGCGAGCTGTCGTGCTTCTTCGGCGCGCTGTAGGTAGGCGGTCACGTCGATGTTTTCCTCGTCGGTCACGTTCGGTAACATGGCGTCGAGCGTCGTTGCCGGGCTCCGTCCGTAGACCAACTTGTATGGCGTCATCTGCGTCGTTTCTTGCACGGCCGTGTTGTATGCGAAGGTCACGTACGGAAGGATCGCGTCCCACGTCTTGTGTTCGACGTCGACGTACATGGCCAGCATGTCGGCGATGGTCTTATTTAGACGCTCGGTCAGACCGTTGGTCTGTGGGTGGTAGGCAGTGGTCCGGCGGTGACTTGTTTGGCTGTACCTCAGGATCGCCTGAGTTAGGTCCGCAGTAAAGGCCGTACCTCTGTCAGTAATGAGGACCTCTGGGGCGCCATGACGCAGTACGATGTTCTCGACGAAGAACTTTGCTACCTCAGCGGCACTGCCCTTGGGCAGGGGCCCTTGTCTCGGCGTAGCGGGTGAGGTAGTCAGTAGCTACGACGATCCATTTGTTTCCGGAGTTCGACGCCGGGAACGGCCCCAGTAAGTCCATGCCAATTTGCTGGAACGGTCGGCGAGGTGGCTCGATGGGCTGCAGAAGTCCGGCTGGCCTAGTCGGTGGTGTCTTCCGTCGCTGACAATCTCGGCAAGTCCTCACGTAGTGGGTGACGTCGGCAGTGAGGTGAGGCCAGTAGTACTTTTCTTGTATCCTTGCCAGCGTACGGGAAAATCCAAGGTGTCCAGCCGTCGGGTCGTCATGCAAAGCATGCAGAACTTCTGGACGTAATGACGAAGGTACTACGAGGAGGGCGTCGGCCCGAAGTGACGAGAAGTTTTTCTTTAGGAGAACGCCGTTGCGCATGAAAAACGACTCCAGTCCTCGTCTGAATACCTTTGGAGCCACGGTGGTTTTGCCCTCGAGGTATATCATAAGGCCCTTGAGTTCCGGATCGGCGCGCTGTCGCTCGGCGAAGTCGTCGGCACTTATGGTTCCCAGGAAGCCGTCATCATCCTGGTCGTCCAGCGGCGGTGGGTCGACGGGGGGCACGAGACAGGCAGTCGGCGTCGGAGTGTTTCCTTCCGGACTTGTAAACGACGGTAATGTCGAATTCTTGAAGTCTTAGGCTCCACCGTGCGAGGCGACCTGAAGGGTCCTTCAAGTTAGCTAGCCAACACAAGGCGTGGTGGTCGCTTACAACTTTGAAAGGCCTGCCGTAGAGGTAGGGGCGAAACTTGGATGTTGCCCAGATGATGGCAAGGCACTCCTTTTCTGTTGTAGAATAGTTGGCTTCCGCCTTGGATAGCGACCGGCTAGCATAACTGATGACCCTTTCCAGTCCGTCAGACCTCTGCACAAGCACGGCGCCGAGTCCGACACTGCTAGCGTCGGTATGTACTTCTGTTTCGGCGTATTCGTCGAAATGCGCAAGTATCGGAGGCGTCTGTAGGCGTCGTTTAAGTTCTTCAAATGATTCGACTTGCGCAGTTTCCCACTTGAATTCCACGTCGGCTTTCGTGAGGTGAGTTAGTGGCTCGGCGATGCGCGAAAATTCCTTGACGAAGCGTCGATAATAGGCGCACAAGCCGAGAAATCGGCGTACGGCTTTCTTGTCGGTGGGCGGCGGGAAGGCAGCAATGGCAGCTGTTTTCCGTGGGTCGGGGCGAACTCCAGACTTGCTGATGACGTGACCCAAGAACAGAAGTTCCTCGTATGCGAAGCGGCACTTTTCTGGCTTAAGGGTGAGTCCGGAGGCCTTGATTGCTTGAAGTACAGCTTCAAGGCGCCGGAGGTGTTCGTCGAAGCTTGAGGCAAACACAACGACGTCGTCCAAGTACACGAGGCACGTCTGCCACTTTAAGCCAGCCAGTACTGTATCCATGACACGTTGGAAAGTTGCAGGTGCCGAGCAAAGGCCAAAGGGCATGACCTTGAACTCGAAGAGGCCGTCCGGTGTTATAAAGGCAGTCTTCTCTCGGTCTCTCTCGTCGACCTCGATTTGCCAATAGCCGGTCTTCAGATCCATCGACGAAAAATACTTCGCGTTGTGGAGTCGGTCCATGGCGTCGTCTATACGTGGGAGAGGATACACGTCCTTCTTCGTGATTTTGTTCAGGCGGCGATAATCGACGCAGAAGCGTAGAGTTCCGTCCTTCTTCTTCACTAAAACCACGGGTGACGCCCACGGACTCTTGGACGGCTGAATGATGTCGTCGCGAAGCATTTCGTCGACTTGTTTCTTCACGGCCTCGCGTTCGCGCGTCGAAACTCGGTACGGGCTCTGTCGAACTGGTCGGGCACTTTCTTCTGTTATGATGCGATGTTTAGCGACTGGGGTCTGTCGAATTCTTGACGACGCCGAGAAGCAGTCCTTGAATTGCAGTAGCAGGGCTTTGAGCTGGTCGTGCTTGAGCTTCGGAAGGCTCGGGTTAACGTCGAAATCTGGTTCGGGACCTCGATTTGTCGAAGCAGGTTCGGCAGCATCGTAGAGGGCGAAAGCATTGCTGGCGACGACGCATTCGTCGATGTAGGCGACCGTCGTACCAATGTTGAGGTGCCTATATTCGTGGCTGAAGTTTGTCAGCACTACCTTTGCTTTCCCTTCACGCAACTCGGCGATGCCTCTTGCGACGCAAATCTGACGGGTCAGGAGTAGGTGTTGATCGCCCTCGATGACGCCTTCAAGGTTTGCGGGATTTTCGGTGCCGACGGAAATAATGACGCTGGAGAGCGGCGGAACGGTCACCTGCTCCCCCCATCACATTCAATGGATGGTTCCTTGGCGTCGCGTGGGGCGGGAGCGCTTTTTCCGAGGTCAGTGTTATCGACTCAGACCTCAGGTCGATGACGGCACCGTGGTCACTTAGGAAGTCCATTCCAAGTATCACATCCCTTGAGCAGTGTTGCAGGATAACAAAGCTCGCAGGATAAGTCCGGTCATTGATGGTGACTCTCGCCGTGCAGACTCCAATTGGCGTTATCAGGTGACCTCCAGCTGTCCGGATTTCGGGTCCACTCCAAGCGGTCTTTACTTTCTTCAGCTTGGCGGCGAATGGTCCACTGACGACGGAATAGTCGGCACCAGTGTCGACGAGAGCGGTGACGTTGTGACCGTCGATGAGAACGTCGAGGTCGCTAGTCCGTCGCCTTGCGTTGCGGTTAGCTCGCGGTGTCGGATCACGGCTGCGTCGATTTGTTGCACTGCTTCCATCATGCTGCGTCGTCAGGTCTAGCTCGGTCCGCGAGGTTTCGTCGGCAGTGCTCTGTCTGCTTCGCGTCGTGTTCAGCAGGTTTCGTCGCGTCGTCGTCGTCGGCGTCGGCGGAGGATCTTCGGTAGTTCGACGTACAGCAACCGCACCTCCATCGGTTGCTGCCCTTAGTTTTCCGGGTAAGGGCTAGGTGACCGGCCTCGGTTTGGGCCAGTGTACTGCCGGCGGTGCGGTGACATGTAGCGGCCGGGCGACGGTGAGCGGGAAGGTCGTCGGGGCGTCCACTGAGCTCCGGCGAGGTAGTCGGCGATGTCTTGCGGTCGTTCACCCCGCTGTGGACGAGGCGCGTTGACGGCGAAACCGCGTAGGCCCATCTGGCGGTACTGGCAACGGCGGTAGGTGTGGCCAGCTTCTCCGCAGTGGTAGCACAGGGGGCGGTGGTCAGGGGCGCGCCAAACGTCGGTCTTCCTCGGAGCGGAACGCTGGCCGGTGGGTGGACTGTATGGCGTCGGTGGCGGTGGCGTCTGGCGGCGGAACTGCGGCGGTGCGAAGCCTTCACGTGGGCGTGGTGGTGGAGCGTTACGACGCGCTGCAGCAGCGTAGCTCATAGCCTGCGGTTGCTGCTCTGTTAGCTGAGGAACGCCCAGAGATTGATGGATCTCCTGGCGCACGACGTCAGCGAGAGAATCCACTTGAGGTTGGGAGGATGGCAACAGCTTACGCAGCTCTTCCCTAACTATGGCCCTGATGGTCTCGCGCAGGTCGTCGGATTGCAGCGCGTGACTCTCTCCGTAGGTCGTTAAGGGAATCCGCCGGTTGTACTGCGTCGTACGCATTTCAAGGGCCTTCTCGATCGTCGTGGCCTCTGAGACGAATTCCATGACCGTCTTCGGTGGGTTGCGAACAAGGCCGGCAAATAGTTCCTGCTTGATACCCCGCATCAGGAAGCGGATCTTCTTCTCCTCGGGCATAGCGGGGTCTGCATGACGGAACAGGCGAGTCATTTCTTCAGTGTACATTCCGATATTCTCGTTGGGGAGCTGTACACGGGTTTCCAAAAGTGTTTCAGCCCTTTCTTTCCGGACGATGTTAGTGAAGGTGTTCTTAAATCCGGAGCGGAAGAGGTCCCACGATGTTAGCGAGGACTCTCGATTCTCATACCAGGTCCTTGCGCCGTCTTGAAGGGCGAAGTAGACGTGGCGGAGCTTCTCGTCGCAGTCCCAGTTGTTGAACGTGGCGACCCGCTCGTATTCCTCCAGCCAGCTTTCTGGATCCTCACATGGTGAACCGCGAAAAGTCGGCGGCTCCTTCGGCTGCCGGAGCAGGACGGGCGCAGGCGGCACAGGGGCTGTCATCGTCGCTGCGGTTGAGGTCGAAGTCTTGGTTTTCCTGGTGTTTTCCGGCAGGAGTCCGTGCTCTGGCTGCAAGCCTTGCAGCCTGCGACTAGCTCGTTGCTGCACGGGGGGCTTCGGTGTCTTCTCCGCGCTGTGGGCTGGGTTCACGGCTTGACGGGGGGCGTCCGGAACATGAAGGAACAGCACCTCCACCAGATGTCACGTGGTTGTGACGTCGACGAAGGCAGCAGGCGACGTGTCCAAAATGAAACTGTTTATTAGGCCGAACTTGTGGCCGGTAAACAGAGTAGGATTACAGCAATACACGCTGGCACTGATAGCGGCGAACTGAGCGTCGGCCGGCGATCAACTGGACATCGTTGGAGCGCGCCGGCTTTTATGCATCCCGCGTCGAACATTCTAGCCTTATCACTGGTCATCGCGCACGCTCTGGAATAATCTCGAGTGGTCGCGTCTTGCGCGCAATCTTAACAAAACGATCTACAATAATCGCGAAGGTTGTAGAACAATAAGGCGCGGTTTGAGTTGAGCTTTTCTGACGGTCTTTGTGGGCGAAAACCGAATACAACAAAAGTGAAAATAGGAATAGCGCGTGGCAATATATATAAATATATATATATATATATATATATATATATATATATATATATATATATATATATATATATATATATATATATATATATATATATATATATATATATATATATATATATATATATATATATATATATATATATATATATATATATATATATATATATATATGTACGTTAGAGAACAGAGATACGTCGTGGTTAAGATGCCATCCATTTATCCTAATCCACGCGCACTTCTTCGTCGGCTTCTCCTGCCATCGCCTTGTTCATACGTTACACTCTTCCCCCTCCCCTCGAGAAAGTCGCAGTTCAGAAGGTACAAAATAACGTCGTAGTTTGCTAACATGAACAATGTCCGAGTTTCTACCTAAGGGCAACACGGAGCGGTTGATCTCATAGTTCACTGGTGAGACTCTTGTAGGATCCTTCCATGACGGAACTCAGTTTGCCGTTGTTGGGATGCCATGGTGTCTCGTAAAGGACGAAGTCACCGACTTGGAACTCAATCGGAAGAAATTTCTTATCATAGATGACTTTGTTCTTATCGTGTTAGGCGATAGAATTATGAACAACAGCTTTCCGTGCTTCTTCCACAGTTTGTTCTCGCCGTTTCAGTACACTTGGATAAGATGGAATTCCATACATCAGGAAGGACGGTGCGCAGCCGGCAACTTCGTCAGGCGTTCTGTTGTATTCGTCTGTTACCTCCGACAGCAGCTTAGTCCAACACTTCTGTCGCTCGTCATTAATCTTGCACTTAAGTCTGGTTACGATGGTCTGGTTTGTCCGCTCGTTCACACCATTGCATTGCGGATGATGAGATTAGGTGAAGAGTTGGTGTGTTCGCTTATGTTTTAGAAACTGTTTAAATTTCTCTGCAGTGAATCCTGTTCCACGATCTGAAAGGAACTTCCGTGGTTTTCCGGCAGCAAAATGGTTTTTAAGCATGAGATGTAGGCGTCGCTGTTCTCACTTTGATGGGCGAACGCCCATACGTAGCGAGTAGCATGGTCAATAACCAAGTGGATAAATCGTTTCGATGAGCCATATCCAGAAAATCCCCCCAATGGTGTCCATCGCAAAAAGGTCGAAAGGCTCTTCAGCAGGAGGCAGTGATTCAAGTGTCCCATACTTCTTTGTTTTCGTCTTCTTGCATCTCTGGCTTGTATCACAATGCCCAATGTAGGTGGCAACATCGGTCACCATATCCGGCCAATAATATTGCGGAGACAAGAATGATAGTGTCTTCTTTACTCCGACATGCCCAAAATGTTGATGTGCGTTCTTAAGAATGGTTGGGCGTAGTTCATGGGGCACATAGATATTTCTTAGTCCTTTTCTTTTGACGATGACTGCGTTGTTTTCCAATGAATGCGTTCCTTTTGGGCGCTCATTGCTGCATCGTTGAAGTTCATCGTGGGACAGAAGTTGAACTATTGGGGCTCTGGAGAGTACATCTGCTTCGACGTTGCTTATGCCCTTTTGATGTTTGATGTTTACTTCATACATTGAGAGTTTCAACGACCACCGGAAAAGAAGACCTTGAGGATTCTTAACATTCTTCAGTCACTGTAGTGCAGAGTGATCCGTTACAACAGTGAATGGCTTTCCATGAAGATAGCAATGCCATTTATCAATTGCATCTATAATGGCGAGGCATTCTCTTTCTGTAATGGCATAATTGACCTCGTGCTTAAGTAGTTTGCGGGAGTAATAGGCAACGGGATGTTCCTTGCCTTTGACGTCAGGTTGCTTCAGCACTGCACCAATGCCTTCGCCAGATGCGTCACAGCTAGTACACAGTACATGGTCTCGAAGTGTCGTATATGCGAAGCACTGGTTCTTCCGTTATGCGCTCCTTCAGTTCCCGAAAAGCTTGCTCGCATGCTTCAGTCCACGTCCATTTTCTTCCTTTGTGGAGTAGTCTCGTGAGTGGGAGAGCGATGTCGCTGAAATGAGGGATGTACTGACGATAACTGTTTACAGTGCCCAGGAATCGCTGGAGGTCTTTCTCTCGTTTAGGTGTCGGAAATTTGAGTATTGCAGCCACGTTACTTTGCTTAGGTGTCACTATTCCTTGTGAAATTTTGTGGCCCAAGTATTCAATGCTGGATCTTGCAAATTGGCACTTTTTTCCGTTTCAGTTTTCCGTTCTCGTCTTTAAGAGCTTTCAACAGTGCCTCGAGGTGTCGTATATGATCGTCAAATGTCTCTGAGTATACGACCACATCGTCAAAGTAATTGCTAACATTAGTGAGCTGATGTTTGGCTATTATTGATTTCATGGCTCTTTCAAATGTAGCCGGAGCGTTCTTTAACCCGAACGGCATTACCAACCAGTCATAATGACCATTAGTCGTGACAAACGCAGTTCTTTGAACGTCATCGGGATCCATTCGGACATGCCAGTATCCCGACGTTACATCTAGCATAGAAACCATCGTGAGAGCGCAACTTAACACGACACACAAGAAGGAGAAACAGACGAGGACAGGCGCACACTACCAACTGGCTTTATTGAAGGAAGATCACTCCTTTACACATCAACACCCTGCGCAGGGGCAATGACCAAAAAATGACCAAAAAAATTCAAACCAGGCGAGAAAGAAATTGAAATTCAGCATTGTACAGTGCAATGGAGGTTTCGCTCACGCACTCTTCACCTGCTTTTTTAATGAAAAAAGCTTCTAGCGTTTCGCGAGCCGTTTTTTCTCTACTTCTGCCTAGAATTTTTGCACACCGGAATCGCGGTTCACAATGCGGGCAAGCCAAGCAGTGGTCAACAAGGTGACTTCTCTCATTATTGTTAAGATTTCTTTCGTGTTCCCTGAGTCGGTCATTGAGGCAGCGCCCTGTCTGGCCGATGTAGACTTTGCCGCACGACAGGGGAATCTCGTACACGGCATTGTTAGCACACTTCACAAAACGTTTTTCATGGTTCTTTCATGGTTCGTGGGGTACCCCACGAACTCACGGCCTTGAATCGTCGGATTGCAGAGAAGGCTCCCCAGGAAAACCGGGAACGCTGTCTTTTGGAGGGAATTGACTGTCTCGCCAAGAACGTAAAGCGGACTGTGCCTAGTGTTGCTAAAGACAGTTTGGAAAGGGTAGTTAAGTTTTTGAGGCAGAATGACCTGTGTGTCTTGCAGGCAGATAAGGTTGGCGGATTTGTTGCATTACCAAAAACCATGTTCAATGAAAAGGCTGCGGAGGCTATCAAGACGAATTTCTTTTCCGTAAAAAAAGGCAATGCCAGAGTCAAGAGTAAAGCAGTAGAACTGTGCAAGCGCTTAGATCTGGTCAAGCTCGCAAGAGAGGTAACCAACAGTGAAAGTGCTGCTTTGAGTGTTTTCTTTAGCGTTAAGACGCATAAACCTGAAGCGCCGTTCCGTACTATTGTGAATGAAAGGGGCACCTGGCAGCATTGCGTCAGTAAGTTCTTGCTCAAGGTATTGAATTCTCTCGAGATAAGTGATCCGTTCCTCACAAAAAGTTCTGTTGATGTCGTGCGTTTCCTTGAAGACAACAGTGACATTGGTTTTGCTTTTTCTGTAGACGTGGAAGAGCTCTTTTACGCGGTGCCTCATCGTGAATTGTTTGCGGCAGTTAAACAGTGCATTGATGAAAATGGTGTGATTCCTTTTCAAAATGCTGCAGGGATGTCAGTTGAGAACCTTTTAGAGCTTTTGGAATTTTATCTTCAGTCCACTTTCATCAAGTTTGACGACCAGATCTACCTTCAAAAGAAAGGTATCTGCATTGGTTCCTGTATCGCTCCTGTGTTGTGCCATATCTTTTTGTCATCCTTCGATCGCGCTGTACATCACCATTTGAGTTGCACTAACAATGACATTGTCCTTAAAATTTTTCGTTATGTTGACGACTTTTTAATCCTTTTCAAGAAGTGCCCAACTCAGTATGAGCATGCGCTAAAGTGTGTCCTTGAAGACTTCAAAAATTATGGGAAAGGACTAGCATTTACTTTTGAACGCCCAAAAGAAGGCAGGCTTCAGTTTTTAGACCTGCAGTTAAAGTTCAAGGAAAGTCACGTGTGCTGGGTGTACTCCCCGCGTGCTCAGAAAGAGCTCCTTCCATACAAATCGGCTCATTCTAAGACTATAAAGAGAGGCATCGCAACACTCTGTTTAGCATCTGCGCTTCGGAAGTCCTGCATTCGCAGTGTGCAAGATAGTTATGAGCTACAATTCGAGAGGCTTTTTTCTGCTGGTTTTCCTGGGTCGGTCATCGTGTCTGTTGCTGAGAAGCTTCTTAAGAAGATGAAGCACGGCGACTCAAAAGATGCCGCTAAGTCCCTGGTGGACTGGCAGAGGCCAGCTGTGGTCCCGTACATGCACAAGGTCACACACAGCCTGAAAAAAGTGGCTAGTCGGTTCAACGTGCCGTTGGTTTTCTCGGCCCCGAAGAAGCTCGCTCAGCTGAGCCGGCGCACCACCTGTGTGGAGCAAAAGGGGGGCTGCCTAAAGAACCATGAAAAACGTTTTGTGAAGTGTGCTAACAATGCCGTGTACGAGATTCCCCTGTCGTGCGGCATCGGCCAGACAGGGCGCTGCCTCAATGACCGACTCAGGGAACACGAAAGAAATCTTAACAATAATGAGAGAAGTCACCTTGTTGACCACTGCTTGGCTTGCCCGCATTGTGAACCGCGATTCCGGTGTGCAAAAATTCTAGGCAGAAGTAGAGAAAAAACGGCTCGCGAAACGCTAGAAGCTTTTTTCATTAAAAAAGCAGGTGAAGAGTGCGTGAGCGAAACCTCCATTGCACTGTACAATGCTGAATTTCAATTTCTTTCTCGCCTGGTTTGAATTTTTTTGGTCATTTTTTGGTCATTGCCCCTGCGCAGGGTGTTGATGTGTAAAGGAGTGATCTTCCTTCAATAAAGCCAGTTGGTAGTGTGCGCCTGTCCTCGTCTGTTTCTCCTTCTTGTGTGTCGTGTTAAGTTGCGCTCTCACGATGGTTTCTATGTCGAAGCACCAACTCGCCCAACAGTCAACTCTTCTGAAGTTACATCTAGCATAGTGAAAAAGTTCGCCTTTCCCAAGTGGTCCAGAATGTCATCTATACGTGGAATTGTTTGATAGTCGGGTACCGTTATGGCGTTGAGCTTGCGATAGTCAATACATAGACGAGTACGTCCTTCGCGTTTCTTTTCCGCTAAGATGACCGGTGTGGCATAGGGCGACAACGAAGGCCTCACGGCACCTTGCTTAATGAGGGCGTCAACTTGTTCGTTAATTTCTGCTTTGTTGGCCTGTGAACATCTGTATGGTGCTCGATGAATAGGGACAGCATTGGTAAGTGTGATCCTATGTTGCTCAGTAGTGATGCATCCAACATCTGTCTGGGATTTCGAGAAGATCTTGTCATACTTGTTTAAAAGAGAGTCGAGCACTGCTGATTCATGTTCCGGCAAGTTTTCTAAATTCAGGGTTCTCATCAGTGGTGCTCCAGTGGCTTTCTTTTCATTGTGATTCGTTAGGTTCAAATTTTCACGTCCTTGTGTTACTGTCTGGCTTTCCAAATTTACCGAAAGATTGAAGTAGGAAGCGCTGTCTAGGCCAAGAATTAATTGTGTTCTCATGCCTCGCAGAACGTGTACACAAACTTTCTTTGTGACATTCCCAATTTGCAATTGAATGTTTACGCGACCCAAAGTTCAAATGCTTGAAGTAACTTGCTGCACAATGAATCTGGAGTCTCTCATCAACTGAAGCTTGAGCTTTTCGCTGAAGTGACTGACCCGATCGCGGTGTGTCCACGATGCCTCGGTCACCTTCGTGTCGAAAAGGAGTGGCCACTTGTCGACGGGGACGTCTTCTGGTGTTCCCTTGTACTTCGGTATGTTGAGCGGAGGCTTCGGCCGCCTAGCAATGGCAGGTCGATCCTGTCGACTTGTGTGACGTCAGAGATACGTCGTGGTTCAGACGCCATCCATTTATTCTAATGCACGCGCACTTCTTCTTCGTCGGCTTCTCCTGCCATCGCCTTGTTCATACGTTATACACACACACACACACACACACACACACACACACACATATATATATATATATATATATATATATATATATATATATATATATATATATATATATATATATATATATATATATATATATATATACGCTTCTAAAAAACTGTTTATTGTTTATTGGTGACGTTTCGATCGGAGACCGATCTTCATGAAGACAAAATTTACCAGGCGCCGATGCGCTTTTATAACATCGCCGTGCCGAGAGAAAGAGAGAAAAAAGAAAAAGTGAGAAGAAGCGTACATACTGATAAGTGGTCACACGACCACGTGCGCGTACTGCTACATGCGCATAGCACCTGTATTTGGAAAAAAAAAAACGGTGCAAAAATAAACGAGTGGCCAAAAAAGAGAGAGTGGTCACACGACCATGTGCGCGTATCTCTACATACTTAGACATAAACATGCGTTTTCTAAAAAAAAAAAAAGAAAGAAAGGGGGAAAAAAAAAGAAAAAAAACGAAAATACGAAGTGGACATGTTAAGTACACTCCTGTGGTGCCCCCGGCACATACCAAGATATACGAAGAAGCATGTTTCAAGAAAAAAGTGAACAAACCAAAAATATGTAGATATACATCGATGGTCCAGGTGGGCACGTTAAGCACATTCCAGTGGTTCCTTCTAGTTCAAGGCAACAGTGGACACCAAGCTCTCAGCGGGAGAGGCATCTAGATACCTACATCGAAGCTGTCCAAAAAGACATACTGCGGGAATATAACACACACAGACCTGCAGTAGCCAAAAACCTCTCAAGAAAGGAGTATGAAGCACTTAAGACACTCAGTGATCGAACAGATATCGTCATAAAACCAGCGGATAAAGGAGGAGGGATTGTAATATTAAATAAATCCGACTATATCCAAGAGGGCACCCGCCAATTAACTAACACCTCTTTCTACAAACCACTTGATAAAGATCCAACACTAGAACATCAAGCAATAATAACCACCGCACTCCATGATCTGGTAGAGCTCGGAGAGTTAGATCCCAAACTTTCTAGGGCGCTTACTGTAGCACGTGCCACACCAGGACGGTTTTATATGCTTCCGAAAATACACAAAAAAGGAAACCCCGGCCGACCAATAATTTCAGGAAGAGGTACCCTCACCGAACCAATATCAAGTTACATAGACTCCTTAATTAAGAACATACCGCCTACACATCCCTCCTACCTACGTGATACCAACCACTTCATTAGGACGATCTAAGATGTAAAAATCCCTGATGGTGCCTTCCTTGTAACTCTTGATGTAACTTCCCTGTACACCAATATTCCGCATAGTGACGGCATCAAAACATTAGTAGAGTCTTGTAGTGCGCATAAATTGGATGACTCACCAAACCCAACAGTCATTGAAACCCTTGCTAAGCTGGTACTTCAACTCAACAGCTTCGAGTTTCATAACCAATACTATTTACAAATTAATGGCACTGCTATGGGGACTCGTATGGCACCTAACTACGCAAACATCTTTATGAATGATCTTGAAACTAAGTTTCTATCAACCCAGAAAATTAAGCCACTTCTTTACAGACGCTTCTTAGATGATATTTTTATTATTTGGACGGATACGCAAGAGAGCTTAATTAATTTTATAGAATCTTTCAACAAAGTTCATCCAGACATAACATTCACCTATGCATACTCAACAACTGAAATAAATTTCCTAGACGTCCACGTAAAGGTAAAAGACGGGTCATTAACTACTAACGTTTACAAAAAGCCTACAGACAGGCAGCAATACCTTCATTTCGATAGCTGTCACCCTCGTCACTGCAAGACGTCCATCCCGTACTCGCAGGCCCACCGATTCAAAAGAATTTGCTCCCGCCCCGAAGACTTTGAGGCCAACGCAGAGAACTTGCGCAACATACTTGCAAAGCAACATTATCCTCCTTCTATAGTCAACGACGCCATACATAAAGCGGCAAACCTAGATCGCCAGCAGCTACTTTACCAGCAGAAATAATTAAAACAAGAGGGACGGAAAAACTTAGTTCTAACATTTGGGAGCAACCCCCCCAACGTAAACAAAATTCTAAAGAAACACTTTAACATCTTACAACAGAGTGAACGGCTATCAAAAATTTTCCCTTCCCCTCCGCGAGTTGTATATAGACGCCCCAAAAACCTTAAAGATTATCTTATTCGTTCAAAAACCGATAAGACACCTATAACTGGATGTCAGCCATGCGGCAAGGCCCGCTGCAAGGTGTGCAAACACATACAGGTAACCAACGTTGCTCAAAGCACACATTCCAATTTCAAATACTCCATTCACTCAAACCTTAACTGCGACAGCTCTAATGTAGTATAGGGTGTGTTCAGATAAGAACGTCGGTGCATGTCCGCCGACCCACTTTAATTTCGCCGAAAAAAATATATTTTGTTTTCAGAGTCCCCAGGACCACAAAACCACTTTTGGTTTCGCGAGAAAAAATTTCACCTTCTTTAAAAAAATTCGCAAGTCTCCACTGAGCCGCCACCGCCTGTTTCGAATTTCACGAAAATGGGATTTCTATGAGACCCTACAAAAACACTATTGTAGCTATAGGTCTGAAAAATTTTCTCCACATACTACAGATAGTTGGTGCGGACAAAAAATTATTACTTTGCAGTATTGATGTTGTTCTGTTAAGGGAAAAAATTGCGAAATCGGCACAAAGCTCAATAATTCTCACATTTAAGATTTTTTTTTCTCCGTAAGTATAAACGCCAGACTTCCCAAAGTTTTTAAAAACATTGCCATATGTTTGGTGAACGAGTGTGCTGAACGAAATACCTGAAAGTAGCTTCAAACGTTAACCAGAAATGTTCAACTGAGGACATGTCTCTCAAAATGCAATATTTTGAAGATGATTTAAAAAAAAACACCATCTTCGATTTTCTTTAAACTCTTCAGAATTAAAGCCAAGCACGTGTTCTAACTTAATCTGTAAAAACATGTTGCATTATTTTTGTGAGGTCGGAACTACGAAGCACGAAATGTGGCCAAATTGACGTATACTGAGTTACCACAACATTGAGCGAGCATGGAGCTATAGTTGCCGTTATCGTTATTTTTAGGTCGTGAATGTCTTCTGTTGTGCTCGAGGGACAACAGCTTGACAGATAAAAAGCAAGGAGTTGCCTTAAAGTGCAAATTTGTTCATTTGCGTTCAATTGCGGGCCCATTGCCAGCCATTTGGCGCGCGTGACTGTGAAAGTTCTAGCGAGCGCGGGCGAAGAAACCACCGTCAACTTATCGGCCTACTGCTGAAATGGAGCCGGCGGATCGTGGCCGCAACTGATTTTGTTCGTTCAAACCACGGCTGAGAGCAGAACGGTCGCGGCGCTCAAATGCGCTAGTCACGTGGTATTTTTTGTATTTCGCGGGCTTTCTTTGCAGCACGGAAAAAAAGGTACGCGTAAAACTTTCTTTATCGCAAATAATGCAATGGGAATTTCTGAAGACGCTCTCGCACTTTGCAACTCTCATTTCTTGCGTAAAGTCAATATTTACCAAGTTAGTAAATTAATCATAATTAACAAATTAGTTAATTACGAAAAAAAAATTGCCTGTAGTGCGCAAGATGGCTGTAAGCAATATTCAACTGACTTCACTCGCCTGCCTCAAATAATTCTATTTTTAAACCCTTGGCTAAAGATAACTGGGACACCCGGTATATATATATATATATATATATATATATATATATATATATATATATATATATATATATATATATATATATATAACGATTCGGCAGCAGGTCGTACTTCTTTGAAGCCTGCCTACGCAAGGGCACTGAAATCGAAATATATATATATATATATATATATATATATATATATAACTTGAGTAGGCAGGGTTCAAGGAGGTACGACCTGCTGCCGAATCGTTTATGGATGATGGCCACAGATCCTTCAATGCGTGACATCACCCAAAGACGACGGGCCCCCCTGTGCCGAGTGGGCGAAAGTGCGAATTTTCACGAAAGCGCAAATGCGCACATGTGATCTCTAGCACGTCTAATAGAAAGACATCGTGAAATCAAAAGGTTGCGCCAAAATAAGACAGGTTCACAAGCGAGGGCACAGGGACAAGCGCAAACTCACACTACTTTATTCATGGGTGGAGCCAATGAATATAAAGAAAATAGAAACACTAAGATGACGTGTCCATACGCCAAGAAAGTTACGAGAATCACACATGCCCAGCCAGAAACCCCCCTCTCTCCACTATACAGGCCGACAGAAGGATCACTAACACATGAAGATGCCTTCTGCGATATAGCAAAAGCTTCGAGGACCAACCGTGCGTTCATATTTCCACTTCTACCGATAATCTTTATCTCATTAAATCGAGGATCACACGTGCACCTATTGCAATGCTCAGCTAAACTAGTCCTTTCCTTTTTCTTGGCATTTTGCAGATGTTCCCTCGCTCGGTCATTTATACAGCGCCCCATTTGACCTATGTAGACCTTTCCGCAGCTAAATGGAATTTCATATACCACTCCGACTGCGCACTTGACGAAGGGCCTGACATGCCTTTTGTCGCAAGGTGCTGTCTTCTTCTCACTAATGCGGGAGCAAAGAACGGACAGCTTCTTTGGGGCCGAAAGAACAATCGGCACCCCATATTTCCCAGCGACCTACTAGAGGGAGTGCGACACTCGGTGCACATAAGGCAGAACTTCGGGCCGCGTCACACGCTGCGCACTGTGGGCTGCTGCATAGGCCGAACGGGGCCAAACGGCCAAACGAGGCGCTGCATGAATGACCGAGCGAGGGAACATCTGCAAAGTGTAAAGAAAAAGGAAAGGATACTAGTCTATTGTTAAACCTTTTTTTTTGTGTGTGTGTGTGTCCCACATACGTTACCCGAGCGTTGCCCCATATAATGTAAATTGAGTGACCTAAAGTGACGTAAAGTTACATGAAGAGTCGACGAGAAAGCTAGGTCCTAAGGTCCATAATGCCTACATTGAAGTCACCGACTAGTATAAAGAGTTTGTGCTTGTAGATGTTGATATTGCTACGTCACAATTATGATTGTTATTAGTTTATTGTTAAATATTTTTTGTGTCTCACATATGTTACCAGAGAGTTGCCCCATATAATGTAAATTGAGTGACAAAGTTACATAAACATTCGACGTCAAAGCTAGGTCCTAAGGTTCATAATGTCTACGTTGAAGTCGCCGACGAGTCTAAAGGGTTCGTGCTTGTAAGTGTTTTATATTGTTCCGTCACTACTATGATTGATGCTAGTCTATTGCTAAACTTCTTTTTTTCGTCCCACATATCGTACGTTACCCGAGCATTCCCGAGCGTTCCCCCCATGTAATGTAGCCGTGACAACGGACAAGCCTCGCCGCTAAGGTGCTTCGCCCCTAAAACAACCGATAGCAGCAGTGAAATGGGACGCGGCGGCCACTGTACGCCGCAGCGCTGACTTGGCGCGAGCGTTTGGAGGAAAAGAGCAAGAAACGCTATTTCTGCAGCCCTAAATAGGAGCACGTCTCAGGATCTGTAGGGTAATGGGGAGAGAGATGGGAGAAAGAGTGGTGTCCATGGCTGAGGACGCGGCGAGCGGCTTCCACAGACCAGTGTCCCGAAGGAATTGAAGACCTGGGTGTGGCGGTGGTGAGGGAACAGGTGCAGCCGCGGGAAGGTGGAGATTGAATGCGAAACTGTGGAGAGCCATCAAGGGAAAGGAGAGTGTGGATCAAGAGCGGGAAAAATTTTATGTGCACGCGGCCTTTGTTTTGTTTCTAATTTACTTCTTAAAAGACTCCTCAACAGGTTCCATAATAAATTATAGTTAGACACTGGAAGTTGTTGCGTGGCCAATAAAGAGCGTTGCACCACGAAAATTTTTCAAATTGGTTCGTTACGAGCCAAGAAACCATGATGCGAGAAAGCAAGCTTGAAACCCTTGCCACTCGCCGCGTGTAGCCATCGCAAACTTAATTCCTTCCCTGTCCTCTTCGGTACCGGAGCCGGAGGATGACGCATATGCATCAACACGTCATGCGCACGCAAGGTGACGTGCGCATGACGTGCTCGACCCTGC
This sequence comes from Rhipicephalus appendiculatus, assembly GCA_030522465.1. Lineage (NCBI taxonomy): Eukaryota > Metazoa > Arthropoda > Arachnida > Ixodida > Ixodidae > Rhipicephalus > Rhipicephalus appendiculatus. Next base: position 2,683,103 of record JALIZH010032969.1, read on the forward strand.
TCGTGCATGTACGCCATCGATGTTGTGTTGTTTCGGTATTCTCAGTTGTGTATTGCCTGTTTCTGTGTGATCGATCTCTTAGTGCACGTCCGAGGCTGGCACGGATGATGTATCCTTACCGCGATACACCTGGTCGCACCGCTGGACTGTCAGAGACGATGCACGAAAAGCACGCCAAGTGTTGTCAGGGCTGGCGCCGGCACGACGCGGCAACGGCGAGAAGACGAACGCATGCGACGCGGAGGCCGATTAGTGTATAGCATCTCGCTGCGATTCGAAATAAAAAATAAAAACGCGCTCACATTCCGTCTGTGTGTTTTATTATTTCTCTCAGCTTTCATTCATCTGCTCAACAACAAGTTAAACAGGTCGCCTCGAATAATTCTCGCAATGTCACATGCTACGCTCTCAATCAGGTTCCGCTTAAAGTGCTGGATATAGCCAGGATACGGGACAATTTTCGTCTGGTTTTCTGGATATAGCCAGCATTTAACCAAGACCTGATTAAGAGTGTACAGTGAGCGACGTCATATGACCAATGTCTACGTAAAAGAGTGACGTAAGAACAGGACCATTCCTTGTTGTTCGTCACTCTCTGCATCTTGGGGCGCGCCCCCGCGAGAAGGACAAGCGGCGTTCTGTTTGAGACTTCCCGTCCTTCAGCGACGCGTAGCGTTGCAAATCTTGGCAGAAGTGATGGGAGCGCCCAGTGAATGCATTGCACTTTTCAGCTCTTTATGCTCAAACCTAGTGAGGGGCCCTTTACCGACAGAAGAGAAATCGACCCTACGTGATTAGACCCGGCGAATACGTGACACCCATCACTTGTCGTCTTTTAGCGGTCTGACTATCTGCTCCTGTGCAGCCCTTCTCAGCCACGACGAAAAGAGACCCAGAGGTGTCAGGCCAGGCTAGACAATAAAAGGAACGACCGTGCGTACGAGAAATGCATGGCTATGTCCAACCGTTCGCGCCCTTGAGCTATCACAAGCAATAGCATTTCTTGCTTCCTCTCGTAGATATAGGTCGCGCACGTCTTTGTTTGAAATTATTTGAATTTATGTAAAAATTTATTGTGCCTATATTTGTGATTTTAGAGGCCTAAAACGGTGTGTTACCTGCCTATTTTTGGCGCCTAAAACGCGATTTTTTAGTGCCTGAAAGTCCGGCCTCTACTGATTATATCGATGTTGCTTTTTGGTCGCACTGCGAGAGCAACGACGATGCAAGCCAGCTTCGCTTTCTGCTTCGGGCCGCCACTCCGTTCGCGTTGCAGCCCGCCACGGTTATAGAAACTGAGAAATGCGACCAAGCAGAAAATTCGAGTCTACTGCGAAAAGTTCGACTGTTCGCTATGCTTTACGTCGAGAAAGTCCTGATCAATGAAAAAGTTCGAATTTTTCAGGGGTGCCGCGTATTTTATGGAAGTGCATTTTGTGTATCTCATAATTCCTGTCATACTTTTTTATTAGAAGGTAGAAACATGTCGTACCAAACTATGTTCAATTTTGTCCTGAAATATTGAATTTGGCAATTTATTTCGCTCGCATTATGAACATCACGCTAGTGAAACTGATATTCATAAAAAGCTTATTCATTCTGCTTTTGTTTGGTGTATTACATCAAACATTAGGCACAGTAGTTTTTTCAGGAAAAAAGATCTAGTGTATCCTGCGAAAAACACCTTTTTTCCCCGCGGTACGGAAACAGTTAACAAACTGTCGCCCTTGGCTGAACCAGAATACGAGATGTGTTCATTGTCTAGCGACACGTGCATAGCAACTTACTGCGATAATCATGCTCAACCAGCCAGGAGCTGAGCACTGACCCCTGCACAAACCACACTGAAAATAAGGCACACTGAAATATGCATACCCAGCCGTGGGCGGAATGTAAAAACACTCGTTTACTGCTTTCTCAGTTCCCATTAAAGTATTCTAGGTCGCTAAAATTATTTTGGGACCCTTCAGTATGGCTTCTCTCATTCATAGCATTTTTTTTCCTGCTACATGGTGGTAGGTAAAAGTTGCATTCACAACTGTGACAGGAACATAATGCTAGGATTGTCTTAGTTGCACTTGGCCCAACCATCAAAAGTTTAAGCTAAATGTGGACTATGAGCATGTCTTGTTCCAGGCCAGGCTAACATTACTCTTTCCCAATTTTCCTAATGTTGGTCCATATTATGCTCATGATCACTGCAGCATCCTGTATGGATTGACAATGTGTCGAAAAAGCGTGCCGGGGCCCCTTGAACTTCCCTCCTTCGTTAATATGGGCTATAAAAAAGAAAGGCACTGATGGGCATGAGTATCATGCGAAAACGTTGCATTTTTAGTGCGTGTAATGGCAAGCGGTCACGTGTAAATACCGCTGAAACGTCGGCACGGACCACCTAGCGCGCAGAAACGAAAAAGAAGAGCGCAGTGGCACCCACAGGATAGAGGCAACAACACGCTCGCAGTGTTCGGTCCAGGCGCAGTGCAGACCCGGGCAAGCGAGAGGTTCTGTCGGGAGGACGCGTGCGTGGCAAGGCATGGAGGACCGCGGAGCCGGGCGAGGTGGCCGATGTTCCGACGCTCCAGGTGCCAGTGTTCGGGTCGCTGGCTGAATCAAAGACCGCCGAGCTGTACCGAACCAGGCGCGGGCCGTTGGTCCCACCACACCCGAGCTATGCCTGATGGTGTCCTGGCCGAGACGAGGTACGCCGGTTGCTGAGCTGCCGCACCGCAGCTGTGTCCAGCAAGGCACAGACGATGGACGGAACCCTCACGTGCAGCCTGGGACGGCGTTTTCTGGTCACGCGTGCTGCGCCACATGTTGTTTTTGGTCACGAGTGCTGTAGGGCGAGCCATGCTGTCAGGTCATTCAGTAAACAAAATGTTGGAGCTCATCCTGTTGCCTGTCTTCTTCGCTGCTGCCTCTGTTTGTTCGTGCTCAAACTGAACTTCCCTATAGCAATACGACCTTATAGGGCACCAACTTGCCCAATCTGCAGTGCTTTTCGGTGATGAGCAAGTCTTATCTGTGAAAGAGCAAATGATCCTGTCATTAAATTATTATTGTTGTAAGCAGGTTTATTGGGCGAGCCGAACAAGCGGGTGGTAGCTCGAAAAAGTACGCAGGCAGAGCAAGATGCTGGTGTTCGAACGCCGATCTCGTGCCTCTCTCTTCGTGATGATGATCGTTGAGCCCATGATATCAATGTCTGCCTTTCTTCATTATATTATTATTATTTGGTTTGATGAGGATCAAAAAAGTCACAATTTCGCCACTAGCGCGAAGCAGTGAATGCGATAGCAAGAAATTAGAATGTCACACGAAGAACGACAATCAGCTCGATACTTGCAGAGCGCCGCTGCAGCACAAAGAAAGACGCTTGAAAAGAACCCACGTGACAAGCGTGAACTAACAGCTATCATAGTTGTTACGGCTTTGTATTTGAGGAACGCGCTGCGAGTGCCCACAATGCAGAAGCCGACGCTGCTGTTGTTGTTGTTGTTGCCTCTGACATGGCTCATACCCACTCAGGGGGGACTGGCCAAGAAATGATTATATGATACTGTTAGACTTTTCGACGCTGTTTGATATGTCTTTGTCTTTTAAACTACGGCGCGTGGAATGACCCCTCTGCGTCTCCTGCCAAGCGGTGGCGTCTGACGCCAAGTGTGCCCGGTGTTCTTCTTTCCTTTTTTTTCTTTCTACATCATGAGTGGTACAGAAGGGGGGCCCCTTTTTCGTGCGCGTCTCAAGGGTAGTTTTCAATTTGAAAAAAAAAACTGTCAAAGCGTTGCGTGATAGAAAACATGCTCAAGCTGTTCCGAGATCTGCGTACCGCGAGCGGTAAATGATGCATATGAATAGCTCGCCGTTATATCTCCGGCACAGGCATGGCGTGTGGCTGTGTTGGCTAGCGCAGCAGGCTGCGGTGCGAGGAGTCACTGGTTCGAATCCCCGATGAGGTGCCTTAAAATTTTTTGTGCTGATTTGTTTTTCTTTATGCCTTTTATATATATATCAATGCATATACATATCCGGGACATGACGGCGACGGCAAAAGTGAGCCGAGTGTCCATATAATTGCAATAAAATATAATTGCAAGGGACACTAAGAAGCTAGCTTCCTGCAGATCAGCCTAAATCAACAAAAAATAATAACGTGATTAGTGTCACCTTTGCCTGAATGTTTTGCTTCAAGGCTTAATTTACCTTAGAGCACTGGATGCCTGCGAGATATCACAGACATCTCCATTATGCACTGTAAACCTTGTACATTGCACGTCTTCTTCTGCGCGTAACTTGTAAGAAAAAAAATGTCTTGTGCATTGTACTCAGTTGGCTGCTCCAATTACATGATTGGCCTACACTTCTCTCCGTGTTCTCACCTTTTTTGTAGAGAGAGCTACATTGGCCGTATTCTCGCCGTTCCGCTGTGGCCGGTGGCCACACCGCGAGCTGAGCCGTTGCCTAGCAACGCCGCAGCTGGCAGCGCCGCGCCATCTGGCATGACGTCAGAGGAGGAGCCGGTGCAACCGCGTTACAGCCGTGTTTCCAGTTGAAAGTCAGCGCTGTGTGTGTGTGTGTGTGTGTGTGTGTGTGTGTGTGTGTGTGTGTGTGTGTGTGTGTGTGTGTGCGTGCGTGCGTGCGTGCGTGTGTGTGTGTGTGTGTGTGTGTGTGTGTGTGTGTGTGTGTGTGTGTGTGTGTGTGTGTGTGTGTGTGTGTGTGTGTGTGTGTGTGTGTGTGTGTGTGTGAGCGTGTTCTACTCTGTCCGCGTTCAGTCGCGCTATTCAAACTTAACAGAGGAGCCGGCGTTGCATCGTATATACAGAAGGGCGGCTCGGTGGGATTCGTCGGCAGACACGGAGAGACTGAAAGAATCCACGCTTCGTCGTCGGAACGAAACCAAGAGGAGGCAGCGAGCCGAGGAGACGGAGGAAGAACGAGCCGCACGCCTCGAGAAGCGGAACCGTACACAGAACCAAGCTAAACAGGATTAACCGTACCTCTCGCTACGTACACCCAGGCATAAGCGAGTTAAGCCACAGCCATTTTTTTTTCTCTGACAATAAAATTCAGACTATACAGTGCATATGAGAAGTCAAGCGGTTTCCAGACCAGTAGTAAATTAAGCAAGAGCGTTGTGCTTTTATAGAGTTTTTAGCATTAACAGCTCAAATGAATTCACATTTTTATAAGCTGTCACTTTACTAATTACGTATGTCCCGAAAAAAAATACTATAAATACTATAAAAATACTATAAATACTATACTATCCACTTCATCGACATGCAGAACCAACTGGCCCAACTAAGTGCATTGACAAACTATAGAGGAGATTTCTTGATCGTAGCGCTGGTAGCAATGCACCGGGCACAGTTCACTATAGCTCGAGCCTCTGCTGCAAGCTCGATGTTGCTGCCTCTGTACCGGAGTACTTCTTCTTCGCTACAATACCAATACCATTTCATATAGACCTTGCTCATCTCAGCTTCGGCAATGCCACTGCCCTCAATTGAATTCAAAACTATGCGATGTGTAATTCTAACACTGCTAGTAGTATGTGACTGAATGTGTATTGAGGGCTGTTGTGATGTAGCAATGTTAAAACGAGGTCATTTTCACGTTTTCTCAAGCATTTAGCCTTCAAATGAATTATTCGACCTGCTTTGATTGTTATTTAGTGATTGTTATTTAGCCCACGAAATAACAATCAAAGCAGGTGAGTGTCAAAAGCTATGTTGAACAAAACTTACCTGTCTTGATAGTGAACAGTTGTACTTGACGATTTCGCTACAAAACAAAATTAACAGAGTTAATGGGTTGTCTAATAAACATGAGAGAGGGATACTGTCTCCTCGTATGAAAATGCAAGTTTTCAAGTGCAAAGAAGAGCTGGTAAGTGCCGTGCACCATTGCACTGTCTAGACGCCGGCTACCTGGAGTCTTCGCTGCACTTCAGCAAGTAAGTGGATTGCATTTCCATGTGGCACTGCAGTGCTGCTTTTGATACTGAACTATATAGCTATACATACCCCTCGTATTGGTACGGGTATATGTAAGGCTATGCGGTTATCATTTTCGAAAAATCAAAAAGACCGAGATCAGCCTTACACTTCTGGTTGCAAATCACCACAGGATTTATTTATTTGAAATGGATGAACATTCCAGCAACTTCCGGCAAACACGTGCGCCACTGTGTTCAGCACTGTTTGCTGATTTCAATTTACCACAAATTGACTGGACCAATTGTTCATCTACCTCCACAAATGTCTCTTGACCTTGTGAATTTCGCTTTAGATTTTAATTTCGCTCAATTAATCAACCAGCCAACACGGGGCAATAATATTTTGGATTTATTACTTACCACAGATGCTGATAATGTAGGTGAAATCTCTTGCCTTGAAAGGTTCAGTGACCATAAGCTTGTTCTATTATCAATAACCATTCCTCTCAAAGTCTCGGGTAAAACTAAAAAAGTGATTAGAGACTACAGTAAGGCCAATTATAGTTGTATGAATAACAGCACGTTCTTGCCCTTATTGTCAAGTCGTACTATCGATGAAAATTGGTCATTGTTTAGAGATAAGATTAGTTTATTAATCGGCAAATACGTCCCTGAAATTTCCGTATCTAACGATAAGAGAAACCCATGGTTTAACAAACATTTGCGAACTTTGAGGAATGGAAAAAAACGGCTGTATATGACCGCGGTGCACGCTTCTAGTGCCTCTGCTTGGAATGCATATAAACATGGTATAGCTGTTATTAGGCGCACTACAACGAAGACAAGCGAGAAAGGAACACAAGACAAGCGCTTACTCGCAACTGAAAGATTTATTGAAAAGGGAAGAATATAAATACACCAAACAAGAAATCAACGCATGCGTGTCAAGGCAAAAGGACAGCCATGGCAAAACGTGAAGGGTCAGTCAACTAAGGCAGATAGACTATCACGAAACATTATCCAGAAAGGCAAACTCCTTTTCATGTAAGAACACCGAAGGTTGGCTGACGCACTGATCGCCTCTTTTTCTTATATGAAATGCTTCAGTCATCTCACGAGTAAGTTGATTGTGACTACGAAAAACATACTTAATTACAGGTCGAGCCACTCAAAGCTGGTCAAAAGGAGTATCGTTAACACGAGTTTGGGTTTTGCTTTGAAAAAGTCCTGCCTACACAGAATTAAATTGAGTTTTGACAATCAAGTCAGTAAACTAGGACAAGCAGGGTATCCTAATGATGTCATCACGTCTGTATGTAACAACATGATTAAGAAACTAAAATCCGATGGGAATCAGTTAGGCTGTCGTGGTGAGAGTAGTAAAAGTAAGAGGACAGCAGTAATTCCTTATCTTCATAGGACATCGCATGAACTAAAGCAACTCGGTAATAGGTACAAAGTTGATGTGCTTTTCTCAGCTAAAAATAAACTGCAGTCGATTTGCTCACGCATGCGCAGAGAACTTCCTCAATGTCGCATAAAACACAGCAAAATGTTTGTGGACTGCGCGATGGGCATCGTTTACATGATCCCGTTTAGCTGTGGTAAAGTATACATTGGCCAGTCGGGACGCTGCATCAATGTTCGTCTTAGAGAGCACGATTCATCTTTGAAATCTTCAGCAGCATCGCATCTCGCGGCGCATTGCAGGGAGTGCGGCTGCTATCCTGTTTTTCATGACACTGAAATTGTTTTTCGTAGTCACAATCAACTTACTCGTGAGATGACTGAAGCATTTCATATAAGAAAAAGAGGCGATCAGTGCGTCAGCCAACCTTCGGTGTTCTTACATGAAAAGGAGTTTGCCTTTCTGGATAATGTTTCGTGATAGTCTATCTGCCTTAGTTGACTGACCCTTCACGTTTTGCCATGGCTGTCCTTTTGCCTTGACACGCATGCGTTGATTTCTTGTTTGGTGTATTTATATTCTTCCCTTTTCAATAAATCTTTCAGTTGCGAGTAAGCGCTTGTCTTGTGTTCCTTTCTCGCTTGTCTTCGTTGTAGTGCGCCTAATAACAGCTATACCATGCATATCAACCAACTAGCCCAAATGTCGATTCTCTTGGAATGCATATAAGGAATGTCTTAAAAGTTATACTTCTACGTCATTCACTGCTAAAGACAAGTATTTTAAAAACCACCTACCTTCATTATTAAAATGTAATCCCAGAAAATTTTGACAACAATTGTCACCAGTTTCTGCAGTTACAGATATTACTTTGAAGGGCAAAAATATTTTACCTCTCCCAAGAGATCAGTGTGTATTTAACACGCTTTTTTCTTCTGTCTTCACACGGGAAGGTCATTCTAGCATTCCTCACTTTCCGGAACTTGATTACCCCTTTATGGCACCCGTAGATATTAACATTGAGCGCAACACTAAACTAATCAACAACCTCAAAGTTTCTACTTCTAGTGGTCTAGATAATATCAATTTTAAGATACTAAAAAATACAATTTCCACGTCCTCTCAAATATTATTTCACATTTTCAGGCAGTCTTTGTCTACCGGTCAGCTTCCTAGGGACTGGAAAATCGCAAGTTATTCCTGTATTTAAAGCAGGATGTAAAGATCAGGTTGAAAATTATCGCCCCCCTCTCGTTAACGTCTATCAGCTGTAAATTACTTGAACATATCATTGCTTGTCACCCTTACAGTCGTCTTGAATCAGTTTTTTTTAGTTCCACACAACATGGCTTTAGAGAAGGTTTCTCTTGCGATACACAACTACTAGAATTCACGACAGACCTACAGACTAACTTGGACATGAACACACAGACAGATTGCGTTTTCCTAGATCGAGTAACTCCTCCGAAATTTTCTTTCATTTCGTGAACAGCACACATTTGCAAATGATGTTCATTCAGATATCGCAGAAGTCACTTCAGGGGTAGCGTCCTTGGCCCTCTACTCTTCCTAATCTCTAACATTTCATCCGCCTTTTCGCAGATGACTGTGTCGAACCATAGCATCTTCCTCTGATTATGTGGCTCTTCAAATAGACCTAGACCTCGTTAGTGGTTGGGTGTACTAAGTGGTTAATGAGCTTGAACACTTCAAAACGTAAAATAATGTCAGTTTCCCGAAAAACCTCGATTTCCGCTTTTTGATACAAAATTAACAATAGCGAAGTATCTCGAACCACCTCATACGAATATCTAGGGGTTATTATTGACTCTAAACTTTCATGGTCTTCCCACATAACCTTCATTTGTTCCAAGGCGTCCAAAACACTAGGTTACTTGCGTCGAAATCTCCGTTACTGCACATTGAGCGTCCGCAAACTACCCTAATATGCCTCACCAGTTTGGTCACCTCATGAACTCTGTTTAACACAGATGATCGAAGCCATTCAAAACAAAGCAGCCTGCTTCATCACTACCCACGTCATAGCAGTGTTTCACAAATTAAACGCGATATCGGTTTACAGCCCCTGGATATCCGCCGCAAGATAGCCCTTCTTGTGTTGTTTCACAAGCACAGTTCATTCATTGTAGAAATCCATCTCCTTTCCCTCTACACAAACCGAATTGCATGTCAGCACGCATGCGAAACCAATGCAGCTTTATGGCAATTTTTGGCAAAACACGTGCATTCAACCTATCTGCTTTGCCACAAGCAATCTCACTGTGGAATGATCTCCCCGACGTGACAGCTGCAGTCACTAACAACAATGCGTTCCGCGAGCAACTACTCTCCCACTACACCTAGCATCATTTCATAGACATTTACATTGATGGGCATTTAATTGGTGACTATATTTTCATTGTAATCAATGTTTTATTATTGCTATTAGTGTCGCTGTTATGTTGTGTATAGCTCAACTGTATACGTTCTCATTTTAGGGGCGATGCTCCTTAAAGTGGCGAGTTGGGCTTGTTGGTACATATTTACGGAACACTACAGCGCAAAAAATACACGACGGACGAAAGGAACACAAACGACGACGACACGCGCTGAACTTTCAACAACCTTTATTGGAAAATGCACATGTATTTATACTGCCCGACGCACAGTTTACTTGCTGCACATGCGTAGAGTGTGGAAAAGTGTACGTTGGCCAAACTGGGAGATGCGTCAACGATAGGCTAAGGGAGCATGCAAACAATATAAGAAACGCGCGCAACGGAAAGGAATTCGAGGGCCTCTTAGCTAGTCATTGTACAACCTGCCAGGATTGCTCACCCGACCTTAACTACACTTCCATAATCAAGAAGAGCAATACACGTATCACCCGCGAAATTATCGAAGCAGAACGCATTGCAGATCTGGGGGAGGGTTGTGTTAGCGTGGCTTCCATACAACTTAGTGATGATGAGATGGATTTTCTACGCATGTGCAGCAAGTGAACTGTGCGTCGGGCAGTATAAATACATGTGCATTTTCCAATAAAGGTTGTTGAAAGTTCAGCGCGTGTCGTCGTCGTTTGTGTTCCTTTCGTCCGTCGTGTAGTTTTTGCGCTGTAGTGTTCCGTAAATATGCTCCTTAAAGGGCCACTAAACCAACCAGAGGTCGAAATTCAGTTGTGGTGGGGGGAGTTGTGCACGAGTGTACGACGAACACGGAGTCGTGAAAATTTCTCGAAACGGTGCCGTAATAGCGGAGTTAGAAGCGTTTGATCATCGAAACGCGGCGATCACTCCTTTCGCTCTTTCCATTGCTACCCTCCGTTAGTATCCTCTCTCAAAGCCGGTTTGCTCTCTCGCCGAGCGCCCCTCCCAATCTCGCGTGGCATACGTCATCGCCGACGCGCTGCTCGAAACACCGTCTACTTCCGGTTGCCGCGACTCTCCGCACTCTGTGTGCTCTGTCGACTGCGTGCTTGTTGGCTAACCGTTGCTGCCGTGCCGGCCCGTGCTCATACGAATTGTGCCGGCATGGACCCTGTGTCTTGCAGCCAAGTACCGCTCACGGACGCACGAAAATCATCGCAAAACACTGTCGGATTTAGTTCACGCACACGCGGGCAACACGACGAACAACAACAAGGAGCGCGGCCAGCTGATTGCTGACTTACCGGAAGTCGTAGATTCCTGTTCGACCAATCGCACATTACTTGCGCTCTACGTCACCTATTCGGCTTCCTGACGTCACGCGGAGGCCGGAAAGGCTCGGAAAGGAGGATGGATTGTTTTTTGGAATTTGTGGCGTGCCCGCGGCTTGAAGCGCTGCCGCGTGTGGCATCGTTGATCGAGACGACATTCTGCCCACTACGCGCGTGTTTACTTGAAATGTTTGAAAAAATATCGGAGGTTTAGTGGCCCTTTAAGGTCGAGGCTTGTCCATCACTCCCCCGGTGTCACTCAGTGTAGCACGGAGTGCGGTGTAGCCGCGCTAGTGCGATGACGATGACGCTGCCATCACGGCACAGCACATGCAAGATAACCATTATACGCCATGCCGATGACGATGACGCTGATGACAATGAACAATAAGCGCGTTCCAGAGCACATTCTTTTTTAGTGGCGAAGCTCCTTAAGGTCGAGGCTTGTACATCACTCCCCCCCGGTGTAGCCACGCTAGTACTCGCCGCTCCCGCTAGAGGTGCAGCTGTGCTCTCATTTGATTTGAATGGCGCCCACTAGATGGCCCTGCGACGCTCGCTCCACTGCGACGCTCGCCCTAAGCGAGTAGTACCTCGGAGTATGGGTAAATTAGGGGGGATATATATATGGAGGTACAAGAGAAAGCATCGGTAGCAAAGAGAAAGAGGAATGCTGCAATTATTAAGCACAGAGCGTATGGGGATACAAAAATTACACCATCTCCCGGTGAAGGGAACCATGTGTAGATGCGAAGCAGCGGGCGCTTACGCTTACACTGGCGGCGGCGTTGACGCTGGCGCTCATCGCGGCGTTGCGCAGGAGAGAAACCTGAGGAGGCGCAATCACGCAGTGATGGACCGGTGTTTCCTACTGGAACATGCCAATTGCTGCTAATGGGCAATGAGAGACAGAAGACTCCGATTGAACACAGAGACCCGCAGTCCGCTTGTAGTTAACGCACACGCTGCGAATTTTTATTGTTCAACAACGCACAGGAGAAATCTCCCACCGGCACTACCTTGCAGGTCAAGATCCAGTGCCTATATATACGGGGTGGCTGTCATGAGTAACGGCCATAAGGAGACAAAAGTGAAGACGAGGAAGAAGCCCCTAAAGTGTTCGGATCCGCACGAGCGCGTGCGTGGAGGGTTCTCGAGAGCGCGAGGCACGGGAACGGAACAGCGGGGCATTGTCTCGGTGGACTCGGCAGGAGAAGGACGCATCGCCAGCTCATGTTCCGGCGACGGGAGCGACGGGTGTTCGTGTCTACTGTCTGAGACGCGGGCGTCCCGAGGTGGCCGGCGAACTCGACGAGAGTCGAAAGGAGGCTCCTCGGTGATGCCGCAGCCGCGCCCAGCAAGCACGAGCACTCCGGCCGCAAGCCCCCCTTCGGACGCGAGCCACCAGGACAGTCCCCGGAGTGCCACGTTGCCAGTGGAACGCCACACCGGGTGAAGCAGCCACAGTGACGTCCAGGCCTAAAGGGGCCTAGCATCGACTTGCGTCAGCGACGACGGCCTGCCCGCACATGCGACGACCGACGCATCGAGCAGCGGAGTGGACAAGATCGACGACAGACGCGACTTTGGCAACGAGCCAAGTCGACGACATCGAGGAGGCCGGCCTGAGGCACCGCGCGAACTGAAGGCGAAAGCTTACAGACTTTAGCTAGGATGGTAGAGTTTTGTTTTGAGTTTGCTTAGGGTGTTTAGCTTCCAGTTACGGGGTTTTGTACATATTTATTTATTTATTTATTTATTTATTTATTTATTTATTTATTCGGTACATGCATCGCCATTTACAGGCATTACAGCACGGGGGTATACATTACTAAATCAACAGTCATTCATTTCTGCACACAAAGCGCGGTAAAAGTCATCATTACTATGCATTTCAACAATGTTTGACGGAAGAGAATTCCACTCGCTCGTGGTCCTACAAAAAAAAAATGAATAACGCAAAGTGTCACCTTTAAAAGGGAAATTCGCGAACTTTCAAGGCATTGTCCCTTATACGCGAAATATATGATGGTGTCACGGAATGCCACTTTTTCGACCCCTCGTCACGCCGATTAACGCGCGCCGCACCCACCCCGCTGACCGACGCGCCGGCTTGGACGTGAAAAAAGAGTTGTTTTTTAGAGACGCGAAGAGCAGCGGAAGGTAGTGTTGCTTTCTTTGTTCGGTACCGAGGCGACGGCAGGTATACGGAAATCCGCAGTGAGCCCCGAACTTTTGGCTGCAAAACGCTCGGCATAAGAATGGAGTCAAGATACGTTCCCACGGTAGGAGCTGCACGTGCACGAGCCGCCTACGCAGTCACCGTAAACGGGTTGTCTCTTTGGATTATTGGAGAACCCTCAAGGGGCGTCTTCAATATTTTGAGGGCGGACTTTGCGACATTGAAATGAGCATGATTGGACCCATGTGGATGGTCCCTTTTTTCCCCAGGAAGAGAGTGAGGGGACACGAAGGGGATTTAAGCGCAAGCTATCGCCCTGCTAATCAGTCTAGCTGCTTGACAAGCATGGAGTAGAAGTAGATCAACGAGTATCTCTCCTAGAAGGTTTTAGTGTGTGCTTTGTATCGGCTGGCCACCTAAACTTAGCCGCTCGCCTAGTTGAGACACGTCTGCAACATAGGCATCGGGACTTCAATCTCAGGTTAGCTCAACCTGCCTGAGATCTCCTTCAAGCACCAACTCCCGGAAACATCGGCGTTGCAACTCGGACCCACCGACATCGTAGTCGTGCCAGAAATCTTCGGTACTTCTCGCTTCCGATCGTCGTGGACGCAACGCTGCCGGTCATCACACGTATGCTTCACCTGTTTATATCATCGAACTTTCACGTCTTTATTGTTTAGTTTGATTTCATTGTTGGTTTTAGCGTTAATTGATTTTGTGTATTTTTGTAAGCTCATTGTGTGATTATATTTGTTCATTGTTAGTTCTTTTGAAGTGTTGTAGTTAGAGCGCTTGTGCCGCAATAGCTCAGTTAAAGCTGTTGTTTTGTCCAAACACTTCTCCGATCTCTTCACTGGTTCTACTTGCGTACGGAACGGACGAACCCGCTGTCATTCCCGTCGCCGACTTCGCGCTGGCGACGCTTGAGTAACAGCAAAAACCGTAACAGATGGCAATGAGATGTCTTTGTTTCTGTCTATGCCAGTTTTTGAATAATAAACGCTGTGAACTAATTTTAGTCTCAGCGCCTTTCTTCTGCCTTTTAGATCCTGCCAGTGAAGTGTGCGCTTACTTATACTGAGGCTGCTGTCGTAATTTCCCAAGACAAATCGTACAGCCTTACCCTGGATTTTTTCTAGCAGGTCAACTAACTGATGAGTATGGGGATCCCAGCTGATACACGCATATTCAAGCACAGAACGTACGTGAGTGAAATACAATCGTTCCTTCAAATGACTAGGTAACTGCCCAAAATTTCGTCGTAGGAAGCCCAATTTGCGTGCTGCCTTCTTCCTTATCTCCTGTACATGCCTGTTCCGTACATGCATGTTCGATCTTAAACCCGACGTAAGTAAAACACCTAAGTATTTGCATTTCCTAACCTTGCGTAAACTAACGTTTTTTTAATTTATACTCATATGCCTTATATATGTGTTTCCTTGTAAAGGGGATGTATAAACACTTTGAAACATTTAACGACATTTCCCATTTCGCGCACCAGGTTGAAACCTTATCTAAATTGCTCTGAAGGGCATGACAATCAGAATCGCTATGAATAACTCTATACACCCCACAGTCGTTTGCAAACATTCTGAAAGACGACGTAATGCCAATAGTGATATCATTTATATATAATAAAAATAAGAGAGGCCCCAAGACAGAGCCTTGAGGTACTCCAGAGGTCAGTGCAGCAATTTCAGAGGAGATACCGTTAGGAACTACAGACTGTTTATGTGAAAGGTATTCCGATATCCATGCAATTACTTTTTTGTCCAATTTATAGGCGTGTAATTTGTATATTTCTTAGTGTGCCGTGCCTTTCTTTATTAAATGTGTTGTTCTCACACTCGAGTCTCGACCGAGTCCATTGTCTGGGGCCACCCGTAATTCGTGACAGTGGCCAGTGAACGGTTGTGCAGCGCGAGCAGTCGGTTTTTTCAATCAGAAACTCGCTAGCAGACGCTGCCTGAGTCGGTGTTGAACGGTTGTGCAGCGCGAGCAGTCCGTTTTTTCAATCAAGAAACTCGCTAGCAGACGATGCCTGCGCCGGCGTTGCGAGGCGATAGAGGGGGGGAAGCGTAGGAGAGGACATAGGGGGAGGGGACGTGCATGCGCAATGGGGGGTGTAAACGCCGCGGAAGGGATGCCTAGAGGAGAAGAGGGAGGAGCGTAGGAGAGGAGAGGGGGGAGGGGACGCGCATGCGCAGTGGGGGGTATGGTCGCCGCGGGTAGGGGTGCCTAGAGGAGGGAGAGGGGGGGAGCGTAGGAGAGGTGTGTGGAGAGTGTTTGCGCATGCGCAGTAAGGGTGCTCAGGAAGCACACTACCACCACCACCGGATTGAACTCGGCCTTAAGCTGCTTCGCATCTAATAGGTACGAGGTGCTTCAAGGGCTGTGGAAAGGTGTGATGGTTCCGGGGCTTACATTTGAGAACTCAGTGGTGTGCATGAAGTCAGAGGTGCAATCGGGAATGGATGTAATTCAACGGACTGTGGGACGCCTCGCGTTGGGCGCTCACGGGAAGACGACAAATGAGGCTGTAAAGGGTGATATGGGATGGACAGGCTTTGAAGTGAGGGAAGCTCAGAGCAAAATGAGATTTTAAGAGAGGCTGAGGAAAATGAAGGAGAGTAGATGGGCAGAGAAGGTTTTCAGATATTTGTATAGAAAAAGCGTTGACACGCAGTGGAGAAAAAGAATTAGGAGGCTCACCAGTAAATATACGGCTAGCAGCGTGGGCGATATATGGCAACAAGGAGCATTAAGCGAAAAGTCAGAGAGGCGGAGAGGACTTATTGGATGACAGCGATGGAAAAGAAGCCGGCTCTCAGTAACTACCGAAAGGGAAAAAACGAAATAAGGAGAGAAAGGCTTTATGACAATTCAAGGGGAAGCGCTTTATTGTTTGAAGGTCGGCTTGCATTAGAACGCGTAGTTACAAAGTGAGATTCAGTAACGAAGAACAATGTACATGCTGTGAGGGAACTAAGGAAACGATGGAACATGTACTGATTGAATGTGGCGATATCCACCCAGATATACGTGTGGGCACGAGTCTACATGAAGCCTTGGGTTTTACGGACAACAATGGAAAGCTGAACACGTCCGCGATAGAAATAAGTAAGAGATGGTTGGAGTATTGGTGGCAGAAAAGTAGAGATAAAGGACGAAAATAAATAATGGGGAAAAATAAGGTCATTCTGCCTTAAGAGGCAGAGAGATGGACCGTGAATTTATATTTTTCTTTGGTATAATAACATTGCGCGAAGGAGTCGCGCAAGAGACTGCTCGCCTAAGACAGGCGGCCTGCACACCTTATCGGGAGCCGTGCACATTCTCAGGAAGAGAGGACGAGGACGTCGACGACTGGTTGAAGCATTATCAGAGGATGAGCCGTCTCAACGATTGGAATGCCTCTGCACAACTGTCTCACGTTGTCCTGTATCTCGCCGGAACTGCACTTCTGTGGTGACAACAATGAGAGTGTACTGACAACTTGGGAGAACTTCGTCGCGGAGATCAAGAAGTGCTTTGGTGATGCGCTCTCGAAAAAGAAAAAGGCCGAGCAGACACTGTCATGTCGAGCACAGTAACCTGGGGAGACGTGTACAAGCTACATAGAAGAGATTCTGAAGCTCTGCGGGATTGTGAACCCAAACATGTCAGACGAGGACAAGGTAGGACATCTGCTCAAGGGAATTGCCGAAGATGTTTACAATTTCCTTATCTCCAAGGAAGATGTCACCACGCCATCCGACTTGAGACGTCACTGCCGTACGTTTGAAGCTCTGAAAACACGGCGGATACTTCCGAAGTTCGGCCGACTGGACAACGTCACGAGCGTAGCAAGTGTAGACGTCTCTTCCTCTGACGACCTCGCCGCTATGATACGGCGTGTTGTGCTAGATGAACTGGCTCACTTTCAAGGCGGAGATGCCAACCGCATGTGTCACCAGTGTGCCTTAGATGAGCGCTGTCTGGAAGTACCGGTCTCCTGGTCGCGACCTGCGTGCACCAACCGCCAAGTTTGCGATGACGTCCATATGGAGAGCACCACGACACAGCCTCAAGTGAAGAGCTTTATGCGTCGACAAGACGTGCCGCCTCGGCGAGTGTCTTCCGATTACGTACTGCCCCGGAGACCTGTGTACAACAACGAAAACCAGCGCAGCCCACCTGTTTGCTTCAATCGTGGTATTCAGGGACACATCGCGAGGTACTGCAGACGTCGTCCGCAACACACTGCAAGAGATCGTGCGTACCCGCATCGCATGCAGGACGCTGCACGCATGGTCGTCGCCAGGATTTTCTCTTGGGGGGATGCAAACGAGCGTTGCATCGCGGCTGGGGGAGGGCGAGATCAATGGTCTAGCTTGGGTGAGGGCAACTGCTGGTGAGGCTTGAGGGGGGCAAGTGCCCCTTTTGCACCCCCCCTGCCGACGCCCATGGCTGCACCCTGGCAACCGTCTGCCCCATCTGCCCCTTTTCATCTGCCACCTCGAGAGTACATGCCAAGGAATGCGTCTCCGGCGTCTGACCGCAGCCTGACTCCACCACCAACTCGGTCGCGTCGACCGCCATCACCACGCCGCCCGCCTACACCGCCCCAGCTGGGAAACTAGCTGGTGCGACCGATAGAGGTGAGGTCGCAGGACGGTCCTCTTCGCAAATTCCTCCGCCTGTCGTCATGTTAAAGAACAAAGTGTGTGTTTGTATCGAGGGCGTTAGTACTGTAGCCTTAGTAGATACTGGTGCTTCCGTGTCTGTGATGTCCCTTTCTTTCAAGAATCGCCTAGGGCAGAAAGTGATGTTCGCCTGGAACGGGAAGTCCACATTTCGTGGAGTTGGCGGCGAACTGTTGCGACCTCTTGGAGTGTGCTCAGTTTTGGTTACCATGGGTGAACAAGCGTTTCAAACTGAATTCACCGTACTAGCGCGTGCTACTCATGACGTAATTCTTGGCATTGACTTTTTGCTAGACTGTGGAGCGACATTAGACTGCAGAGCGGGTGAAATTTCCCTTAGAACTGATATACTACCGGATGCTTTTGAAGAGATGCCATCTGGTCGAGTTGAGGTGTTTTCCGTGTCCAGTGATGTGCTTTTGCCTGCGGGAACGGCAAAGTTTGTTCTAGTGACTTTATCTCACCCCCGTGAAGATTTGTGCTGTGGTCTGATCGAGCCAGACTATTCTAACACACTAAAGAAGAAGGTTATTGTCCCTCGTTCACTTGTCAACCTAGTAGACGGTTCTACTCACGTCTGGACGGTGAATGTGTCCTCCGAGGCCGTTGTTCTACCTGCTGGGTTGAAGCTAGCGTACTTCGAAGAGGATACCACTGTCAGTATTCGTGCAGTTGCTGCCACTGCCGACAGAACTTCGCCATTCCCTGAACACTCAAAGTTCAACAGCATGATCAACAAATCGTTCCCCTCCTCCGATCAACGTGCGCTCCGCGAGCTTCTTGTGCGCTACGCATCGGTCTTCGACTTTGCACAACCGGAGCGTCTACCTTCACCACCACAATCCCGCGTGCACCATTGCATCAATACTGGGGCCGCGGCTCCCATTCGACAGAAGCCATACCACGTCTCTCCCACCGAGCGGGAAGTCATGGACGACCAAGTTAAGGAGATGCTTCAGAAAGGCGTAATCCAAGAGTCCTGCAGTCCTTGGGCAGCTCCAGTTATACTGGTCAAGAAAAAAGATGATTCGTGGAGATTCTGCGTCGACCACAGACGCCTAAACGCAGTAACGAAAAAGGATGTATATCCGCTGCCACGAATAGACGATGCCATAGATTGCCTACATTCCGCTTCGTACTTCTCATCTGTCGACTTGCGCTCAGGCTACTGGCAAATACCTATGAACCCACAAGACAAAGAGAATACCGCCTTCATTACGCCGGATGGTCTCTTTGAGTTTAATGTAATGCCCTTTGGCTTGTGTAATGCTCCGGCCACCTTCGAGCGATTCATGGACACGATTCTTCGCGGCCTTCGATGGGAAATATGTATGTGCTACCTTGATGACGTTGTCATTTACGGCAAGACATTCAGCGAGCACAACCAACGGCTTGAAGTTATTCTTGACTGCATCCGCCGTGCAGGACTGATCCTTAACTCTAAAAAAAGTCACTTTGGTGAGCGTCAAACGCTTGTCCTGGGTTTTCTTGTCGACAAGGAAGGCATCCGTCCCGACCCTCAGAAGCTTGCCGCCGTCCGTGACTTCGAGCGACCGAAGACGGTGAAAGACCTCCGCAGCTTCCTTGGCCTGTGCTCGTATTTCCGCCGTTTCATCAAGGACTTCGCACGTTAGCTCATCCACTCACGTCGCTGCTCCACAAGGACAAACCCTTCGCATGGACTGCGGAGTGCGAGTCTGCGTTCAGCGAGCTAAAGTTTTTACTTACCTCTGCTCCAATTTTACGCCATTTTGATCCCGAGGCACCAACTGAGCTACACACCGATGCTAGTGGTGTGGGCATTGGAGCGGTACTTGTACAGATACATAGTGGACGCCAACAAGTCATCGCCTATGCAAGCCGTACACTAACCAAGGCAGAACGGAACTATACAGTCACCGAAATGGAATGCCTCGCGGTAGTATTTGCCATTCAGAAGTTTCGACCATACCTGTACGGCCGCCCCTTCAGGATAGTCACCGATCACCATTCACTTTGCTGGTTGGTTGGACTACGAGACCCCACCAGCCGGTTAGCTCGCTGGGCATTGCGGCTACAAGAATTCGACTTCTCCGTCACGTACAAGAGCGGTCGCTGTCACACCGATGCTGACTGTTTATCTAGACTTCCGTCAGCAACCACCAGAGATGGGGAAGATGACTGCGACGAATATCTTTTTGCGATATCCACGGAGTTTCCCGATGCCGCGGCTTTCAAGCGTGAACAGGAACTAGACCCTTCCTTATCGACTGTTCTTGATGCCGCTCGGTCAGCAGGACGGAGTTCGCCTTTCAAGATATCCGCTGGTTTACTGTACAAGAACTATAGCGTTGAAGGTGATCCACTTCTCCTCGTCGTGCCCCAGAACCTTAGACCCCAAATCCTTCGCGCCATGCACGATGACATCACATCAGGTCATCTAGGCTTTGCTCGGACGCTGCACCGAGTGCGTCAGCGTTTCTACTGGCCCAAGCTCTGGGAAACGACTGCCAGCTGTCCTATTTGCCAACGCCACAAACAACCAACAATGCCTACGGCGGGTGCCTTGCAGCCCGTTAAGCCGCCAACCTTTCCCTTTGAAAAGATCGGCATTGACTTGCTTGGCCCTAAGTCATCTACCGGGTGTCGCTGGATAATAGTGTGTGTGGACTACCTGACGCGATATCCTGAGACGGCAGCACTCGTTTCTGCCACAGCAGCTGACGTATCCTTTTTCCTGCTGCACTCTATCATTCTTCGTCATGGTGCTCCACGTGTTGTGATTAGTGACCGGGGACGGCAGTTTACAGCTGATGTTGTTGAAGAACTATTGCGTCTCTGTGGGTCTGACTATCGGCACTCGTCACCTTACCATCCTCAAACAAACGGCCTGACTGAGCGCACGAATCGCACCTTGACCAACATGCTTGCCATGTACGTCTCCAATGACCACAAAAATTGGGACTCTGTTTTACGATTTGTTACGTACGCATACAACACGGCAAAGCACGATATCACCGGGTATGCTCCTTTCTTGGTCTACGCTCGCCATCCCCAAAGCTTTATCGACACGATGCTTCCCTGGTCTCCACATGAAGACTTCTCAGTAGCCCGCATTTTGTGTCGCGCCGAGGAAGCTCGTCGATTGGCTCGCCTCAGGACTATATCTTCACAAGACCGAGCCAAAACTCGTTATGACGCTAGACACACGTCTGTCACATTTGCCCCTGGAGACTGTTTTGCTTTGGACGCCTGTGCGAAAGAAAGGATTGTACACTAAGTTTTTGTCCCGATATAGCGGACCTTACGTCATATTGAGACGTTTGAGTGACGTCACGTTCGTCATCCCCAAAGTGACCTCTGACAACCGGCGGTCACGTCGAACCCAACGTTGCTTGGTTGCTTGGTTGAAGCATTATTATCATCGGGCTACATAACTCGCTCGGAGAGCTTCGTCTCCACCCGGAGAAATTGTCACGCTGCAGCAGCTCGCTGAAGCCTAGAAGAGGAGGACGAAGAAGCGAGCAGCGAGCCGTTGTGGGGCTGACCGTCCTGTCCCTAATTGCACTGCGCTAAGCATCTTTCACTCCTCTCACTCTGTAAATAAATCCATTCCATCGATACAATAGATGGAATCAATGTAGATAAAGCATTAGGCCAACATAAAAAGAACGTTTTCTTTCCCTATTTTTTTCGAGCCTGATGGCAGACATGTCACCGCCCCGTTATAAAGGGGACTCTCATAGCATCCATCCATCCATCCATTCTCCGGCGCGCTTGCTCCACTCTCTGCTCTCGGCGCGCTTCCTCTCTTTCGACGGTCGTCACTCAGTGCGCTTCGATACTACTACCACGGCCGCTGGATCAAAACGCACAAGGTGCGGCCTGGGGAGCTATTCTCGCGGTGTCCACCTAGTGGACATGTCCACTTCGGCGGAGCGCGTTCAGTTACTCGATAAAGCCGGCAGATCCCACGCACTGTGGGAATCGATGTAATGCGAAGCAGCCAGGAAGGAGGAAATCATGCTTTACATAATTTGCATATCATCTTTTACATATTAGGACCTGTCATTCATGTTCGTCATACAGTCACGTCGCGCAATACCAATTTTGGTGTATATCAAGTTAGCGAACTGGACGCAAGCGCACCATAAGCGTGGCATGTAAATGGCATTGTAGATGACATGCATGCCAAGATTTTCATGTTACCACCTGCCACTTATGTTCGTTATACAGTCATGTCACAAAATACCAAATTTGGTGTATATCAAGCAAACGAAACGGCCGCGAGCGCGCGATGAGCGTGGAATGCAAGTCATGTCGCTCATGACATATCATGATTTCCATATTACCACTTGTCATTTATGTTCGTCATACAGTCATGTCACTCAATACCAAGTTTGGTGTATATCAAGCTAACGAAACGGCCGCGAGCGCGCCATGAGCGTGGCATGTAAATCATGTTGTTCTTGACATGCACGTCATTATTTGCATATTACCACCTGAAAGGGGTGTAGGGGCTTGTTTGGCTCAAGAGACAGATGGCGATCAGAAACCTATTGCCTTGCTCAGTAAGAAACTCACTCCTCAGCAGGCAAAGTGGTCGGCAATAGAAAGAGAGGCATTCGCCATTGTGTGGGCGCTTGGCCGATTGGACACATGGCTATTTGGCGCCAGAATAAAAGTTGTGACTGATCACAACCCGCTCACCTACCTGACCCGCTCCATGTCATCTAGTGCTCGCCTGACCCACTGGGCCTTGGCATTACAGAAGTACGACATCACATTTGCTCACATAAAGGGATCACTTAATAAGTGCGCCGATGCCTTGTCGCGGTTGGACAGCGGGGATCAGTAGAGGAAGCCGAGGGTACGGGCGGAAGGTTGTCTTTTTTTCTTTTTGTTGACTATTTCTATAAAATGGGCCTGTTGTGAAGTAATAGTAGGTAGTTTTCTTAGATTAGGCAGACAGCAAAAGCATGGTGTCTGAATGTCGACCATAATTGTCATTGTGCTCCAAGGAATGTACGGGACAGGGTCCCACCTGCGAGTGACGTTCCGTCCAGCGCGCGGGTGTGTCTGAGTGTGTTTCTCTTTTTTTTTTCTCTTCGTGAGCGTATATGTGTTCCCCTCCTCGTGGTGTATGCGTGACTTCGTGCGCGACCACAAAACAATTTGGAAGATCTGTGATAGCGCTCTATAATGATGTTAGGTGAATTCTCTGTAACATGTTGTTTCGTTGTTGTTTTTGTTGTTGTTGTATGATGTTTGGTCATTTGCCTGAAGTGCGATGAACTGTGAAATCCAGACTCGAAACGTCGGCAGTGTGACACCCCCCCCTCCCCCATGGAATTCTTTAATTTGTATGTACAACAAGCGTACATACAACATTCTTGGGTTGGAAGGAGTTATGTTCGGGGCAGGCGAACGATGGCTGGTCGGTAGACGGCGCCTGACGAGAAGGGTACCCAGAAATACGTGTGGGCACGAGTCTACATGAAGCCTTGGGTTTTAAGGACAACAATGGAAAGCTAAACAGGTCCGCGATAGAAAAAATTGGGGGGGCCCTTAAGCTTCGCCTTTAAGAGTTGAACGCGATAACGATATCCCGTCCCTAGTGCCTACTTCAATCACTTAGTGCATACTATGTAATGGGTAGCATGGTTTAAACCAGGAGAAATTATGCGCGGCAAATGTGAGAAATGTTTTCGAACTTGCTATGCACCCACTACGTGGTGTTGAGGGAATACGCGCAGTAAGGTGTGTGCCGTTTGTAATGGGTGGCTGGCTTTAAACTATGGAATCGTTATGATAGTCACATATTCTGACGTCCGATGGCAATGTACGCTTGTACCACGCAATATTCCTGGCATATTACATGTTATATTGCGACGCCTATATAAAGGACGCTTGCGTTTGCGAAGCATGGAAGTTATTTTCACTGCATTTCCAAGCAGAGGAAGTTATTATCACAGTATTTCCAAGCAGAGGCGTGGCTGTGTGGTAGAACACCTGCTTGCCACGCAGACGACTCGATCCTCACTCGGACCCGAAAATTTTTATTATTTATTTTATTTGCATCTTTCTCGATTTTTCGGTCACGGACAAGATGATGATTTTTTGCTCACAACCAACGACGCCGACACAACCGCCGACGCCGGAATTTCTGCGAAACGAGCTCTTTAACGCTATCGCGTTAATAAGTAAGAGACGGTTAGAGTATTGGTGGCAGAAAAGTAGAGATAAAGGACAAAAATGAAGAATGGGGAAAAATAAGGTCATTTTGCCTGAAGAGGCAGATAGATGGACCGTGAATTTATATTTTTCTTTGCTATGATAACATGGATTTAATCAATCTAGATAAGGCATTAGGCCAACATAAAAAGAAAGTTTTTTTTTTCGAGCCTGGTGGCAGACATGTCACCGCCCCGTTAAAAAGGGGACGCTCATAGCATCCATCCACATTATGAAAAGCGGCTGCCGAGACGGGCCATTAAGCCGTTCGCCCCCCTGCACACGCCTTTGTCGCCGAACCCCGCGGCCTTTTGTTCACCGCACTGGTGAATCGGCGGTGCGGCGGAAGCGTTCTCACAGAGAGCCAGACTGACAAACAAGTTGTCCGAGCCGTGGCGCCCTTCCCGACAGGATGATGTGGCATGTGGCGGCGTGTTTTCACTGTAATTGTCGACAGGCGGCAGCACCTTGTCTCAGACGTACTCGATACAGGCGACCGGCTGTATTAGCCACCCTAGTTGTATTCGCCCCGAGATCGAGCGGAGTCGCCGCCTAGTGGCCACTGGCTGAAGCGCGCCTAGTGTGGATTGCTGCTCGCGTCGTCTGCCAGCCACATAAGGCTGGCATGTGCGCGTACCCCGTGCTCCTCCTCAAAGGGCGGTTTGTCCCGCCCTGTTAGCGCAAGTTTAACTGCTTGTCCGTTTGCCTCGCACGATCTACAGACACATTTGGCATTGCTCGGCTGTATATGCACTGCAATAAGATCAGTTTGTGCACTTGCCGAGAGTGCTGTGTATCCTCCGTTCGCCAGGATCATTTCGGTGTAGGTGCCGCTTTTCAGTTGAAGCACATCGTAAAGTGCACTTGGCGTCGTCCCAAACATGAGTAGTACTAAATATTGCATGAAAGCCAAAGTGCGTTGGCGGGCTAGTTGGTTGTTCATTCTAAGTTTCTACAGCGCGACTGGACGCGGACGGAAAGGAACACGCAAACAGCGCTGTGTGTGTGTTTGCGTGTTCCTTTCCGTCCGCGTCCAGTCGCGCTGTAGAAACTTAGAATTGCATGAAAGCAGCGTTTTAGCGACTCTGTGGTAAACGAAGTGTTGCATTGTTGTTAGGTTAAGTTTCTACAGCGCGACTGGACGCGGACGGAGAGGAACACGCTCGGTGTCTAACTGCGGCGCTGTTGCTTATCGGTTATGCGACGAGCTTTAATTTTGCTTGAGATAACCTTTTATTGTACGGTCCTGGTCCCACCACAGCGAAATATTTCTGTCTAGTAAATTCTGACACTTCGGATCTTAAATAGTCCCTTAAAAACAATAGAAAATGGAATGACACAGAGGTGACTAAACTTGAGTCGCCGAGCGCAATTTTAACATTGGGTGAAATTTATAAGACACACCGGTGTGCTTAGATCTGGGTTCTCTTTAAAGAATCCAGATGGTCAAAATTAATCCAGACGGCGTGCCTCACACTTGTGTCGTTTAATATCACGCAAAACGTCATCCTTTTTTCTTTTTTACAATGTATTGAGCGCTTTTGTGGCGTTGTCATAGACTGACGGAAGGATCGGACATTATTCTCTTGAAAAAAAAGAAAAAGGAAGCTTTTGTCCCATCAAATAACCGAACCTTTGTTGCATCACTGTCATGTAGATAATCAATCGAAGAAAGCTGCGTGCTGAACTGTTACCTTTTTATACTGTTATTGGAGTAAGAACAAACGCGCTATAGCACTGCCAGCCACGTAAATTTCCTGAATAAGCTTATCAACTGTCCTACGTCCATTTCATAAAGAATTGAATAATAAAAAATGGGGATGCGTATTCGCGGTTACTTCAGCTCATCGCCCAAGAATATGGGATTTCGTTCTTTCTCAATTTTTAGTATCCAAGACTAGCATGCATGAAGCAAAGAATGAATTAAGTCGCACTACAGCAGTGCGAAGTAGGCGGGACACAAGCTCAACACTTACAAATAAAAATACAAGAAACGTGACATAGTGCGAAAACGCAAACACTCTCGCCAAGCGCGAACATCCCTTTCAATGGCAGATTGCGTTTCTCTCCCAAGTAATAACGTTCGGCGAGCTTCGTGCATACATTCGGCAATGGATGACATATATATTACGAGTAGGCTGCAGTCAGCGCATTTTATTTGCCGACAGTCGGCTGACACCGCTCACAAAAAAGCGCCGCTGCGTACATTTGTATGCGCGCCGCCGGCCGCCTATCCACACTAGCGCGGTGACGGTGCTGCCGCCTGTAGCCCGATCTCGGGGCGAAAAGAACAGGCTTGTTGGTTCCGCGGCGGTACACTTCACTTGTACCTCGACTGAATGACTCATTGCTTCCGTGGCTGGTTTCCGGCAAGATAAGGGCAGCAAAGTGTGAGAACGTGGAGGCGGGGATACGTCTCTGAGAGAAAGAATGATGTTTGCTTCATTGGTGGAGCATCAGAAGGGATTAGTCCCACAAGGCGGTGCCGGAAGAGATTTAAGGGAGAGAATAGGGGAGGAGTGGAGCTTGGTGCTCGAGGAGATCGGGAAGAGTGGACAGAGGTCGTGCTTGGCGCCGACTCTGATCCAGGGATGAGAAATACATCGAGAACTGACTGTTGATTTCTGCGGTGTGTTAAGGGCTTGGAAGGAAACGTCTGGCGTGGATCCAGCCCAGTTGTCATTGCGAGGTCGATTTAGTGGCCGCCCCGGCCTTTGCTTGTAAATAAGTGTCGGTGTGTGTAAACAAACCGAAGTTTGCCAGGAACTGAGCAGCCTGACCAGTTCAGTCCTTCAACGTGTCACCGTGGTCATCCGAACCATCGGGATCACCTCCATCACCCAATCACAACAACGTTAAAGTGTATGTATATGCAGACGATATTAGGTTCCTCGCTTCGGCATCTAATATTCACTCATTGTATGCGGCATTACAAGCGTATTTAGGTACTTTAGAAATATGGTTTGAACATATTCGAATGACTTTGAACGTTAGCAAAAGTTCTGTGATTCTTTTCCCGTTGCATTCTCCAGTTAGCATTTCTCTCTAGTAGCGTCAAGAACTAATTCCCCAAAATGCCAGTGTTAAATATTTAGGCGTAATCTATGATGAAAAGCTCAGTTGGCGCAAACACATTGAGCATGTGAAAAGTAAGGCGACACGCGCTGTTGGGATGTTACGTAAACTAGGTCAACACCCCTATGGGCTACGCAGAGATAATCTACTTATGATTTATCGTATGTACGTTCAGCCGATTTTACAATGGTTGCATTTTATACCCAGGGGGGTCCAGTTTACAAGATTAAGCCCCTGGTTCTTTTAGAGCGGGAGGCCCTGCGAAGTTGTCTAGGGGTACCAAAATTTACTGCAAACAATTTTTTATATCAAGAAGCCCGAATACACACTAGCTTGCAGATTCCGAATTCTTACCATCAAAACATACTTAAAAATTTACTCGTCATCTCAAAGAATCTTGCAGTTTGCATTCATATCTGAATTGCCAACATTTTTTAATGAGCCTTGGTCTCGCATATATAAACCACAAGTTTTGTTTGTGCAAGACCAACTACAATCATTAAATGTTAACATACGTGACATCGCTCCAGATGATAAATCATCGTCCAAAGGAAAAATAGAATTTGACGATATATTCCCACCTAATGCCAAATTTTTACCTTCTAAATATTTAATAGCCTTATTAGAAGATCATTTACTACAATAGGGAATACATAATGTAATAGCCATTGATGCATCCATGTG
This sequence comes from Rhipicephalus appendiculatus, assembly GCA_030522465.1. NCBI lineage: Eukaryota > Metazoa > Arthropoda > Arachnida > Ixodida > Ixodidae > Rhipicephalus > Rhipicephalus appendiculatus. The sequence continues at coordinate 2,710,994 of JALIZH010032969.1, forward strand.
CGAAAAGAAAGCGGGAGTTGGCATTTTCTCAGAGGCTTTATCATGGACATTGTCATGATACAGAGGCTCGAAAAACAATTAAGTGGAGAAACTTTTCATTTTCGCAGAGTATGTATCACTCCTTACTAGTTCCGTTTTTCCATGTAAATATATTCTTGTGTGTGTGTGTGTGTGTGTGTGTGTGTGTGTGTGTGTGTGTGTGTGTGTGTGTGTGTGTGTGTGTGTGTGTTTGTGTGTGTGTGTGTGTGCGCGCGTGCGTGCGTGCGTGTGTGTGTGTGTGTGTGTGTGTGTGTGTGTGTGTGTGTGTGTGTGTGTGTGTGTGTGTGTGTGTGTGTGTGTGTGTGTTTGTGTGTGTGTGTGTGTGTGTGCGCGTGCGTGCGTGCGTGTGTGCGTGTGTGTGTGTGTGTGTGTGTGTGTGTGTGTGTGTGTGTGTGTGTGTGTGTGTGTGTGTGTGTGTGTGTGTGTGTGTGTGTGTGTGTGTGTGTGTGTGTGTGTGTGTGTGTGTTTGTGCACTCGTGACTCGATTGAGTTCCTTGCTGAGTGGTCCTGGGCCCAAAACCTGGTGAATTCCATCGCAATCTGGCGAGCCTGCCAGGATACCGCTCGTAGAAACGCCGAAGGAAATATCGTCTCTCGAGTGCGCCCTCGCAATAGTCTGTCCGATTATGGATACGGATAAGTTAGCCGCTGTTGGCTTACAGCTAGGTCTATCAGGCACAAAGCTGAGAAAGTGGGTTGAGGCAGAACAGGCGAGGCAAAGGGATGAACATGCTGCTGAGCGAGAGGCGAGCAAGGAAGCAGATGAAAGAGCGAAGCAAATTCTTGAGCTGAAGCTAAAGCTTCAAGAAGAAGCTCCGAAGGTAGATGCGACAGCTAACTCTGATTCTGTGACTCAGCCGAGTAGCTCCTCTTCAGTACCTAATCCACAGAAGTTGCTTCCATTGTTCGATGAGCGACGGGATGATTTGCATGCCTACTTGCAAAGATTCGAACGCGTGGCAACAGGACAAGGCTTAAGTAAAATGGCAACTTGGGCGAGTTGGTAATGGTTCATACTTCAAAATAACAGCGCACCTTCAAACGAGCACACTAAAGGGAGAGGACACGACACACACAACAAGCGCTGCTCAAGGACAAGGCTGGTCAACAAGGACAAGGCTGGTCACAAGAGAAATGGGCGTTAGCTGTCAGCATGTGTTTGAGTGGTGAAGCGTTGACGGTAATTGGCCGAATGACTGCCACAGATTCTCGAGACTATGAGAAGGTAAAGAAAGCCTTGTTGCAGAGGTTTCGATTCACCTCGCAAGGGTATCAAGAGAAATTTCGCAAGGCACGAGCTCAAGATGGACAAACCGGGAGACAGTTAGCTGCGAGACTCTCGGGATACTTCGACCACTGGATTGACACGGCCGATGTGCCTAGAACGTTCGATGGCCTTCGAGACCACATGGTCGGCGAACAGTTTCTCCGCTGTTGCCATCCAAAGCTCACGATATTTTTGAAGGAACGTGAGTGCAAGTCGCTTCAACAGTTAGCTGACGCTACCGATCGCTTCATGGAAGCACAAAACTTAACAAACCTCCGAAAGGGGCGAGAAGACTCAAAAACTTCAAGAGTTTTGATAATGCTCCCAAGAAACCACTGCCAAGGTGCATGCTTTGCAAGCGTCTAGGGCATCAAGCACGTGAATGTCGTAACCCAGTCAAAGAAGTGACGAAGGGCAAGGTTTGTGGGGAAACATGCCACAAAAGCGACGAGTGCTAGAGCATCAAGGCGCAAAAAGAAAAAAAGTTCCGCGTGTGTAGTGAACGAGAACCGCCCCAGCTTTCCTTCGAGTGGAAAAACTGGCAGAGGGAAAAAAGGTAAGAAACGGGAACCTCCTAATGCAAGTTTCAATGAAAGAAAACCCGTATTTCTTGTGAAAAGAATGCCAGTAATTGAAGGCGAAGTACTGGGTAAGACAAGGTTCTTCGAGATACGGGCAGTAATACTGCAATTATTCGAAGAGATCTGGTTCCGAATGAACGGTTGATCGGGAAGAGTAGCAGAGTCCTGCTCATTGATGGTTCCACTATAGAAGTACCAGAGGCCAAGCTTCCGCTAAACACCCCCTACTTTGTAGGAGAGGTAACAGCACTATGTATGCACAAGCCGCTCTGCGATTTGGTGCTTGGTAACCTACCGGGTGTCAGAGATCCTCACAAGCCGAATCCTCAGTGGAAGACTGTTGTAGTCGACCAGAGGGATAATACGACGCGAAACTGCAGTGTGGAAGTTGCAGAGCATCCTCACTACGTTTCTGCTACGGTGAAACCACAAGAGGACAAAATAACTCCATTGTCCGTCGCGAAGATAAAACGGAGCGACCTGACAAAAGACCAGTTCTCCGAAGAGCAGCAGAAGGACAAAACATTGAAGGAGTCGGTAAAGACTTGAAGTCACCCAAAGGCCACAGCTACACGTTTCTTGAGAGAGGTGGACTTCTCTACCGACAGTACTGTCTTGCGACCGGCAGGACGTTTAACCAGCTCGTCATACGGAAGATCTTCAGACGACATATCCTTGAAGTCGGCCATGAGAGTCTTATGGCAGGGCACCAAGGTATTCGACGCACGACAGATCGAGTCTTAGCAGATCTTTACTGATCTACATGGTGACGTGAAACGGTTCGTAAAGTCCTGCGATAAGAGTCAGCGAACGACACCAAAAGGGAAAATTGGTGTTGCGCCTCTGGGCAACACGCCTGTTATACGGACGCCGTTCGAGCGTGTTGCGGTCGACTTAATCGGTCCGTTCTCACCGAAGTCGGACCGTGGCAACCATTATATTTTAACTCTTATTGATTTTTGTTGTATCGTGCGTCGTGTCCGACGCACGGAGAGCCAAGGGCCCGGCGCCCGAAGCGCCGGTCGAGAAGGCTGGAGAAAGTAAGTGACACGGCCGAGACCCGGGCGGAAAAACTCTCCATTATTCTTCCCATGCGCGGTCTTAAATACCCCCCGTAAAGCGCCCCCCTGAGGGCGACAACCTGGAACCCAAACCAGAACCAATTGGCCCAAATACCACAATTTTGCCACCCGATATGCGGATGCCATTGCTTTACCCGGAAATGATGCTGTGCATGTAGCGGAAGGACTAATTGGGATTTTCTCACGAGTCGGGTTACCGAAGGAGATCGTAAGCGACCAAGGAACAAGTTCCACAGCAGAACTCATGGGAGAAGTGGGCCGTCTTCTTGCCATCAAGTTTCTTCGAACGACCCCCCTACCATGCCATGGCGAATGGGCTCGTCGAAAAGTTCAATGGAGCTCTCAAAACGACGTTGAAGAGGATGTGCCAGGAAAAGCCACGATGCTGGGACAGGTACCTCGCCCCACTCCTTTTCGCTTACAGAGAAGTGCCGCAAGCGAGCTTGGGCTTCTCGCCTTTTCAGCTCATTTATGGTAGTCACGTGCGAGGACCATTGACGGTATTGAAGGAGCTGTGGAGCAATGAAGACATCGACGGCGAAATTCGCACTACCTATACTTACTTGGTCGACCTTCGAAACCGCCAAGAGGAGACATGTAAACTTGCGCATGACGAATTGGAGAGAGCACGCGCAAAAACAAAGACTTACTTCGACCGCAAGAGCCGTCCTCGAAAGCTAAACGTTGGGGATAAAGTACTCCTTCTTTTGCCGACAGATTCGAACAAACTTCTCATGCAATGGAAAGGTTCATTTGAAGTAGTCGAACGGAAGAATGAAGTCGACAACGTCCTCGCGATAAGTAGAAAGAGAAAATTTTTCGACATCAATACGCTTAAAAAATACGAGGAACGCGAACCTTTACCCGTACACCACGTGTCGGTCATAACCGAAGTCGACCAAGGGCCCCGGAAGCGAACGAGGAACAGCCCATCGAAGAAAGCTCACACGAGATTCCTTCCCCAAGCCTATTTCGCACACAGACTGCGGCTGATGTTAAATTATCTGGCAATCTGACTGTTGACCAGCGTTCTGAGGTGCTTGCCTTATTCAAAGAATTTGAGATCCTCTTTTCTGACCTTCCAGGACAGACTAACCTAGTCGATTGCACACTACGTTTAATATCTGATAAGCCTATACATGTTCCGCAGTATCCCGTCCCGCTAGCTCTACGGGAGAGCGTCGAGGAAGAAGTCCAGGAAATGCTAAAGTTGGGCATAATTGAAAGGTCGCAGTCATCATACCATGCTCCCATCGTAGTTGTCAAAAAACCTGACAAAACGATTCGTTTATGCATTGACTTCAGAGAGCTCAATAAAATCTCGATTGCGGACGGAGAACCAATACCGCGTATAGACGTGGTTCTTGCCCTTGCTGGTCAATGCAAATTTTTCTCACAATTTGGCAAGTGCCCATGGCAGTGGAAAGTCGGGAAAAAACAGCATTTTCCAGTGCATCTGGACTATACCACTTTGTATATATGCGGTTTGGCATAAAGAGAGCTCCTGCTGTTTTCGCACGCCTCATGAGAGCTGTTCTCGGTGACTTGGAAAATGTTTACCACTGTTTTGACGATGTAGTCATTGCTACAAACACGTGGCATGATCATTTGGTCACTCTGCGGTGTGTATTTGATCGAATACAACGCGCCAATTTGACCATCAAGCCCAGGAAGTGTGAGATAGGAGAGCAGGCCATCTGTTTTCTTGGTCATCGAATAGGAGACGGTAAAGTCGAACCTCTTCTGAAAACGCTTGACAATGATCCTCGCAACTACAAGACCCAAGACGAAGAAAGCCCTCCAGTCTTTACTGGGTCTAACAGGCTACTACAGGAAATTCATTGCCAAATACGCTGAGATCACCAAGCCTTTGACCGACCTCACACAGAAAGGACAGAGCAATACTATCACGAGGGGACCGTCTCAAGAAGCTTTCATTATTCAGAAGAGCAAGCTTGTAGATACTCCGATTTTGCAAGCGCCCAACATGGCAAGGGAATTTGTTCTCCGCACCGACGCCTCGACTACTAGTCTTGGGGCCGTACTGCTCCAGCTAGGAGAGGACCAGGTCTTGCATCCTGTTGCCTACGCTAGCCGAAACCTGTTGCCTCGAGAAACCCGATATTCCACGATCGAACGAGAATGTCTGGCACTTGTCTGGGCAGTACAAAAGTTCCACTTGTACTTGCATGGCCAACAATTTGTCATACGATCCGACCATCAGCCGTTGCAGTATTTGCAATCCGCTCAACACCTGAACAACATAGTTTTGCGATGGAGCCCACTCTTGCAAGAGTACGCATTTTCGGTGTCTTACATCAAAGGGTCGGATAATGTTGGAGCTGATTACCTGAGCCGGGTGTAATGAGGATGTACTACAAGTTATGCAGATTTCTGAAGTGTTGTGGACATTATACTCGACATTTAGTGAGTTATTTAGAACTTTGTGACATTTTTTTCAGCCTCTACGTCAGGTCATAAAAGTTGTGAACAAGTTTCTTCAACGGGGGGGTTGTCATGATACAGAGGCGCGAAAAAAGTTATATTGAAAACGACAGATAAATGCGTGCAATAAGTGAATAATTCATAAACGCGAGGCGAGCTTGAGGGAGAGATGATTGAAGTGGTCGCCGTGCGGAGGCGATGAAGAGAAAAACGAAGTGTGTGCGCGTGCGACGCGTGCTCCGGTGTGCGTGCGGTGGTTCGAGGCAGCGCAGCGGTGGAGGACAGATGTTTCTCGGCTGGACGACCGGTCCGGAGAGCTAGGCGACACCCTCGAGGCACTCTACCGTTCCTGTACTCCGGCTGGGTGATGGGTGACTGGCCCAGGAACCAGGCGATGCGCGGGGGTTCCGGCTGCCGTTCCTCACGGCAGGGCAACCGCGACGATCGAGGCCTGCACTCCGGCTGGGCGACTGGCCCAGGGATCAGGCTAGGTGACGCTGTCCTCGCTGCCGTCCACAGCAGCCGATCGTGTCCCGTGTGCTGTGACCCGCTGCTGCAGCTGCCGTTCCGAACAGCTGGCACGACCCCGGTGAGCGGCCGGGACCAACGTGGAGGCCGAGAGCTACTGAGCTACCGAGCTCTTCTACTGCTGCTGCTACGGCAGAGAGCCGTGTCATGGCGAGGAGCAACTGACGTTCAGCACGTCAACGAGCCAGACGACGCGCCGTCTCTCCGAGCGACCGGCATCGGCGTCCAACAAGCTACTTCGCACACGGCGAGAGACTTTTCATTTTCGCAGAGCTAGAACTGCATGGTCATACGACCCCATGTATCACTCCCTAATAGATCCGTTTTTCCATGTAAATATATTCTTGTGTGTGTGTGTGTGTGTGTGTGTGTGTGTGTGTGTGTGTGTGTGTGTGTGTGTGTGTGTGTGTGTGTGTGTGTGTGTGTGTGCGTGCGTGCGTGCGTGCGTGCGTGCGTGTGTGTGTGTGTGTGTGTGTGTGTGCGTGCGTGCGTGCGTGCGTGCGTGTGCGTGCGTGCGTGCGTGCGTGTGTGTGTGTGTGTGTGTGTGTGTGTGTGTGTGTGTGTGTGTGTGTGTGTGTGTGTGTGTGTGTGTGTGTGTGTGTGTGTGTGTGTGTGTGTGTGTGTGCACTCGTGACTCGATTTCCGTTCCTTGCTGAGTGGTCCTGGGCCCAAAACCTGGTGAATTTCATCACAGACATACTCCTTGCGTCTTCCGGATTATACTCCCATATTTGAAGCAGAGCTCCTGGCAATTATATTAGCCCTTAGAAAACTTTCAGAAAATGATTCGGAAGTTGTTATAGTGACTGATTCACTGACAGCATGTACATCTCTAGAAGAACTGACATTTGGGCAAGTTGGATTGCGTTAAACATGATGAGTGGTTTTCAGCGCAAAAGGACGAAGACAGAGGAAAAGGAGGGACACGAACACCAGGGCTGTCTCACAACTGACTTTATTAGCAACGGAAACACACATTTTATAGTACAACCTATCACACGTGGGCCCACGCCGATTACGTCAAACAGAAGATAAATGAACAGATTGAAGGACTAACTGAGAACAAAATGTATCACGTCACAAAACTATTTAAGAAGGAAATTTCTCTGTCATGCAGGGTGATAGATGGCACGCTAACACAACTAAGGCCCTTTTTGTAGATATGAAAAGCCTCCATAATTTCCCTAGTGGCCTGATGGGCATGCGCGAAAATACATATAGTCTCTTCAAACATTACTGTGCAGCCATGTTCTGTGCGATGCCTAGCCAAATGAGAATATGGGTTGCTAACGAGTGCGCGCTTATGTTCCATTAGCCGGATATTCAAACACCGGCCCGTTTGGCCTATATATACGTGACCACACGAGAATGGGACCTGGTAAACGACGCCCACTCTGCAAGGAACTACCGGGGACGTGTGATTGACTTTGCAAGAAATTTGATCTGAACCTGTTCTTTTTTCCAGCAACTTCCGATCAATGATTCCACAAATGTTTTTCATTTTGTTTGGGGCCGATAAGAGAACTTTTACGTTGAATCTACTAGCAACGTTTTTTAACCCGTGTGACAGTTTATGAGCATAAGGTATGACGACACATTTTTCTTTGTTCGTTAGCACTGAATTAGTCTCTATGGTGCATGTTAACTTCATTCGTTTGATGAGCTTCTGCACGCTCATCTTAAGAACATCATCTGAAAAACCCGAACACCTGAGACGCTCGATTTGTCTTAAAAAACTGTCCGAGATTAAATGAGTACACGTTTTAAACAAAGCCGCGAACAAGCAAGAAAAAGCAATAACATTTTTCACAACTTTCGAATGTGCCGAGTTGAAATTTAGTATTGGTTTGTTGGACCTTGGGTTGTACTGCCAGCACACATGTTTTTCGGATAGCTTAAGATTGACGTCTAGGAACTGTAACTGCCTATTCTGTGGCACTTCATAAGTGAATTTCAAACCATGCCCGAATTTATGAAAAAGATCGAGCACATTTTTTACCGTATCATTAAAGTTCGAAGCCTTAACAAAGATCAAAAAGTCGTCTACATAACGCAACACCTTGAATACGCATCTCTCTCTCTTCACCTTCTTCTTCTGAGTCTTCTCTACTGAATGATTTCAAATCATTAATCCCCCAAAATTTGCGTACCGTGCGGTTAGTATGGGTACAAGGGCATCGTGGAATAATTATAAACGAGATGGCTGATACGCTCGCGCGGTGGTCCCTAGGTGGCCCAGAAATGTCGATTGTGCCTGACACAGCTTTTAGATGCGAAGCATCTTATGCTCGGGGCTATGTCCATCCCGCGTCCCTCCCGCGTCCCGCGTGCGGCCACTTTCACGAAATAGGGAAGCACCCATTATGCGAACCAGAACACTGTAGTAATATGAAGGCCGTCAACCACTACCACAGTCATCAGAGTCATGGCCGAGAGCACAGAGAGGCTGCCTAGCAATGCCTAGGCAGGTGGTGTCTGTCCCCAGTTTGACCCCATTCCTTGATCTTACTTGCATGTGTTTGGAGGGGGTTTAGTCCGTCCATCCTTCCAGCGTCCCACAACACCACAGCGCATGCGCGTCCCCTCCCCCTTATCCTCCCCTACGCTCACCCCCCTTTCTGTACTCTAGGAATCGTCTACTCTACGGAGCGGCCCCCCGCGTCCCACACCCCCCACAGCGCATGCGCGTCCCCTCTCCCTATCCTCTCCTACGCTCACCCCCTTTCTCTACTCTAGGAATCATTTACTCTACGGAGCGGCGCCCACGTCCCACATCCCCACAGCGCATACGCGTCCTCTCCTCCTCTCTCCTCTAGGAATGCTCTACTCTACGGAGCGGCTCCGGCGTCCCACATCCCCACAGAGCATGCGCGTCCTCTCCTCTAGGAATCTTCTACTCTACGGCGCGGTTCCCGCGTCCCACACCCCCACACCGCATGCACGTCCCCTACCCCGCTCTCTCCTCTCCTACGGTTCCCCCCCCGTCCACTCCTCTAGGAATCCTCTACGGAGCGGCGCGCACGACAGGTGGTGTGACAGCTGCATACTCCGCTAGGGGCGCCACGGTAGTTCAGCGGTATGAAAATGACGGAGAGCGCGCGCCTCATTCTCTCTCCTGTGCAGCGCCGCGATGAGCGCCCGGACCGCTGCCGAGAAACGAGAGCGGCGACGTTCCTCTCGCTCAAGCTAATTATCTCCCCGCTGCTTCGCATCCACACATGGTTCCCTTTAGCGGGAGATGGGGAAGTTTTTATTATGGAATCTAGATACCGAAAGTATTCTCTACTTCAAGATGCCAGGAATATGAAATTACCCGTCCCAGTATATGGGCCATCTCTCTTTTGCCTGGAATAACAAATGGTGCCCCTCTCGAAAACTGGAAGTGGCTGTTGCTAAATTTCGATGCCGTATGCCCCCCCCTCTGCATTTCTATTTATACAGGTCTGGTCTGGTGCTATCTCCTATGTGCTATTACTGCCAAGAGTCCGAAAACATTGATCATTTTTGCTTACATGCCGTCGTTTTACTCGCCATAGAAAAAAGCATTCCGAAAAGTTATTCAGAAACTTAAAAATTACTCCGAATCCTCAAAATCTTCTTTCCCTTGGGGCGTCTTCTCTGGGATTCAGCAGCAGGAGCGTCTGCTTAGCCATATGCGAATTTCTAGTTGACACAAAAAGAATTCCCTGCTAACATTATTCCTTTTCAATTTTTCGTACTCCAAAATTCCTTTCATTACGTCATTGGTTTCCATATTATTGTATTATTCTATATAGACCGGTCATACTTAAAATTTTTGGTTATCCCTGTGTCGATCGATTTCTTTCACATCCCTTTTCAAAATTAAGTATTTCCCCTTACATTAACCGCCGGCTTCATGTCCAATCCCCCGTAGTGGGTAGGCGCCAGGTTTCTAGGAACAAGCAAGCAAGCAAGTAATCTGCCCTCCACGAGCTCGAGCGTTCGGTGCTGGTTCTGGTCAATTGGCTAAGACTCGAGTGCTAGTAACGCTTCTCCTTTGCATCTTATACGCATTTCCTGTCGAGTTTTGAAGTCGTCAGCGGAGGCCGATGTCTAAAAAAAATGCCCCCCACCTCCCCGAAGGGAATCGTGAGGAAATGCGAATGCATTTCGCGCGCGCTTCACTCCGTTTATATATGGTGGTTTTGGTTCGAAGAAGGAAAAGGCGCCTAATTTCTGCAGCCCGGTCGGGAGTACGGCGCAGCGCCTGTTTTTTTATTTTTTTATATATATATATATATATATATATATATATATATATATATATATATATATATATATATATATATATATATATTGTAATGTAGATGTAGTGGCGCTCGGGTATGGGCGCGTGTCGGGCTAGGTGGAAGACGAGAACGACGAAGTCGGGAGAATAAGAACAGCCTGCCCGCATCAAGGGCGTTGTCTCTTGTGTCTCTTCCTCTACAATGGCGCAGTCGTCGAAAACGAAGCCTTGAGGCAGCCACCACCTGTGCTCGTGCGTCTTCGGCGTTCCGCACCCGCCATCCAAGGAAAGCCGTCCAGCTTTCTCGGCCATGGAACCCGCCTACCTGCCACCGCACCAAGCACGGTTCGGGGACGGCGTCTATGCCTCCTCGTCGCCTCATAACCTCTCGCCTCTGCGAACGCCGTCCGGGGACGGCGTCCAGTCCTCCTCGGCGGCTCAACTTTCCTTCAACGGCACCTTGACAACTGCTCACGTCAAGGCACCGCGCGGGCTTTTCTCGTCTGGGAACACGGTTAACGCTCCCATCGGCGTGCCGCCCGTGAACATGCCTCTATCATCACATCAGCCTCCAGCGGATGCCGCCTACGCGTCATTTGCTATGGGTTGTGCCGCCGCCGCCGCCGTGAGTGCCGGAGCCGCCGCATGCTCCGCAGATACCGGCCCTGGCTTTCCATACGACTCACACGAGAGCCCCGTGGAGATTTTGCGTGCCCTTACACAACCCTCGCAAGAGCTCCACCACTTTCCGTCGTTTCGCTGCGGGTTCCGGCCGGCATCCCTACCATATCTGGCACTATCGGAAGTACCGGTGTTCCGTGGCTTCCAGGATGACGCCGACGTGTGGGTAGCGACCATAAATACGCTCGGCTTGTGTCATGCCTTGCCCGAAAATCAAAAGTGGCTGATGGCCGTCGACCACCTGCGCGGTGCTGCAGAGGCATGGCACAAGTACGAAGGTGTCCAGCAACGTTCCTGGATGGAATGGAGTGGCCGACTAATTGCTGTTTTTGGCCGAATTAGCCACGACACCTGCGTATTAAGCAAGACACATACCGAGGACGGAGTTCAGAGGAACCTCCTCGAGGCTGCGACTGCACAGTGCAGCTCATCGACGGGCAGCTTGGCGGCCTGCCCGCGACCGAACACCGGACCCGGCTTGTCCTCTTCGCCATCTCAGAAGGAGGACCTCCCGCCGAGTTTCGGGGGCCGGAGAGACGTTACACCAGATAAACGACATCAAGCTACACACCACGAAATGCGGTCGCTACTAACGGTACAGGTCCGCGTCGCCGGCGTAGGCGAGCTTACGGCCCTTGTGCACACGGGAGCTCCACGCACGCTGCTGCATCGACGCCATGCCCCAGCCAACCTCCAACCATGGCGCGAGGCACCCCTGCGTGGCCTCGGTGGTTACGTGTTGCCTGTCGGGGCGCTTGACCTGTATCTCGAAACCGAAGCCGGGAGCATGTTCATTGCCAGCGTTCCCGTTCTCGAGGACCTGCCCGCTGACATGATCCTAGGAGCAGACTACCTTTTCTCTGGTGAAGTTCACCTCACCATTGATCGCAATGGAGTCAGCCTCAGCTCCTCGACTTCGAGTACCGCATCGGCCCAAAGATCCCAAGTCGACAGACTACGATCTGTAGGGCCTGCTGATAATAAAAGCACAGACTGTGACCAGACGGACACGCATCTGCTGGCTTCGAGGCAGTCATTGGCCGAGGGTGTGAACGTTTCATTCAAAGAAGCTAACACCGAGACCACTGATGCGCCTCACGCAGGTGGAGCCAGCATTAGCCATCCCAGCAGCCATGCCTGCCAGTCTACTGACGACGGCAAGTGCTCTATTCCGACGTCCGGTCTACCACCAGAGCACCGCGCGGATCAACACGAAGTGGCTCTCGCCGTCTTGGACCCGCCACTGACTCACCCCAAGGGGTCGCCATCATGGAATTTGCCACTGACCAGTCGGACGGCGAGCAGTTCAACCAAGCCAGCGAGATGCCTTCAGGCAACTTGAATGATTTCGGCGCGGGGGGGCAGAGATGGTGGCGTTCACGCGTACGGATGCGATACGGAGCCACAAGCGACCACCTTTTGCCCTCGTTACCGCGGAACTGAAGATTGCGCAGACGGCAACGCAGATGCTGCTACGCCGAACCACGACTACTCTTCGCAGCTTGTCCGAACTTGCAGGCCTTCTACGCTGCGCAAGCATTTGCGTCCTCAGCACACAAACGTGAATGACGACCAGCGCCCCAAACTGCAGCAACTGAATTGTCTGCTAAGCGTACTGCGGCCACATCGAGACAGGCAATGTCGCCCACCAGAATGTTCGCCAGCCCATCAAGGCAGGTCATGGCGTACACCACAAAGACCCCCAAGGAACAGCCAACACCGCCCGCCAGAGACATTATCGCCTACGATGGCGGTTCAGGGTCCAGGGCCTGTTGGGCTTCGACGACGACCACTGCGGCACAGCCAATGTCGTCCGCCCGAGTGCATTTCTGGACCTCCCTCTGCCATTTCGCAGCGTGGCCGAGTGTAATGTAGATGTAGTGGCGCTCGGGTATGGGCGCGTGTCGGGCTAGGTGGAAGACGAGAACGACGAAGTCGGGAGAATAAGAACAGCCTGCCCGCATTAAGGACGTTGTCTCTTGTGTCTCTTCCTTTACAATATATATATATATATATATATATATATATATATATATATATATATATATATATATATATATATATATATATATATATATATTGTCACGGGCGAATATGGCAGAAGATGATGACGAAGTGCTGAGCGGAGCGCGCTTGGTCTGCAGCAGCGTTGTACGTTTGTTGCTAAATATACGCTGTGTATATAGCTTCTTCCCCGTAACATCTTTGGTGGAGGTGCGGGGTACGACTCGCTATACCGCTCCAGGAACTGGATCTTCGTAGCGGACGGCGCGTTGCTGCTACCACGATGACCGACCAAGCGACCCAGTGCGAGCAAGATCCGTCAGGCCCACAGCCGATCGTTGTGGTGCAGCCCCGTGACCCTGGCCCATTCAACGGCACAAGTGGTATCGACGTCGACGACTGGCCTCGGTGCTGTTTGCTGTACTCGAAAATTGCCCGCATGATCTCATCCTTGGCATCGACTTTCTGGCCACGCACGCTGCCCTTATCGACTGCTCCGCAGGACTTCTTCAGCTGGAACTCCCGTCGTACTCGGATACCACCCCTGCCGACACACCCCGCCTACGCTCCCTCGAGTTTCTTCGTCTTCCGCCGCAAGCCGCAGTTCAAGTTCAGCTCTCACCATTCCCACCGGTACCCGATGGTGATTATGTTGTTGCCCCTATTCCTGACGTCGCCATGACGCGCAACCTCGTGCTCCCCAACACGGTGGTGACAGTAGCAGACAATCGAACTTCATTTCCCGTCCTCAGTTTCGGCTTCTCAGCGCAAGTTCTTCCTCGCGGGATATCACTTGCGCATCTGACACCACTGGCCGACCATACAGTTTCCGCTTTGACCACAGATTCGCCACCAGATTTTCAATCGCCGACATTATCATCACCTTCCTCCTGCGACCTCTTCACGCCAATGATGTCTGACGAGCTCACTTCAGACCAAGTATCTGCTCTCCGCCGCGTCCTCGTTGCCTACCAGGACATCTTCGACTTTGGCGACCGTAATTTGGGACAGACATCCGTGGTCACCCATCGTATCGACACAGGTGATGCTCGACCCATTCAGAGACGGCCCTACCGTGTGTCAGCTACGGAGCGTGCTGTTATACAACAGGAGGTGGATAAAATGCTTCGTAAGGGCATAATCGAACCCTCTTCCAGTCCCTGGTCCTCTCCTGTTGTACTTGTTAAAAAGAAAGACAATAGCTGGAGATTCTGCGTTGATTACCGCCACCTCAACCATATTACGAAGAAGGATGTGTACCCTCTCCCGCGTATTGACGACGCACTCGATTGCTTGCACGGTGCCAGATATTTCTCTTCAATAGACCTGCGCTCAGGGTACCGGCAGATCGCTGTGGATGACCAAGACAGAGAGAAGACTGCCTTCGTGACTCCTGATGGACTTTATCAGTTTAAAGTAATGCCTTTTGGCTTATGTAATGCTCCCGCGACTTTCGAGCGTATGATGGACTCTCTCTTTCGAGGAATGAAGTGGTCCATCTGTCTTTGCTATCTGGACGATGTGATTGTTTTTTCTACTACTTTTGAAAACCATCTTAGTCGCCTGGCCACCGTGCTTGATGTTTTCCGACGGGCTAACCTTGAGCTTAACTCGTCGAAATGTCGCTTTGGACAACGCCAAATCTGCGTACTCGGCCATCTTGTAAATGCTGCTGGTGTACAACCAGACCCTGGCAAAGTCCGTGCAGTTCGAGATTTCCCCACACCCCGCTCGGCGAAGGACGTCCGCAGTTTTCTTGGACTGTGCTCCTACTTCCGTCGTTTTGTCCAGAACTTCGCCGAAGTAGCCCGTCCTCTGACCTGCCTGCTCAAAAAGGACGTCGCATTCACCTGGGGCCAACAACAAGCAAATGCCTTCTCGTCGCTCGTTCACATCCTCACCAATCCGCCAGTTCTGGCACACTTCGACCCTTCTGCCACAACGGAGGTTCGTACCGATGCCAGTGGCCACGGCATAGGCGCAGTGCTTGCACAACGACAACAGGGTATGCATCGGGTCGTCGCATACGCAAGCCGCCTTTTGTCGCCATCGGAGCAGAATTACTCTATCACAGAACGCGAGTGCTTAGCAGTCGTCTGGGCCATCGCGAAATTCCGACCGTACCTGTATGGCAGGCACTTCGGGGTTATTACAGACCATCACGCGCTTTGCTGGCTGTCCTCTCTCAAGGATCCCACGAGACGCCTCGGTCGATGGGCGCTGCGCTTGCAAGAGTACACATTTTCCGTATCCTACAAATCTGGACCACTTCACAGGGATGCCGACTGCTTGTCACGGCACCCGGTCGATCCCCCCTGAAACGAAGGAAAATGAACACGAACCACTCGTTCTCTCAATTACAGACTTCGCCAACATAGGTGCTGAACAACGCCGCGACTCATCTTTGCGGTCTATTATAGATGGTCTGAAATCTCCACAACCTGACCGTTCCCTACAGATGTTCGTCCTTCATAACGACATCTTGCACCGTTACAACGCCCGTCCTGACGGTGCTGAGCTTTTGCTCGTTGTTCCTGTGCATCTCCGCTCGGATGTTTTGGCGCAGCTTCATGACGCACCCAGCGCTGGACACCTAGGGGTGTCACGGACGTATGACCGCATCCGCCGGCGCTTCTTCTGGCCTGGCCTCTACCGTTCTGTATGACAGTACGTGGCGGCGTGCGACCTCTGTCAGAGGCGCAAGACACCTACGCTATTGCCTGCTGGTAGCCTTCAGCCCATCGAAATACCAGATGAACCTTTCTTTCGGGTTGGCCTCGACCTTCTCGGACCTTTTCCTGAATCAGTCACTGGTAATAAATGGATTGCCGTCGCTACGGACTACGCCACGCGGTATGCCGTCACACGAGCGCTTCCCACCAGCTGCGCTACAGATGTAGCCGATTTCATCCTTCACGACATCATCCTGCGTCATGGTGCTCCCCGTCAGTTGATCACGGACCGCGGTCGCTGTTTCCTATCTAAAGTAGTCCACGACCTCCTGCGATCCTGCTCGACACACCACAAGTTCACTACAGCGTACCACCCACAAACGAACGGCCTTACTGAAAGGCTGAACCGCACCCTGACAGATATGCTGGCAATGTACGTCTCCGAGGACCATCGAGATTGGGACATCAACCTACCTTTTGTGACCTTTGCATATAACTCCTCGCGTCACGACACAGCTGGCTTTTCACCTTTTTACCTACTGTTTGGCTATGACCCACCGTTACCCATCGATACCATGCTCCACTCTGCCACTGACTCTTCGTCTGCCTATGCTCGTGATGCGCTGGCTCGTGCTGACATCGCCCGCCAAGTCGCCCGGGATCGCTTATATGCCTCGCAGGCTAATCAAAAGTGCTGTTACGATCGCCGGCACCGCGAGGTGCAGTACTCACCGGGGTCACTGGTAATGCTGTGGTTACCATCACGACGTGTTGGTCTATGCGAAAAACTGATGTCCCGTTACGTTGGCCCTTACCGCGTCACACGAAAGGTCACTAACGTGACCTATGAGATAGCTCCACTCAATCCTAGGTCGCCCACAACCTCAACCACGAGCGACATAGTTCATGTTTCGCGACTTAAGCCGTACCATTCTCGCCCCGAGAACTGATAGCACCGGGACGGTGTTTTTGCCGCCGGCGGGTAATGGGGCTCTTCGATTTTCCACTTCTGGCTACCCGCGGGCTGCCAGAGCCAGCCAGAGCGCGCTCGTTTTTCTCGGGTTGCTCCGTCCCCCCCCGCGGCGCACTTCCGGTTGGTGTTCGTTTTTCTCGGGTTGGACGGTTCTGGCGACCCGCGGGGAGCCCGAGGGTCGCCAGAAGCGTCCAGGACAATTTAGTCGTGGAAGCTTTCTGGAAGGTTTTGGGGTGGTTTTGGGCTAGCAGACGCCGAAAAGAGACGATACGCGCTTGCCGCCATCTTTGTGAGGACTCGACGGATGGCAATGTGGGCGCTTGGGGACTGCGCCTTCGTTTGTCATTACGCGTGGAGTTATCTTCTAAAGCGTGTTCCGCCGTGCGAGATGGGGTGATTACGAGTGGCGGCGAACATTTGAAGCTGCTGTTTATCGCTTCTGTTATGCTTCCCGTGAAGCTTCCTTCCGTGAACAACGCGGCGAACTGTTGCCTGCTAACTGCGTCGTGCACATGTCTCAAGTGTTATGTACACGTTCGTACGCACGCATGAAGACAACTTTCGAGTTTATCTTTTTCGTAGTAGTATTCGTTTGTGGTGCCGTGCCTGCTTTCTGTGCACTTAGCGAAGACGATTGTGGTCGAAGTAGCATTTCGCTCCGTCGTATGTTTGCGTGAGTGAACCTGTTCAGAACTTAACTATTCGGTCATCGATGGTGATAGAATGCCCTGATTGAATAACAGAGATCGCGACAGTTGTTTTTGTGTGATGCTCGTTGGTCGCGAACGGCATGCGAGCTTACTTCTATCTACGGGCCAGTATATGTGGTATGGTATTATGTTACGCTACGACGCGCTGACGTGAAAAAAATTCGGCAGATCCCACGTACCTTGGGAATCGATGTTGTGCGAAGCATATATGCGGAGGGAAGGTAACTGTGTTGTAATTTTTTTTATTGAGCAAAACGTTACGAAATGAAGCTAAAGGTATGTACAAAGGTTGCACGCACAGACATATGTTCAACAGTCGCATATGTTTTATATAACCAGTTGTTTACAGTTGCGTAACGATGCTAGCAGCAACATGGGCATTAGCAACACCAGAAACGGTTAGCTAATATGTAGCGCTTGTGCTCGCGAGGATGGTAGCCCTGGACACGGTTCTCATAGTACCTCAGATGAAAGCTGAGCTAGATGAGGTTTTGGAAGTGCCACTCAGGACTGGAAAAGAGGCCCAGGCAACATCTGCCAGAACGAGTCGAAAACGCGTCACGCAGAAGTTTATTTTAGATATGACGCGCACTCGTGGTACCGATACCACCGCATTTCTGAAGTTATAAAAGAAAAAACGCAAGTTGGTCAACGCGTATGTACGACGTAGTACGCGATAGCTGAGCAGGTATATCCTCGAGCTCTTGTTCGGACACGGTCACTTTCGCGAGATTTTGCGTCGCGTTGTGCAGTGACTGTTATATGTACTAAGCAGACGTGAGCTTGTTAAGCCGTTAGCCGCGCGGCAGCTCACCTTGCATCGTTCTCGAGGCGCCGTGCGCCAGCTGGCTGTTTTGTTCGCGGACGGGGCGAGTTTCGCGTGATCTTGCGAGCGTACGAGGTCGTACCGCAAATGCGTTTGCTCGAGGATATTATTTCAGCTCTTCGGCAAACCTAGCCACATATTTCGAAGCGGGCAATGCAGGAAAAATTAACGCGCAAGCGGCGCAATGTTTCGTTTGCTGCCACGACGGTAGCGTTTGTTTACGTGGTAGCGTTTGTTTACGTTTACGCTGGCTGTCCCAGCGTTCGATTTTGCAATCTTCGGACAGCTTCGGGTTGTCTCGGGTTCCCCACACACGTGACCACGACGCTGTTTCCTGTCCCGACCGGAACCAGCTCTCTGACCCTCTGGCTAGCTCTGGCTGCCAGATAGCTGCCAGAGGTCTGAAAATCGAAGATCCCCAGTGTCACGGGCGAATATGGCAGAAGATGATGACGACGAAGTGCTGAGCGGAGCGCGCTTGGTCTGCAGCAGCGTTGTACGTTTGTTGCTAAATATACGCTGTGTATATCGCTTCTTCCCCGTAACAATATATATATATATATATATATATATATATATCTGTGGTAGTGGTTGACGTGCTCTCGCATCGCGGGAGCTCCGAGCTCTCGTGATGCGAGCGCCCTCACACACCAGAGCGCGCTCCTCCTCTCCACTCACTCTCCGCTACTCCGCCCGCACCACCTGCTCCGGTTGCTAGGGGCGAGGATAAGCGCCCGCAGCTGTTGCTATGGGAGAGGGAGTGAGAGCGGAGAGATGCGGACACCGACGCCTGACATAGCCCGACTAAGAAATGCATTCGCATTTAAAACTTCCCCATCTCCCGCTAAAGGGAACCATGTGTGAATGCGAAGCAGCGGGGAGATGGTTAGCTTGAGCGGGAGAAACGTCGCCGCTCTCGTTTCGCGGCAGCGGCCCGGGCGCTCATCGCGGCGCTGCACAGGAGAGAGAATGAGGCGCGCTCCGTCATTTTTATACCACGGAACTACCGTGGTGCCCCCCGGCGGAGTATGCAGCTGTCACACCACCTGTCGCGCGCCGCTCCGTAGAGGATTCCTAGAGGAGAGGACGAGGGGAACCGTGGGAGAGAGGGGACGCATATGCGCTGTGGGGGGTGTGGGACGCGGGAGCCGCTCCGTAGAGTAGAGGATTCCTAGAGTAGAGAAAGGGGGTGAGCGTAGAAGCGAGGGGGGAGAGGACGCGCATGCGCTGTAGGGATGTCGGACGCGGGCGCCGCTCCGTAGAGGATTCCTACAGCAGAGAAAGGGGGAAAGGACGCGCATGCGCTATAAGATGCGGGCGCCGCTCCGTAGACTATTCCTACTGTAGAGAAAGGGGGGTGAGCGTAGGAGAGGAGAGATAGGGGGGAGGGGACGCGCATCCGCTGTCGGGGTGTGGGACGCGGGGGGCCGCTCCGTGGAGTAGAGGATTCCTAGAGGAGAGAAAGGGGGGTGAGCTTAGGAGAGGAGAGCGTGAGGGAGGGAACGCGCATGCGCTGTGGGGGGTGTAGGACGCGGGACGCGGGCGCCGCTCCGTAGAATAGAGTATTCCTAGAGGAGAGAAAGGGGGTGAGCGTAGGAGAGAAGAGAGAGAGGGGGAGGACACGCGCATGCACTGTGGTGGTGTGGGACGGGGGGAAGGAGGGACGGAGTAATTGCAGTTACGGAGTAATTGCAGGCTGGCGTTATTGCAGTTTACCGCTGTAATAGAGTAGTCGACAATACCAGGGTGCCTACTGAGTCAGTTATTGCCACTTTTGCGGGTACTACATGCCCCTCAGAGATTAAGATATGGTCACTGGTATTTAGAGTGGACCAGCTAGCACCACGTCCACTTCAATTTCATAATTGCTGGCGATTTGGCCACAGTGTAGGCGATTGTAAATCGGGCCAACGCTGCTGCAAATGTGGGGAAGACCATGCCCAAAACGTCTGTACTTCACAAGATGAGCGATGTTGCCTGTGTGGCGGAGATCACGCCGCTGATTATCCCAACTGTCCAGCTCGCGCCCAAGAAGTAAATTCTAGAAATAATAGATAAACGGCGATGTTCTAGGAGAGAAGGCCACAATCACTGTGAAAGAAAGGGCATTTGGATATGCAGGAGTTCCTGCTAAACATAATGTAGTCCCAGAACAGTCTCTCACTGTGATTATTGAAGCAGCTGTGCAGAAGGCAGTAGCGAAGGCAATGGACCAGCTGTTGGCGAACCTGGGAGACAGCATTTCACAGGCTATTTCGGAAAAAATGAATACCGCCATGCAAGCTGCTGTTCAGTGTTCTGCAACATCCTTGAACATAACACCTGTACAGCGTACCAGTGCGGAAAGAAAACAGATGCCTAACTCTGAGTGTGATATTGCATCAACGAGCTCATCTTCTACTCTTTCTGTCTCTGAAAACCAGCCCATCCACGATTTGGAAATGACAGATGCAGAACATATTGCTAGAGCTCAAAAGAGAGCAATCGAAATAGAAGAAAAGTCAGCCAAAATCTATTCTGAAAGAAAGTATTTTAGAGAAGGCAATTTCGACCGTTGCCCTTTCTTCACCATAGGGTCGTTGAAAGTTCTTCAGTGGAACTGCCGCTCGATTTTATCAGCTTCTGTAGACCTATTTTGTCTTGTAAATCAACTTAATCCGGATATAATTTTATTAAAAGAACCTTGGTTAACTAATGAAAAAAGCTTTCATTTGAAGTCTTACAGGTGTTTTCGATTAGACCGACCTACTAGAGGTGGAGGTCCAATCACGTTCATTTCGGGTAAAATATGTCATAAGGCGAAAATTATTTTTCAAGTTATGGATCCAGACTGTGAAATTTTAACCGTTGAACTGGTCCTTCCGGGTGTTTTCCAATATATATTATAAACACTTATTTTTCTTACGATGTTCAGTGTACTAGCGTTCTTGACAGGGCACTAAATGTTTGTGGGCGGGATACATTGATTTCTGGGGACTTTAATTCCCATCATATTTCTTGGTGTTTAAAAACAGATTCTTGCGGTAACCGGCTGTGGAACTGATCATTAGATAAAAATTTCTCTTGCAAGAACACTGGATCTTGTACATTCGTGAGAGGGCTAAACTGCACTACAATCGATCCAACGTTCCCTAGTAGTAGTCTCTCTGTATCTTCGTGGTCGACTTTTGATAGTACCACCAATAGTGATAATCTGCCAGTAACTTATGAAATTACACTTACAGTGACATTCGCTGCTGAACA
The DNA here is from genome assembly GCA_030522465.1 of Rhipicephalus appendiculatus. NCBI lineage: Eukaryota > Metazoa > Arthropoda > Arachnida > Ixodida > Ixodidae > Rhipicephalus > Rhipicephalus appendiculatus. The sequence continues at coordinate 2,732,294 of JALIZH010032969.1, forward strand.
AACCAATACTTTTATTAACTACAGCATCTTCAAGAATTGTTTGATGTCAGTGACATTCGCTGCTGAACAAACCAATACTTTTATTAACTACAGCATCTTCAAGAATTGTTTGATGTCTGCCATTTCTTCGCCATCCGATGATTCAGATGAACAAAAATCAAGGATAATTTGTAGTGCTCTAGAAACGCCTAGAAAAAAGTCGGAATTTATTGTTCAGTCAAAGAAAAATAATTTGTTCAGCCCTTGGTGGAACGCGGAGTGTTCACGCGATTATAAAAGAAGAAAAGCAGCCTGGAAAAGCTTATTACATAACCAGTGTCCGAAAAATTGGAGTGACTATAAATTCTACCGAACCATATTCAAACACACAGTATCTAAAGCAAAAGATGACTACGACACTAAGCATTATGATTTCCTATGCAAAGCCAAAAATAAAAGTGCGCTTTTTAAATTTCTCCGTAGTAGAAAAATTCTTCATAGTCCAAACACACATTCCTTGGTGTACACTGACGAAGAAATAAAACAAATGCTAAAAGATATAGGGAATGGTCTAGAAAACAGATTTTCATCTCTCCTGTCACCATAGGCGTGCGCACGAGGGGGGGGGGGCAGGGGGGGGCGGCCTAGTTACCTAAGAGGGGGGGGGGGTGCAAAGTCTGCCCCATACATTGACTTAATAGGGAGGGGGGGGCGCTGCGATGAATCTTCGCCTACCTTCGCCCCCCCCCCCCCCCTGAAGGGGTGGCCTGCGCACGCTTATGCCTGTCACTATACACTAAATGCGAAATACCGAGTGATGACTTCAGTGAGATATCAATGATTGAGCTCGCCCCCGTTACGCAAGGACTTCCAAATTCCGCTCCAGGTGGTGACGGAATAACTGTAAAAATGTTTAAAATCCTTTTCAAGGAAGCCCCTGATATTTTATTAGCTATAATTAACCATTATATCAAATGCTCATGGATTCCTTCTAGTTGGAAAATTGCTAAAATAAGTCGATTTCTAAAAAAACAACTGCGCAGGATACTCCCTGGACAATATTAGACCAATTGCGCTAACTTATATTCTGGTTAAATTAATAGAAAGAATACTTTATGCTTGTCTTGTTAAATTGGTAGAAGATAAAGAAGTTCTCAGCCCCTTCCAAATTGGTTTTAGATCTGGATGTTCTATTTGGCATGCACATGTGGAGAGCAAAATCAAATTAGCGCGCCGTCGCAGACAAATAGCAGCCCTGGTAACATTGGATATTTCAAAAGCTTATGATAGTGTAGAATATAAAATATTATTGGATCAAATAAAATTTCATAACATCCCTAATTATTTGGTGAGGTGGTTTAGTGAGTTTCTAACTGAAAAGGGTTTTATTGCTCACTAAACGGCCATCATGTCTTCAAATATACGTTCCCAGTCCCTCAAGGAGCAGTCACCTCGCCTCTTCTTTTTAATATATTGCTAAGTACCATTCCCAGTCATGATGATGTATACACGTACGTATATGCAGATGATATAACATTTTTTCGCTTCCGACAGAGATATAGATTCCCTATATACTCGCTTACAAACATACATGTGCGCCATTGGAAATTGGTTACGGGCTATCCATTTATGTCTTAATGTTTCAAGGAGCGCAATTACAGTTTTCCCTTTGGATAACCCAGTTACTATAAGACTAACTTGCAACCTGCAGACTATTCCACAAGTGGACTCGGTAAAATATCTGGGAATAATTTATGATAACCACCTCCTTTGGCACACACACATTAAATACATAACTAAGAAAGGAGTACGGGCGCTAGGAGTCCTACGAAGGCTATGCAACAATCGATCGGGGATGCGGAGACACACACTAGTTATGATATAGAAAATCTACGTACGCCCTGTATTAGAATTTGGATATGTTTTATATGCAGGTGCACCGGCTTACAAATTGCGTCCTCTTGTACTCCTCGAAAGAGAGGCCTTAAGGTTATGCCTTGGATTACCGAAATTCGTAGACAATAATGTTCTCTACTTAGAGGCAAGGTTGCCCTCGCTTTTGTGCAAGTTTAGGATACTAACGGTACAAACATTTCTAAACATTTATGAGTATCCTATAAAACTAAATGTTATTTTCGTGTATCAGCCAGAGTTATTTTTTCTATCTTACTGGCTTCGACTTCAAACCCCACAGGTGGGCTACGTACAAGCACTTGTTGGACCATTAGATGTTAAACTGAGCGAATTTCCTTCAATTGGCAATGAAAGACAGAACCTTGAAATAATTTTTGACGACATATATCCGAATCATACAAAAAATTTGCCTTACCATATATTAGACAGTCTTCTGCAAAGGTATTTAGAGGGGATAAATATAACAAATATCATAGCTACAGATGCCTCACAATACGAAGAAAAATCTAGCATTGGTATTTTCTCCGAAACCTTAATTGGTCATTCTCATTAAGACTTCCAGATTTCTTATCAGTATTTTCGGCGGAATTTCTAGCGGTGATTATGGCTTTAAGAAAGCTCAGCCCATCAACCTCAAAGTGTGGCCATCATTACAGACTCGTTATCTTTGTGCTCAGCACTCGCTTCTAATAGTGATTCTCGATTATCACGTACTTTTTATTTTCTGGTTCCCACCCATGTAACTTCAATTAGATTAATCTGGGTACCGGGCCACAAAGGGATAAAAATGAATGAAATGCAGGCACACTGGCGAAAGTGGCTCTCAGTGGTCCGATACCTTCTATTATTATCACATCAGCACTCATAATTCGTGACAGATTTAGAAGGCGTGCAATAATTCAAGACTCCGGTAAAACATTTGTAACTTATCTAAACGAATATCGACACCTCTTGTTCCCTTGGTGTAGAAATTTCTGGTCAACGCGAAAAGAGGAAGTCATTTTTACAAAATTCTGTCGAGTTCCAAAATTAAACTTCTATATAGATAGAGCTGGTCTGGCTCCTTCCCCTTTTTGCGCGTTTTGTAGCAGGGACGAAACAGTCGAGCATTATTTTTTATCACTGTGACAGGTTCGCTTAATAGAGCTAGTCAGACTAGCTATGAAATACTGTTGTCGGAAAAGAAAACGAGGTGAGCGTTTGATTTTCACAAAAACGAAAATATATTTAGACACGCGGAACGAAAAGGGCACAGGAACACAAAAATCAAAGAAAGTTAAGCTAACAAGCGTCAGCCAAACCAAAAGTAAATGCAGTTCATACAAAGTGACCCCTAGAACGAGCATTATGAGTCCGTGCACTAAAGTCGTCAGGAGAGTCCTGATGCGCATGAAGACATATACGGCTCCCCCCGAGGATTGTGCGCATCACCAGTCCAGCGAAGAAGACGCAGCGGTGGGAGTCGGTGAACTCAGGCCCTTAGCCCGACGGCTCGCTCCCGCTCCCGGCGGACGCCGTCATCTGCGGCGCTGTTCTCCGCCCTGCACCAGGACCACGCCGTGCCAGGGCCTCGGCAATAGCCACTGTGGTAGAACAGTCGCCAGGCCCCCGTGAGGGCCTCCGTCGGCTGGGTGGACGCCTTAGGGAAGCTCGGGCACACGTACCCAACGAGCTCCCAGCCCACACCCTAGCCACGCACCACGAACAGCCCGCACGACTCTTCTTCTTCTTCTCACAGTGACTCTCGGTTCCGTCTTTTTAGGGGCGAAGCTCCTCTTGGTCTAACCTTGTCCCGCGTCAGGCGTAACCGGCAGTATCTCGTGATGACGATGACGCTGATGACCATGAAGAATAAGCGCGTTCCAGACCACCTCTAGTTCCCGTCGTGTGCACCGAGGAAGCAGAGCGTCCCGCAGGCGGTGTGGCCATCTATGTCAAGCAGAACACTGTAGTACAATAAGGCCGTCCACCACCACTACAGTCACTAGAGTCATGGCCGAGAGCATAGAGGGGCAGCTTAGCAATGGCTAGGCAGGTGGTGTATGTCGCCCAGGTTGACTCCATTCCTTGATCTTGTTTGGACGTGCTTGCGGGGGCTTAATCCATCCCTCCTTCCCGCGTCCTACACCCCTCCAGAGCATGCGCGTCCCTTCCACCTCCCTCTCCTCTCCAACGCTCACCCCCTTTCTCTCCTCTAGGAATCCTCTACTGTACGGAGCGGCGCCCGCGTCCTATACACCTCCAGAGCATGCGTGTCCCCTCCCCCCTCTCTCTCCTCTTCAACGCTCACCCCCTTTCTCTCCTCTAGGAATCCTCTACTGTACGGAGCGGCGCGCGCGTCCCCTCTTTCTCCTCTCCTACGCTCACCCCCCTTTCTCTCCTCTAGGAATCCTCTACTCTACGGAGCGGCGTCCGCGTTCCACATCCCCACAGCGGATGTGCCAACGGTCGGAAAGCCGGCCGCTCCAGCGTCCCAAGTAAATACGTCACAGCCACCATCTTGAAATGAGCTGCCAGCCAGAGGAGCGATAACTGAAGGCGAAATTGGCGCTAGAGTCGATGGCGAGGCAAAATTAAAGCAGCCAATGGCAGCGCTTGCAGCCGTGCCGACAAAGCCGTGCTCCCCGCGCGGGCCGCGCGCAGCCGTGCTTCGCCGCTGCCATCGGAGCCCGTCGAAGCCGCCGGTCGTTATGCAATGTTTCGTTATGTTCCGTTACTTGGCCGTCGTGTGTAGTTATTGCGGTGTCTGCGTGTGCGCTCCTGCGACGTGATGGTTAACGGCATGCAGAATTCGTACATCGTGCAATGGTGCACGGATACTTCAAGGCCATCCGAGTTCGCAAGATTCTTCCATGCTCCGAAAAACGAAAGGTGAGTATGCGGTTTGCGTTCGCAGCCACATATGCATAGCTCCACTGCAGTTCGGCAACAGTTATTATTTTTCAATATAGCGGGACCGTGGAGAGCACGAGGTTACGGTTAATATCGCTGTTCCTCGAAGCAATGAAATTAAAGCACTCATAGTTTAACTTTCACTTCTTTAGCGCACTGAGGGACAAGGACGAAAAGCGACGCGAACACAAGCGCTGGACGACTACACTGTGTTTCTCGAATCCAACATAGGCGAATTTTGTAATGATTCTTCAGGCATACTTGATCTGTTCACGATGTTCCTGCAACCGCTCGCAGTCACCCATGAAATGCCGCAAGACAATGCGCTGCGTTTCCTTGACATAAGAATGTTTTTTGAGAGAGACCAGGTCTGCTGGTCGTACGAGCCTAGGGCCAATAAACCGTTGTTGCCGTTTTCTTCGGGCCACTCTAAATTAGTAAAAAGGGGCATTGCAAAACTAACTCTAATGAATGCACTTCGCCGCTCATGTCCTCACAAGTGCTCTTCTAGTTTCCTGGCGCAAGTTGACCGCTTGAAAGGGGCGGGTTTTCCTCAGCATGTTATTACTGCTGTGGCCGAAGGTCTTCTCAAGACCGTCAGACATGCTCTTGAGGGTGAGGAGAACTCTTCACCAGCAATCGAGCCAGTCAAGCAGAAATGCGCCGTCATACCGTACATTCACGATGTCTCACATAGGCTGAAAAAGATAGGGAACAATGCTAATGTCAGAGTGGTCCTTTCAGCGCCCAACAAGCTTTATAATCTGTGCAAGGCTACCTACCTCGGTTCTGAGAAACCCAGGTGCCAGAAAAAGCACAAAGAAAGCTTTGTAAAATGTGAGAGCAACATCGTTTATGAGTTACCGCTGTCCTGTGGCAAGAAATACATAGGGCAGACGGGACGGTGTGCAAACGATAGGCCGCGTGAACACGCAAACAACGTGCGAACAGGAGGCGTGGGACATTTGGCATTCCACTGCAAAAAGTGCGGGTGTGATCCCATATATTCGCAGTGTATTGCGATAGGAAGAAGCCAGGAGCAAACGACACGAGAGATAATTGAAGCGGCGAAGATAGCAAGCCTGGGAGACGCGTGCGTTAGTGCACCTTCCATAGATCTCTCGAAAAAAGAACTTGATTTTTTGAGCAAGGCCCACAGAGTGGCTCGACGGTAATGACAAGCTTGAATGTCCTCTTGATCTCGCAGAAAGAAAAATTCCAGCATCATTTTGTTGTCTGCATATCTTAACTTTCATGCATTTCATCAATGGTTTTCCTAATCTTCCTGTACATTGCGCCTGCGTGTGTTCGGTTTTGTTGTATATGTATATATGTACCCCTGTGAAAAATAAAGCATTTTGTTGGAAGTCAGCGCTTGTGTTCGCGTCGCTTTTCGTCCTTGTCCCTCAGTGCGCTAAAGAAGTGAAAGATGAATAACCAACATGCCCAAGCATACGTTCTTTCATAGTTTAACTTTAGCGTCTCTGACATGACTGCTGGCTAGGAAGTGCGTTTTGCTTTTTTTTTTTGCCAGTTTATCGTTCCGCGTAGTTTAAATACGCGTTTCTGCGACTCGATGGTTCGCAGCTTGCACTCAGCCGAGTCGAGGGAACGACGTTTCCGTGATGCGTCTGCGTAATTTGTAGCGTTGGAATTCATAGTTTTCAATCGCTTTTTTTTTCTCAGGACGGGAACGTTGTCGGAGTATTGGAGAAGGCAACAACTGATGCGTTCGCCCAAGGAGGGGTTGACAGCTGTGAAATCTTCTGTCTGCGAAGTCTCCATCCGCAACTCAAGGGGACCAGCTTTCTATTCTGCCCCCGGTGCTTTTTTTTTTTTCAGTGCGTGAATATTCTATTCAGTATACTTACCGCTAAAGAAGTGCTCTTCGTGTTTATGTCTCTGTAATTACCTATTGAAAAACTGCTCTAAGAATTCGTGTGTAGGCATGAGAGAGTCTCTTTTTTTTTGTGAGCCTTGAGTGTCCTATATGTAGAGTTTTACTGTTTGTGTTTATCACAATGAAGTGCTCAGTGTACCCGGCATGGCATCCTCCATTCAATGACGTTATCTTCGGCTAGACATTTTATTCCCGGTATAAGAAAAGCTGTGTAGTAGGCTTAATTCACCTGACCGTTGAGTGATACGCTTTTCTTCGAACGTTATGTGCTGCTGCATAAACTGACCATCGCCATTCATCCCGTTGCCGCCAGCTAACTCTTGAGTAGTGGTCAATTCCTATAATGTGTCTTGCTCTTTTTAGTGAAATGTAATACTTACTCCGCCAAATCTGCTTTTTTTTCATTTGGTTTATCAGCAGTGAAGGTGTCCTGCATTCCATATATATTTTAGCAACATCTTAGCAAATATATGACTGGTTCTTGTGTGTTTCGTATCAGTACAACGGTTAATAAGTATATTATTGCATTATTATTTCATGTTTAGATGTCTTGCGATTCTTTATTGTTTTCGCCATGCATTGAAATTTCTTTAAACTTCGTTACCGTGTCTCATCAAAGGCTCCACTGCGCTTAGGTCAGTATTGCACCCAAGGAAACTCATGTTCTTTAAATGTGTAATCGCCAAAGGGCCTTCACATTTCAATGTGTTCGATTTTTTTTAATTTCTAAATTCTGAACTTTGCAATGAGCTTTTGTGTTGTTTAGTCATGGACACATTGTGCATTCTTCCCTTCTGTTCTGCTGAGCTTGATCGTGTTCATTGTGTACAAATCTTTTGTTTCGGAAACGGACCAATGAAACGGTGTCAAGATACTTTGTGGGTGGAATTCGTCCTTTATGCTCTGGCACATACTGGCTGCGTGCATTAAAACGCACTGCGCACCGCGGTAAAGCACAGCGCATGCGCGCACGCAAGAAAAAAAAGGCGCGCCACGGTCACGGCATAAAAAAAGAAAAGAAAACGGCGCGCGGCACGAGAGGAGAAAAAGCATCCCCTCTCTCACCCCCCCCCCCCCCCCCAAAAAAAAAAGGCGCGCGGAGTTGGAGGGAGAGGGGGGCGAGAAGCGAGCGGCTGTTACTGTTGCCCTGACGACGCCAACAGCGTAGTCACTACGTAACAGCTCCATGCACAAAACAACCTTAACCAACATACAAACAAAAAATGCAGTAGCCGCTTGTCTCGAGAAACCGATTACAATTTCACAGCCGGCACATATAATCCGCGCCCACATTTTCCGAGCCTTTAATGTGTTCAACTCGGAACGAATATTCTTGTAATGCAAGGCTCCAACGTAACCCCCCGCTGTTCAAGTGTTTTGCCCTCAAGAGGTACTGAAGTGGTTGGTGATCGGTTTGTACAACAAATGAAGCTCCGTAGAGGAAAACATGATATTTCTCGATCGCCCAAACCAACGCTAAGCATTCTCGCTCGATTGCGGAGTATCTCTTCGCGAGGCTGAAGTTGACGACTGGCATACGACACAGGGTGGAGAATGGCGTCATGTTCTTGCATCAGAATAGCGCCTATACAAGAACTTGAGGCGTCGGACCGGAGTACGAATTCTCTTTTGAGATCAGGTGCTTTCACTCTCGGTCCGGAAGACAACGCCTTCTTGAGCGATTCAAACGCTTCTTCCCTATCCTTGGTCCAGGTAGTCTTGTTTTTCTCTATCTTCCGAGTCATTTCGGTGAGCGGCTGTGCCTTTTCGGCATAGCGGGGTATCAGGTCGCGGTAGTAGCCAGCCAGCCCAAGGAATTACCGGAGTTGCTTCTTCGTCTCAGGCTTAGCAGCGCAGGCAATCTTCTGTATTGTGCTCTCGACTGGTCGGATGTTGCCGTCTCCCAATCGATGTCCCAAAAAGGTGACGGTGCTCATCGCCACTTCACATTTCTGTGGTTTGATCTTCAGTCCTGCCTGTCGCACTCTGGCAAACAATTCTTCCAATGTTGTCAAATGTTCTTCCCAGGTCGTAGTAGCGACCAATACGTCGTCTATGTAATGAACCACGTTGGGGATTCCGAGTAATGGCCTCCTCATCAGACGAGTGAAGACAGCGGATGCGGTCTTGATGCCGAAGGGCATATAGAGGAAATGATAATGCCCCGATTGGCTTGAAAAGGCGGTTTTTTTTGCTGTGACTCTTTTTCGAGAGGAACCTGCCAATATCCTTTGGTTAAATCGAACTTTGAGAACCATGTTTTTGTTTCCACCTCGGCAAAGTGATCGGTTCTGGGTATAGGTTCTGGGTCAGGTACCAAAACATTGTTTATATGGCGAAAGTCAGTGCAGGCCCTGTAGCTATTGTCCGGCTTTTTCACTAAGACGAGAGGAGAATTCTATGGTGACTCGGAACGTTCTGCAATGTCAAGTTTCAACATGTCCTGCACCTCCTTTTCAACGACTGTTCATAGCGAATGGCAACGGGTATTGCGGAGTGTTAATTGGTTCTGAGGTCGTCATTTGTAACCGACAGTCCAGAAGGTTTGTTTTACCCGGAATCTCCGAGAATACGTCTTCAGAGGTATTTAATATATGCCGTTTTCTACCCGCTGCCGCTCCTCGATAACGTCTTCGAGTTTATAGACTCAATGCCACAGCTGTCTTGAACCTTCAAGTTTGGAATTTGCTTCTCAGACTCCTCTTCTTCCACGACGACAACAGAAGACGTCTGGGGAAGCTCTTCGTGGTGGCGTTCTTCATATTTCTTCAGCATGTTGATGTTAAATAGTTTTTTGCTGTGTCCTAAGTCCAGCCAATAATCATAGTCACTTTTTTTCTCCTGTTACTGGAAACGGCCCTTTCCAATGCATCAGTAACTTGTTGTTGCTTGTGGACAGCAGGATCAGCGCCTGATCACCAGCTTTGAGTTCTCGTTGCTTGCTGCGGCGGTCGTAATACCTCTCTTGAGAGATCTGTGCTCGGCTCAGGTTTTGTCGGCAAATTGGCGTCCGCGCGACAGGACTTGAGCGTTTGACACTGAGTTGTAGATCTTCATAGCGGTAACGAAAAAAAAGAAAGAATGAGCTCGCGAGAGTTGATGTCGCTGGCAGAACGCATGGGGTTGGACGGAGCGGAGTTGCAGGCATGGTTCGACGGGCGAGAAGCGCGAGAGCGCGAGGAACGAGCCGCGGAGCGAGACACGATCAAAGAACAAATGGAGCTGGAGGGCCGCAATTTACAGCTGCGCCTTCAAGTCGCAGAAAAGGAGGACCAGAGCCGAGAAACAAGTCAGAGACGCTTGGAAATAGAAGAACGGACGCTACAACTGCGCCTGAGAATAGCTGAGGCCGGTGTCGGGGAGCCTACGGTTGCTGACTCGGGGATCCAAAGGAGCGCGTCTGCAGTCGTGAACCGCACAAATTTATACCAGTTTTCAACGAGGACCTAGATGACCTCGATGACTACCTGAAGAGATTCGAAACAGTGGCGACAGGTCAAGGTTGGCCGTGAGAAAAAGTGGGCAACCGCTCTTAGTTTGTGCCTAAGCAGAGAGCCTCTGAAGGTATTTGGACGATTGTCACCTAATGACTCACTGTCATACGACAAGGTCAAGTAGGCACTGCTCCAGCATTTTCGCTTCACGGCTGAAGGCTACCGCGAGAAATTGCGGAAGAGCAAGTCTGAAGACGGCGAAACTGGAATGCAGTATGCCGCAAGACTACAAAGTTTCTTTGACCGATGGATAGAAATGTCCCATACAGGAAGGAACTTCGAATCTATCCGTGACTTGACTGTGGCCGAGCAATTCATGGTCAAATGCAGCAGTCAGCTGGCGCTCTTCTTACGGGAGAAGAACTGCAAGACTGTGGAAGCCATGACAGAGGCAGCCGATATTTTCATGGAAGCAAAGAGGCTGAAGAACTTGCTAACACTTCGGGACAAGTGTGTAGATACAAGCGTGAAGGCTGAAGGGAGTTCCTCGGGTCCAAGAGCAGAGATGCAATGTTTCATTTGTCGGCGTACGGATCACAGGGCTTCTGACTGTCGAAGTCAGCCGAAGCAATTATATTGAACATACTGCCGTAAGTCGGGACATGATTTCCGGAGCTCTCAGAAAAGGAACAGCACATCAAGGTCAGCAACCTCCTGTCTGCTGTTACCCAAGGACGAGACTAATCCACGGCCCACGGACCATGGCGACAACTCGAACCAAGATAACAATGTCACGGGCATGGTGAAGACGCAACACTTTGTAACATTTGTGGTGAAACAGCGCCAGCGAAAACGAAGGACTAGACGACGAGGAACGACGCATACACAAGGCGCACTAACAACTGAAAGTTTATTCACTTGATGCGCAGGATAAATACTGGCTGTACATGAATAAACAGAAGAAAGAAAATTGAAAAGAGATATGACAGTGCATCACGTGGTCACTCCTACTGCGCGTGTAAAACGGTTCCTGTAAGGAATCTGACATCTTTATCCGACAGCATGACAGACGGCATGCTGACACAGGATTCTCCGAGCTTCTTTATCTCCAGGGCCTCGATAACCTCTCTTGTTAGTCTGTCAGCTGATTTGGACATGACAATAGTGTTCTCAAATCTAGGTGCGCAGCCGCAGTCCCGACAATGAATACCTAGATGTCCTGATATCACTTTCGTTGTATTGTATTTGTGTTCTTTTAACCTATCGTTTAGGCATCTTCCGGTTTGCCCTATGTATGACGCGCCGCAAGACAAAGGGATCGTGTAGACCACATTTTCTGTACACTGTACAAACCTGTCGCGGTGCTTCTTAGTGCAGACAGGTTTTTTACTTTCTTCATTAACCACCCGACACATTTTCGCAAGCTTATAGGGTGCGGTGAAGACCACCTTCACTCCCGCCTTTTCGGCCACTTTTTTCAAGTTATGGGAGACGGAATGTATGTAAGGAATGGCGGAGACATTCTTTGTGCTATCTTCTTGGGCTCTTGTACGGCTGGCGTTAGTGCCTTGGTTCTTCGTCTTGAGCAATTTCTCCGCAACACTAGACAGAATCGCTCGCGGGTACCCCGCTTCTGTTAGACGACGAACCTGGTTGTCGAAACTACTGCGCAGCCGGTGCAGGCATGATTTTTTTAGGGCATTGTCAATGGATGAAAATATGATGCTGCGCTTGACGAGCTGCGCTTGAAGAATGATACATTAAGACCGGTTTCTTTTCGCTAGGCTGGTATTCCCAGCAGACGTGATTAGATCAAAATGATGTGACCCACGAGCTTCCGGTTGACAGTTTCTTACGTTTCCTCGATTTAGGGCTTCATTTATCATCTAATCACGTCTGCTGGGAATACCAGCCTAGAGCAAAGAAACCGGTCTTAATGTATCATTCTTCGCATTCCAAGCTCGTCAAGCGCAGCATCATATATTCATCCATTGACAATGCCCTAAAAACGGCAAGCAATACACGACCGCTAGGATACATTTAACAAACTTTGTAGTGTGTTTTATCGTACATATTGTGTATTGCTTGCCGTTATCATGTGGCAAGATATACATAGGCCAGACGGGTCGTTGTTTAAACTTCCGACTTTTAGAACATAAGCGATCATTGGCAACCAAAATTCATTCTCACATAAAGGCGCACTGTTCTCAGTGTGGCTGCTCGCCACTGTTTGGTGATACAACTGTAGTCTTTCGTCATGGGAACCAATTAACTAGAGAAATTGTCGAAGCCTTCCACATAAATAAAAGAAAAGATGGCTGCATTAGTCAGTCATCAGTGTCGTCAAGTAACCGTGAAGCCAGCTTCCTCGAAGGGCTTTAATTGACGTTAGTGTTTCATGTATCACATTGTATTTCTTGTTGTTTCAAATTCTGATTTAGGCACGTGTAAATTCCCGCCAAACATTTTTTTTGTCTGATAATACCCAGCGCTGTTATTTTTTGTTTCATCCAAAAGTGTCTAAGCATAACTGACGTATGCTATCGCTTGATGTTCGTGTGTACATGGGCCGTCTTTCCTTTCTTTTTGTTTAAAATTCTGTTTCAGACACGTGTAAATCCACGCCAATGTTCTTAATGATACCCAGCGCGGTTTTTGTTATATCATCTAAAGGTGTATAAGCTTATCTGCCGTGTACACTATCACCTGAAAAAAAGTTTTTTTGGCAATGATTCTATGGTCGTAGTTCTTTTCTGTGTCGCTAGGGATTTGGGTTATATATGAAGTGCTGCTTCTGAAATAAAATTAGTTGCGAGTGTAGCGAGTGTCGTGTTTTTCCTTGTCCTCTGTGTCCCCGTCGAATTTGCACTACTACACCATATGTTAAATGATATTTCACCAACTAGCCCAGCTCTCAACCCTGATGACCAGACATTACATTCTCGTGAGCCCAATGTAACACTTGGCCTCTCAAGGACTTAGGGACTACGGCCTGTTGGAAGATCTTGCCAGGGGATAGAAAGTATTGCCAGTAAAGGATACCATTCTTGATGATAAAAGAAAAAGCGGTTGAGCCCTTGCCATCACATCTTTTACCCACTCTGGCACTACATAGGTCAAGCGTCCCGTCTTTCTCTTGTTCTTCGCGAAATTTCTTGTGAGAGATCTGCCCAGGGAGTTTAACGGATATCAAAGTTCGCGCACTCTTGGGGCCTTTACTCCAACCAGAAGTGAATTTGGCCGGTTATCTTCGTCCACAGGATGAAAATCGCTCTTGTTGGATTTAACCTGAGAAGGAAGTTTCCAGCAGTCGTCGGGGTCATTGGCATCACGTGAACCAGGTATATTCCCAACTACGACATCGTATAGTGGCGATGCCATACACTTGACAATGGCCGTGCCGGCAAAGTAGGGAGATCCGATATGCACCTCCGCCTCAGGAACTACAATGGTGCTCCCATCAGCCAGCCACAAAGTAGTGGTAGTCCCAGTGAGTGCTTGATCTGGTACTAATGATCGGCGTACAACCAATGTATTACTTCCGGTGCCCCTTAGGACCCCCCACCATTTGTCCATTGACTTCCCCGGGTAACACTCGCATGTGACGTCTGTTACAAAGTGTTGCGTCTTCACCATGCCCGTGACATTGTCATCTTGGTTCGAGTTGTCGCCATTGTCCGTGGGCCGTGGATTAGTCTCGTCCTTGGGTAACAGCAGACAGGAGGTTGCTGACCTTGATGTGCTGTTCCTTTTCTGACAGCTCCGGAAATCATGTCCCGACTTACGGCAGTATGTGCAATATAATTGCTTCGGTTTACTTCGACAGTCAGGAGCGTTGTGCCCCGTACGGCCACAAACGAAACATTGGATCTCTGTTCTTGGACTTGAGGAACTCCCTTCAGCCTTCACGCTTGTATCTTCACACTTGTCCCGAACTGTTAACAAGTTCTTCACCCTCTTTGCTTCCATGAAAATACGAGCTGCCTCTGCCGTGGCTTACAGAGTTTTGCAGTTCTCCCGTAAGAAGAGCGCCAGCTGACTGCTGCATTTGACCATGAATTGCTCGGCCACAGTCAAGTCACGGATAGATTCGAAGTTCCTTCCTGTATGGGACATTTCTATCCATCGGTCAAAGAAACTTTGTAGTCTTGCGGCATACTGCATTCCAGTTTCGCCGTCTTCAGACTTGCTCTTCCGCAATTTCTCGCGGTAGCCTTCAGCCGTGAAGCGAAAACGCTGGAGCAGTGCCAACTTGACCTTGTCGTATGACAGTGAGTCATTAGATGACAATCGTCCAAATACCTTCAGAGGCTCTCTGCTTAGGCACAAACTAAGAGCGGTTGCCCACTTTTCTCACGGCCAACCTTGACCTGTCGCCACTGTTTCGAATCTCTTCAGGTAGTCATCGAGGTCATCTAGGTCCTCGTTGAAAACTGGTATAAAGTTGTGCGGTTCACAACTGCAGACGCTCTCCTTTGGATCCCCGAGTTAGCAACCGCAGGCTCCACGACATCAGCCTCAGCTACTCTCAGGCGCAGTTTCAGCGTCCGTTCTTCTATTTCCAAGCGTCTCTGACTTGCTTCTCGGCTCTGGCCCTCCTTTTCTGCGACTTGAAGGCGCAGCTGTAAATTACGGCCTTCCAGCTCCAGCTGTTCTTTCTTCGCATCTCTCTCCGCGGCTCGTTCCTCGCGCTCTCGCGCTTCTCGCCCGTCGAACCATGCCTGCAACTCCGCTCCTTGCAAACCCATGCGTTCTCCCAGCGCCATCAACTCTCGCGAGCTAATTTTTTTCTTTCGTTACCGCTATGAAAATCTACAACTAAGTGTCAAACGCTCACGTCCTGTCGCGCGGACGCCAATTTGTGACAGTTTCGGTTAACAGAGCTAGTCGGACTAGCTATGAAATACTGTTATCGGAAAAAAGAAGGAGGTGAGCGTTTGATTTTCACAAAAAGGAATATATATTTGGACAAACGGAACGAAAACGGCACGGGAACTCAAAAGTCAAATAAAGTTAAGCTAACACGCGTCAGTCAAACCGAAAGTAAATGCAGTTCTTATCGACATGGGGAGACCTATAACGAGCCTCACGAGTCCGTGCACTAAAGTTGTCAGGAGAGTCCTGATGCGCATGGAGACATATACGGCTCAACCGCGAATCTTGCACATCAACAGTCCGGCGAAGAAGACGCAGCGGTGGGAGTCGGTGAACTCAGGCCCTTAGCCTGGCGGCTCGCTCCCGCTCCCGGTGGACGCCGTTAACTGCGGCGCTGTTGATGACATTGATCGACCAACCACTTCAGTATCTCTTAAGGGCAAAACACCTGAACAGCAAGGTGTTACGTTGGAGCCTTGCATTACAAGAATGTTCATTCCGAGTTGAAAACATTAAAGGCTCGGAAAATGTTGGCGCGGATTATATGAGCCGGCTGTGAAATTGTAATCGGTTCCTCGAGAAGCGGCTACTGCATTTTTTGTTTGTATGTTTGTTAAGGATGTCTTGTGCATGGACGACACTTAGTGATTTGTCGCGCACTGAACATCAGTTTATTTTTCTTCGAAAAACACTTTTTTCAAAAGGGGGGACTCTTGTTGTGAGTGAAGTGCGCGAGTGTGGTGCGGTTTTAATTTGGAGCGGCAAAAACAACCAGGATGGCGTAGATCGGTCTACCTGCGCGAGCGCGCCGAGCACTGGAGCAAGAAAAAGCAGAAAAATAACTCAAGAAAAAAAAGGACAGAACCGCGAGCCACTGCGGGAAGAAAGAGAAGAAGAAGAAGAGTCGTGCTGGCTGTTCGAGGTGCGTGCCCAGGGTGTGGGCTGCGAGCTCGTCGGGTACGTGTGCCCGAGCATCCCAAGGCGTCCACCTAGCCAACGGAGGCCTTCACGGGGGCCTGGCGACTGTTCTACCACAGTGGCTATTGCCGAGGCCCTGGCACGGCGTGGTCCTGGTGGTGGACGGAGAACAGCGCCGCAGATGACGGCGTCCACCGGGAGCGGGAGCGAGCCGTCGGGCTAAGGGCCTGAGTTCACCGACTCCCACCGCTGCGTCTTCTTCGCCGGACTGTTGATGTGCAAGATCCTCGGTTGAGCCGTATATGTCTTCATGCGCATCAGGACTCTCCTGACGACTTTAGTGCACGGACTCGTGAGACTCGTTATAGGTCTCCCCTTGTTGATAAGAACTGCATTTACTTTCGGTTTGACTGACGTGTGTTAGCTTAGCTTTCTTTGATTTTTGTGTTGCCATGCCGTTTTCGTTCTGTGTGTACAAATATATTTTCGTTTCTGTGAAGATCAAACGCTCACCTCCTTCTCTTTTGCGATACTAGTATTTCATAGCTAGTCCGAGTAGCTTTATTAACCGAACCTATCACAAATTTGCGTCCGCGATAGAAACGTGAGCGTTTGACACTTAGTTGTAGATTTTCATAGCGGTAACGAAAGAAAAAAGAATGCGCACGCGAGAGTTGACACTGGCAGAACGCATGAGGTTGAAAGGAGCGGAGTTGCAGGCATGGCTCGACGGGCGAGAGCGCGAGGAACGAGCCGCGGAGAGAGACGCGAAGAAAGAACAGCTGGAGCTGAAAGGCCGCAATTTACAGCTGCGCCTTCAAATCGCAGAAAAGGAGGGTCAGAGCCGAGAAGCAAGCCAGAGACGCTTGGAATTAGAAGAACGGACGCTGCAACTGCGCCTGAGAATAGCTGAGGCCGGTGTCGGGGAGCCTATGGTTGCTGACTCGGGGATCCAAAGGAGCGCGTCTGCAGTTGTGAACCCGCACAACTTTATAGCAGTTTTCAACGAGGACCGAGACGACCTCGATGCCTACCTGAAGAGAGATTCGAGACAGTGGCGACAGGTCAAGGTTGGCAGCGAGAAAATTGGGCAACCGCTCTTAGTTTGTGCCTAAGCGGAGAGCCTCTGAAGGTATTTGGACGATTGTCACATGATGACTCAATGTCATACGACAAGGTCGAATGGGTCCAACCCCATTTTTGGCAGCAGTGGTTGCGGCTGTGTACAAATATTGACCCTTGTGTTGCTCCGTCCAGGTGGTGAATCTTATCTGCACGGCTCACTAGACAGCACTGCTTAACTGTTGCTGCTGTATCCTCGGCACGTGCAACTACGTCACTGAATTTCAGCCACTACGTTCGCTATCTACCGGACAAGGAGCCCTACAAATACGCCATCGTTTGCCATTGCTCGTCATTTTGGCAGCAGTGGTTGCGGCTGCGTACAAGCATTGACCCTTGTGTTGCTCCATCCAGGTGGTGAATCTTATCTGCACGGCTCACTGGACAGCACTGCTTAACTGTTGCTGCTGTATCCTCGGCACGTGCAACTACGTCACTGAACTTCAGCCACTACGTTGGCCATCTACCGGACAAGGAGCCCTACAAATACGCCATCGTTTGCCATTGCTCGTCATTTTGGCAGCAGCGGTTGCGGCTGAGTACAAGCATTGACCCTTGTATTGCTCCGTCCAGGTGGTCAATCTTATCTGCACGGCTCACTGGACAGCACTGCTTAACTGCTGCTGCTGTATCCTCGGCACGTGCAACTACGTCACTGAACTTCAGCCACTACGTTCGCCATCTACCGGACAAGGAACCCTACCAATACGCCATCGTTTGTCATTGCTCGTCATTTTGGCAGCAGTGGTTGCGGCTCTGTACAAGCATTGACCCTTGTGTTGCTCCGTCCAGGTGGTGAATCTTATCTGCACGGCTCACTGGACAGCACTGCTTAACTATTGCTGCTGTATCCTCGGCACGTGCAACTACGTCACTGAACTTCAGCCACTACGTTCGCCATCTACCGGACAAGGAGCCCTACAAATACGCCATCGTTTTCCATTGCTCGTCATTTTGGCAGCAGTGGTTGCGGCTGTGTACAAGCATTGATCCTTGTGTTGCTCCGTCCAGGTGGTGAGTCTTATCTGCACGGCTCACTGGACAGCACTGCTTAACTGTTGCTGCTGTATCCTCGGCACGTGCAACTACGTCACTGAACTTCAACCACTACGTTCGCCATCTACCGGACAAGGAGCCCTACAAATACGCCATCGTTTGCCATTGCTCGTCATTTTGGCAGCAGTGGTTGCGGCTGTGTACAAGCATTGATCCTTGTGTTGCTCCGTCCAGGTGGTGAATCTTATCTGCACGGCTCACTGGACAGCACTGCTTAACTGCTGCTGCTGTATCCTCGGCACGTGCAACTACGTCACTGAACTTCAGCCACTACGTTCGCCATCTACCGGACAAGGAGCCTTACAAGTACGCCATCGTTTGCCATTGCTCGTCATTTTGGCACCAGTGTTTGCGGCTGTGTACAAGCACTGACCCTTGTGTTTCTCCGTCCAGGTTCGTTTCTTCTTGATACACCTACCTGTTTTGCATTTTTTTCGCCGCTTCCACTGCTGCTTTTGACATAGTGTGTTTTATTTTGTGTTTTGTATTTCGTATTTTCTGGTTACCTTCCTTCATTGCTTATTCCGAGAATGCCGGCTTGCGCGGAACTAGCAAAGGAATTACAGGCTCTTCGGCAGGAGGTTGCAGAAATGAAAACAAGCCTTGCGATGTTCAATGACCTCTATGAACATGTAAAGAATGACAATGAGGCACTAACCAAAGAGAACAAGGTCTTGAGAGATGAAAATAAGAAACTCAGTAAGCAGATGTGTGATCTTGAACAATACTCCGGACTCAATCATATTGAGCTCAAAGGAATCCCTGAGAGAAAGGGCGAAAACTGTCTCGCAGTCGTCCAAGTTATCGGCGAGAAGATTGGTTGTCCAATTGCCGATACGGACATTGACACTGCGCATCGGGTGCCTGCAGAGAATGGAAGCAACATTATTGCGCTATTTTGTTCGAGAAACAAGAAGATGGAATTCGCTAAGAAGGCAAGAAAGGCGCGGCTGTCTGCCGCAGATATAGGATTTCCTCAGAGCACAGGCCCTAAACCTGTATATGTCAACGATCGCCTCACACAGGAGCGTAAACGCCTTTTTGCGCAGGCCCTTGCACTTAAAAAAACAAACCAGTGGAAGCATCTCTGAACCGACAACTGCACCATCAAAGCACGGGAAGCGGATGATAGTCGCGTGTTTCGAATTGCATGCTCAGATCTTCGTATATTCTGTTAGATATACTATCAGTCCTCATTTTAAACCAACCTTAGATCATCATGGCTGCGTGCTCGTGCCAGCAAACATCAGAATTGCTACACGAGAAGTCGCCAGCGCTATCGCTACTGCACTTTAACATTCGCAGTCTTAGCATCAGGATGATCTTGTTGCGTTGCTCTCTTTGCTTGAACAATCTTTTTCTGTCATATGTTTATCTGAGACTTGGATATCTGGCAATGAGGGTAACTTGTATGGATTGCCAGGTTATTATTCTGAATACTGCAATCGCGAGTTCTTTCGAGGTGGTGGCAGTGCCATACTTGTCAACTCATCCCTGACATACACACGTCGCCTTGACATCACGTTCAACAATATTTTATGTGAATCGGTTTGGCTTGAATTTAACCATAATGTTATACCAGTTAATAGCCGAAATACTATCATAGCTTCCATTTATCGGTCACCTTCATCATCGCATTCCGACTTCTGTATTCAGTTAAACAGTATTCTCAACAACCTAGTGAAAGAAAATAAGAACGTTGTCTTATGTGGGGATTTTAACATAAATATGATTGATCCTGATAGCGCACCGTGCTTGGAATATATGAACTGTTTATACTGTTCTGGCTTTACTTCGCATATTTCAGCACCAACTAGAAGCGATCTACTAGGTTCGAATACACTAATAGATCATATAATCTCGAATATTTCAACTGATCACATTGCTGGTGTGATAGATCATAGCATTACAGCCCATAATCCTGTTTTCTTCATTATGGGTTCCAAAAACACCAAGGCCAGTAACACTTTCACAAAACGCCGATTCGATTCCGACAAATTTGTGCAAATAATTAGTGCAGTCGGCTGGACTCGGGTGATTCATGAGAACTGCGCAGAAAAGGCTTTTGATTCTTTCTCAGAATTGCTAAAGGTTAAGAGGCATGCACCACTTCCACTACTGTAACGAAGTGGTATCGTTCGCCAAGAAATCCGTGGATAAGCAACTCGTTGTTGAAGTCCAATAATAAAAAGAATAACATTCATAAAAAACTAAAGTCGCAGCCTTTCAACCTCGCATTAAAATCCCGCTTTCAGAAATATTCAGCGATATTATCTTCTGTGTTAAAACGTGCTAAGCGCAATTACTACCAGGATAGTATAATAAAAAATACGAGTAACACGGCACGTTGCTGGCAAATCATCAAAAAATTTTTGAACAAGAAGGAGTTCTCAGCGCCCACAATAAAAATAAAACAAGGCGACGAAATGTATACCGACCCTGAAAAAGTGGCCACCGCATTCAGTGAGCATTTCTGCGCATCTGCGGATACGCAGCGATCAGCAAATCTTGTATGTGGTATACCGCGATGTGGTCATTCTTCTTATCTCCATTCGACGTCTGAAGATGAAGTCTTTCAGGCCATCGCATCATTGAAGACCACAAGTGCTGGTTTAGATCATATTGATCCTTTTAAAGTAAAACTAGTTTTGGCACATATCATTAACAAGCTGTTTTCTGCGGGTGTGTTTCCGAGCTGCCTCAAGGTTGGTAAAATAGTTCCCGTTTTTAAGAAGGGTGATAAGACTTCTATCCAAAATTATAGACCAATACTTTTTTTTGGTAAGGTAATTGAAAAACTATTCCGCATTAGATTAATGCGTTATTTGAAAAAAAATTAACCTTTTGTCTCCATAGCAATTCCGATTTCGTCCAAGATATTCCACTGAGTTGGCGCTAATTACCTTAACTAAGGAAATTAAACAAGCTATTGACAAAGGATTACTTGTGGGATCTGCATTTATCGATTTGACGAAGGCTTTTGACACAATAAATCATCGCGTACTACTTGCACAACTCGAATCATTTGGCATGTCTGGCCCTCCACTAAACTTCATTAAAAGCTACCTCAGTAATCGGTCTCAAATGGTACATGTTAACGGCCATCTTTCATCACCCAAGTTAATTAACGTAGGTGTGCCACAGGGATCGATTTTAGGCCCACTTTTATTTTTGATGTTTATTAATGACCTACCTACCATTCTTACCAGGACCAAGTGCATACTGTACGCTGACGACACAACCATCTTTACATCATCTAAATCAGTTTCTGCACTCCAGACTGACCTCAACACAGATTTGCATAACATAACTTCATGGTGCCAGGGCAATCAGCTGCAAATCAATACTACTAAAACCGTCTTTATGGTATTTCATTCCCCGCGAATTTAACTTGTCATGCCACCTACCCTTCACATCGGCAATAACGTCATAAACATTTCCAGTGAAGCGCGGTTTCTTGGTGTCATCTTAGATATTGAACTAAAATTTCATAAACATGCCGCTTCACTCGTTAAAAAGATTGCATTTGGAATCCATGTTATCATCAAGACACGCACGTATTTTCCACCTCACATCATACGTTCTTTGTATTTTGCCTACATTCACAGTCATATTTCGTAATGTGTATCATCTTGGGCCAACACGTATTTCACGCACATTGAACGCTTGCAGCGACTACAGAATCAAGCAGTTCGACTAATGACTTTTAGCCCATTTTACTCGCCCAGTAGCTCATTGTTTTCAAAGCTTAACATACTCTCATTAAGCCAATTATTTTGTTACAGACTGTCCATAGTTGCTTATAGGCTCATCACGCATGACATTGTCATTGCATGAATTGATCATCACCACTTAACAAATAGCAATATTACCCGGTTCTCCCATAGCAAAAATCTTTTACCGACCGTAAGGACAAACTATGGCAAGTTCACAACCCTATTTACAAGCATAACTATTTGGAATTCATTGCCTTTCGAATTAAAATCATCGCACAACATTCATATTTTCACCTCGCGTAGCAAGAAGTACTTTGCTCAGGAATTCATCAACTCATCTGAATTGTGTAATTAACTGTTAATAGCTCTCAATATTTCTGTGCTAGTTTCATATCTAACATTTGCTCTTGTATAACTGATACCACTGATAATAAAACTAGTTGAATCTGTCATGAAGAGTTGTCCATTAATTTTGCTTTGTTATTCCTGTTTTATCACTTGCTTTTGATTATTTTCATGCCATTTCTTTTTTCCTGTAGTATTACCATTACGTTATGTATGGATTATATTGTTATTGTTTGTCAAGCTCGTTAATCATTGCTCACACGTTCGCATCTTTTGCTGTATTTTTTGTAATTACCCCACGCATGTAGCCATAGGAGGGCCCCCCTGTCAGTTTCTCTGAAACTTTGGGACCTCCTGCTGTACTATTCTAACCATGTAACTGAACTGAATTATTTAATAAACTTGACTTGACTTGACACTACTCCAGCGTTTTCGTTTCACGGCTGAAGGCTACCGCGAGAAATTCCGGAAGAGCAAGCCTGAAGACGGCGAAACTGGAAGGCAGTATGCCGCGAGACTACAAAGTTTCCTTGACCGGTGGATAGAAATGTCCCATACAGGAAGGAACTTCGAATCAATCCGTGACTTGACTGTGGCCGAGCAATTCATGGTCAACTGCAGCAGTCAGCTAGCGCTCTCCTTACGGGAGAAAAACTGCAAGACTCTGGAAGCCATGTTAGAGGCAGCTGATATTTTCATGGAAGCAAAGAGGCTGAAGAACTTGTTAACAGTTCGGGACAAGTGTGAAGATACAAGCGTGAAGGCTGAAGGGAGTTCCTCAAGTCCAAGAACAGAGATGCAATGTTTCGTTTGTGTCCGTACGAGGCACAAGGCTTCTGACTGTCGAAGTAAGCCGAAGCAATTATATTGCAAATACTACCGTAAGTGGGGACATGATTTCCGGGGCTGTCACAAAAAGGAACAGCACATCAAGGTCAGCAACCTCCTGTCTGTTGTTACCCAAGGACGAGACTAATCCACAGCCCACGGACAATGGCGACGACTCGAACCAAGATGACAATGTCACGGGCATGGTGAAGACGCAACCACTATGTAATAGACGTCACATGCCAGTGTTACCCGGGGAAGTCAAAGGTGCGGGTCCTAAGGGCCACCGGAAGTAATACATTGGTTGTACGCCGATCATTAGTACCAGATGAAGCACTGACTGGCACTACGGCTACATTGTGGCTGGCTGATGAGAGCACCATTGTAATTCTTGAGGCGGAGGTGCATATCAAATCTCCCCACTTTTCCGGGACGGCTATTGTCAAGTGTATGGCATCACCACTATACGATGTCATAGTTGGGAATATACCTGGTTCACGTGATGCCAATGACACCGACGACTGCTGGAAACTTCCTTCTCAGGTTAAATCCAGCAAGAGTGACGTTCATCCTGTGGACGAAGACAACCGGCCAAGTTCACTTCTGTTTGGTATAACAGGCCCAAAAGTTCGCGAAGATTGACATCCGCGAAACTCCCTGGGCAGATGTCTCAGAAGAATTTTCGCGAAGAACGAGAGAAGGACGGGACGCTTGACCTATGTAGAGCCAGAGTGGGTAAAAGGTTTGATGGCAAGGGCTCCACCACCTTTTCTTTTGTCATCAAGAACGGCATTCTTTACCGGCCATACTTTCTATCCGCTGGCACGACCTTCCAACGGGCCGTAGTCCCAAAGTCCTTGAGAGGCCAAATGTTACATTTGGCTCACGAGAATGTAATGTCTGGTCATCAGGGTGTCCAAAAGACTATGGAGAGCGTTCTGGAAGCGTTCTACTGGCCGGGCGTGCAAGACGATGTCCGCAGATCCTGTGACGCCTGTCAAAGGACTTTACCAAAAGGCAAGGTGGCAAAGTACCTCTAGGGTCTTCAAAATGGTGCAATGCTGGGCCAGTTGGTGCAACATAATGTAGAAATATATGAGCGCACAAGGTAAAAGGAAGGAAGAGAACTAGACAGGACAGACGCTCGACTTACAACTGCAGTTTATTAGAAATCTTTGCACGAGAACACCGAAACGCGCATGCGCAACCAACTATCACCAAAAAACGACGTCACACCCACAAAACGATACCATAACCAAAGTGCGTATTTCTCTCCTTCAACTACTTAAAAAGCACACTTCTTTATCACTTATCGCAACCGAGGGAAGACTGATGCACGTTCCTGCGATCGCCCTAATCTGCCCTGCTTCTGTGATTTCCCTGGCCATTCTGTGTTTAGATTTGCTCAGAATACTCGTGCTGCCAAACTGCGGATTGCACCCACAATCCTTGCAGTGCAGAGACAGGTGCGTGCCACCTGCGAGAACCTTCAAGGACGACGCATGTTCTCTGAGTCGATCATTTAGACATCGGCCCGTCTGGCCGATGTACACTTTTCCGCAGCTCAACGGAATTTTATACACAACCTCAGAGGAACACGGTACAAACTGCGTGGCATGTTTTTTTTTTGTGCAAGCGCTCTTGTTCACCTTTCCCTTTCCACTATTTCTTATCATGGAGCACAGTTTAGCCATTTTGCAGGGAGCCGTGAGCACAACATCAACTCCATGCTTACGGCCAATCCTCATCAGATTGTGCGACACGTTATGCACGTAGGGCATGACCAACATTTTTGTTTGCCTTTTGTCTTGCGTGTTGGTGGCACTTGACCTCTTTAACTTCTTTAACAGTGTACCGCCTACTGCCACAAGCAGACTTTCCGGGTAACCCGAGCTGAGTAGGCGACTTACTTGATTCTGGAAACTGTGTTCCATTTTATGGGGACATGATTTGCTCAGTGAGGAACTAAGGCAGGAATTAGCAGTCGCCTTTTTTACAAGCTTGCTGTGAGCCGAGTCAAATGGTAACAGGTCCTTCTTAGACCGCGGCGAAAACTGCAGTTGTAAGTTGAGCGTCTGTACTGTCTAGTTCTCTTCCTTCCTTTTACCTTGTGCGCTCATATATTTCTGCATTATGTTGCACCAACTGGCCCAGCATTCCACTTGAACTTCATTTCGTCTACAACGGGCTCCTTCCTGTCCAACCTACCTCTGCAAGAAAGGATCGCAGCGTGCGGCAACCTCATCGCTTCATCGACGTGTCTAGCACGCTACCTCGCTTATCACCTTCGGAAGCGCTTGTGTCCCCCCAGCCGTGTCCCTGTTGTTTGGCGGCATCTGTCCGTCGGAGGGCCATTGGAAAAGGATTTGCACAATACTCAAAGCGGAGTCTTGGAAACAAGTTCGCATCCTTGAAGGCTGGCTGAGGGTCAGCTGTTGCGAATGGCAGGGCCCAGGCTTCCGTGGTCATGCGCTGCTGAAGAAACAGCGGAGGTCAGTAAAAGCGTCTACTGAGTTCATGTGGGCTCGTTTTCTCGTTCATTTACCAAGACGCGGTGGCAATCAGTCAGGACAGGTAGAAACAGTGTTCGTAGGGGGGGGCCAAGGTGCCTCCGTTTGTGGAAAGATTACTGATGAAAGGTCCCAAATATAGTTTACCAGCCTCAATACCTGAGCATGAGCTCCTGGACACAGCTCACAAGTTGGCTGACTTGGCGCCTGGTGAAGATAGAGACCGTTGCCTCTCGGCAGCAGTCAAGGCATTAGGTCGTGCGCCACGTCGCGAGGTTCACAGCCGTATGGTTCTTCGCAAGACAGCGGAGTGCGTCAACAACTTGGGTTTGGTTCTCTTACAGTGTGATAAGGATAGCGGGTTTGCTATCCTGCCTGAACTGCTCTTAAAGAAAAAGCAAATACAGCTATAGAGAAGAACTTCCAACTGTTCCGAGGGACGCCTTTCAAGAACAAATCAAGAGCGGTAGCTCTCCTATCGGAAGTGGGACTGTAAAGTCTTTCGAAAGCCGTGAAGTCTTGCAAGGGTGACGTTCTAGAAGTATTCTTTTCGGCCAGGACCCACAAGGTCATGTGTCTCCTACGGGCCATTGTCACGGAAAAGGGATGGCGGCAGCATCTCGTCAGCTCCTACCTGCAACGACACCTGAACCTATTGGCTCCTGATGACCCCTTCAAACTGAAGTGTTGGGACGTTTTAGTGCAAGACTTGTTAGGCATGCGCGGCGCTAATTACGGAATTTCTGTTGATGTTGAAGAGTTGTTTTATTTCGTCCCGCATGACGAAATGTTTCTAGCTGTACGGGAGGCCATTGACTCTTTCGGGGTAGTCAACTTTCAAAATAATGCTTTAATCAATGTAGACAACTTCGTGGAGCTTCTTCAGTGCTACCTGTGTGCGACCATGGTGAAATTTGATGATCTTACAGTTGTCCAAAAGAAGGGAATATGTGTTGGTTCCTGTGTGGCCCCAGTGCTATGTGAAATATTCTTAGCAAAATTTGACCGGCAGCTACAAGCTGAGCTCGTGGGACAACCTGTATAAAAGTCTACAGATATGAACTTAGCTTGTATTAGCGCGGCACAAATAGAAGAAACACGGCACAGACATAAAGAGAAAGGTAGGCGCTAAACTTCCAACTGTTTATTCATGCCCTTCACACCCATCTTATACATGCGCGAAAAACACAACTCATCGTACACGTGATCCTAATCCGAGGAACGTCATCTCCTTATCCGTCAACGCTATTGATGGCGAGCTCACACACAAGTTACCCATTTCTGCTATAGCTTCGGCTTCTTTGATTTCACGTGTGAGCTGATTTCTAGAACGGCCGATAACGACACAGCCATACAAATCAGGGGAGCACCCACAACCTTTGCAGTGCGCTGCTAGGAACCCTCCCGCCGAAAGTCTATTCCTTGCGTTGTAGCTGTGTTCGCGTAGTCTATCGTTCAGACACCGTTTAGTCTACCCTATATAGTACTTCCCGCATGATAAAGAGAACTTGTACACTACACAACACTCGCAATTAACAAACCTAACCTGGTGTCTCTTATCACAAACTGAGTGAGCGACGTTGTTTGGGCAAGTAAACCTGCAAAGCTCCCCTAGCTTTTTGGGCGCCGAAAACACAACTCGTATTTTAGCCCGCTGAGCCACTTTCTTCAAGTTGTGTGAAGTAGCGTGCATATAAGGGATCACGCCTACCCTGCAGTCAAAGCCCTCCACAACTTCTTGCCTATTTTCGTTACGCGAGTCCTTCAGAATGGGTTCGGCAACAGACACCTGTAGAAGAACTGGGTAGCCTGCTTCGACAAGACGCTTGCTTTGTGTTTCGAAACTGGACGCCATCTTATGATGACGTGATTTGGTTAGCGCATTCCAAGCTCATTAAGAGAGGCATAGCGAGCTTGTTTTAAGAATGCCTTAACCAAATCATGTCATCATAAGATGGCGTCCAGTTTCGAAACACAAAGCAAGCGTCTTGTCGAAGCAGGCTACCCAGTTCTTCTACAGGTGTCTGTTGCCGAACCCATTCTGAAGGACTCGCGTAACGAAAATAGGCAGGAGGTTGTGGAGGGCTTTGACTGCAGGGTAGGCGTGATCCCTTATATGCACGCTACTTCACACAACTTGAAGAAAGTGGCTCAGCGGGCTAAAATACGAGTTGTGTTTTCGGCGCCCAAAAAGCTAGGGGAGCTTTGCAGGTTGACTTGCCCAAACAACGTCGCTCACTCAGTTTGTGATAAGAGACACCAGGTTAGGTTTGTTAATTGCGAGTGTTGTGTAGTGTATAAGTTCTCTTTATCATGCGGGAAGTACTATATAGGGTAGACTAAACGGTGTCTGAACGATAGACTACGCGAACACAGCTACAACGTAAGGAATAGACTTTCGGCGGGAGGGTTCCTAGCAGCGCACTGCAAAGGTTGTGGGTGCTCCCCTGATTTGCATGGCTGTGTCGTTATCGGCCGTTCTAGAAATCAGCTCACACGTGAAATCAAAGAAGCCGAAGCTATAGCAGAAATGGGTAACTTGTGTGTGAGCTCGCCATCAAAGCCTTGACGGATAAGGAGATGACGTTCCTCGGATTAGGATCACGTGTACGATGAGTTGTGTTTTTGGCGCATGTATAAGATGGGTGTGAAGGGCATGAATAAACAGTTGGAAGTTTAGCGCCTACCTTTCTCTTTATGTCGTGTTTCTTCTATTTGTGCCGCGCTAATACAAGCTGAGTTCATGGATGACCAACTCGCCCGAGCCTGAACACTTCTGATCTACAGATATGTCGACGACTTCCTAGTAATGTTGAACATAGAGGATAACATCTCATCCACACCAGTTGTCAACAATATTTTGGATTGTTTTAAACAATGCACAAGTTCATTATCATTCACTCATGAACAACCAGCCAAAGATGCTTTGCAGTTTTTAGATCTTAACATTGTTTTTAATCAAGTTGACCACATTTGCTGGCAGTTTTCGCCGCGGTCTAAGAAGGGCCTGTTACCTTTTGACTCGGCTCACAGCAAGCTTGTAAAAAGGGCGATTGCTAATTCCTGCCTTAGTTCCTCACTGAGCAAATCATGTCCCCATAAAATGGAACACAGTTTCCCGAATCAAGTAAGTCGGCTACTCAGCTCGGGTTACCCGGAAAGTCTGCTTGTGGCAGTAGGCGGTACACTGTTAAAGAAGTTAAAGAGGTCAAGTGCCACCAACACGCAGGACAAAAGGCAAACAAAAATGGTGGTCATGCCCTACGTGCATAACGTGTCACACAATCTGATGAGGATTGGCCGTAAGCACGGAGTTGACGTTGTGCTCACGGCTACCTGCAAAATGGCTAAAGTGTGCCCCATGATAGGAAATAGTGGAAAGGGAAAGGTGAACAAGAGCGCTCGCACAAAAAAAAAACATGCCACGCAGTTTGTACCGTGTTCCCTTGAGGTTGTGTATAAAATTCCGTTGAGCTGCTGAAAAGTGTACATCGGCCAGACGGGCCGATGTCTAAATTTCTAAAAACTTAATTAGAGCGCACACACACGATACACTCACGCACACATACACCCACACACCCAGGCATCAAACACGCACAGCGCTGGGTGTGTGATACCTGGGTGTGTGGGTGTGTGTGTGCGTGAGTGTATCGTGTGTTTGCGCTCTAATTAAGTTTTTAGAAATGATCTACCAACTAGCCCAACAAGTTCTTTTACGATGTCTAAATGATCGACTCAGAGAACATTCGTCGTCCTTGAAGGTTCTCGCAGGTGGAACGCACCTGTCTCTGCACTGCAAGGATTGTGGGTGGAATCCGCAGTTTGGCAGCACGAGTATTCTGAGCAAAAAACACAGACTGGCCAGGGAAATCACAGAAGCAGGGCAGATTAGGGCCAACGCAGGAACGTGCATCAGTGTTCCCTCGGTTGCGCTAAGTGATAAAGAAGTGTGCTTTTTAAGTAGTTGAAGGAGAGAAATACGCACTTTGGTTATGGTATCGTTTTGTGGGGGGTGACGACGTTTTTTGGTGATAGTTGGTTGCGCATGCGCGTTTCGGTGTTCTCGTGCAAAGATTTCTAATAAACTGCAGTTGTAAGTTGAGTATCTGTCCTGTCTAGTTCTCTTCCTTCCTTTTACCTTGTGCGCTCATATATTGCTACATTACCTCTAGGGTGTATGCCATTGATCGACACCCCTTTTGAACGTGTGGCCGTCGACATCATTGGACCAATAACTCCAACTTCTGCAAAAGGTCATCGATATATCCTGACTCTCGTGGATTTCGCCACACGCTACCCTGATACGGTGCCTTTGACAGCGGTTGATTCAGCTACAGTTGCTGAAGGGCTTGTCGAGATGTTCTCTCGCATTGGTTTCCCACGCGAAGTTTTGTGTGACCAAGCATCATGCTGTACCTCAGATCTCATGAAGGAAGTAAACAAATTACTGGCCATCAATCATCTTAGTTGCACGCCATACCATCCTATGTGTAACGAGATGGTAGAGAAGTTCAACGGAACATTAAAGCAAATGCTGCGGAAAATGGTTCAAGAACAGCCAAAATGTTGGGATCGCTTGCTAGCACCTCTTTTGTTCGCCTATCGTGAAGCCCCACAAGCGAGCTCCGGGTTCTCACCATTCGAACTGATTTATGGACGACATATTCGAGGACCTCTGAGCATACTGAAAGAGCTCTTGACTGAACAACAGGAAAACGAAGAACTTAAGACGACGTACAGATATGTCTTAGATCTAAGAGAACGGATTGAGAAGACACTGGAGCTAGCACGACAGAACCTGAGCCGAGCACAGATCTCTCAAGAGAGGTATTACGACCGCCGCAGCAAGCAACGAGAACTCAAAGCAGGCTATCAGGCGCTGATCATGCTGCCCGCAAGCAACAACAAGTTACTGATGCATTGTAAAGGGCCGTTTCCAGTAACAGGACAGAAAAGCGACTATGATTATTGGCTGGAGTTAGGACACAGCAGAAAACTATTTCACATCAACATGCTGAAGAAATATGAAGAACGCCGCCACGAAGAGCTTCCCCAGACGTCTTCTGTTGTCGTCGTGGAAGAAGAGGAGTCTGAGAAGCCAATTCCAAACTTGAAGGTTCAAGACAGCTGTGGCATTGAGTCTATAAACTCGAAGACGTTATCGAGGAGTGGCAGCGGGTAGAAAACGGCATATATTAAATACCTATGAAGACGTATTCTCGGAGATTCCGGGTAAAACATACCTTGTGGACTGTCGGTTACAAATGACCACCTCAGAACCAATTAACACTCCGCAATACCCGTTGCCATTCGCTATGAAAGAAGTGGTCGAAAAAGAGGTGCAGGACATGTTGAAACTTGGCATTATAGAACGTTCCGAGTCACCATAGAATTCTCCTCTCGTCTTAGTGAAAAAGCCGGACAATAGCTACAGGGCCTGCATTGACTTTCGCCGCATAAACAATGTTTTGGTATCTGACGCAGAACCTATACCCAGAACCGATCACTTGTTTGCCGAGGCGGGAACAAAAACATGGTTCTCAAAGTTCGATTTAACCAAAGGATATTGGCAGGTTCCTCTCGAAAAAGAGCCACAGCAAAAAAAAAACCGCCTTTTCAAGCCAATCGGGGCATTATCATTTCCTCTATATGCCCTACGGCATCAAGACCGCATCCGCTGTCTTCACTCGTCTGATCAGGAGGCTATTACTCGGAATCCCCAACGTGGTTCATTACACGACGTATTGGTCGCTACTACGACCTGGGAAGAACATTTGACAACATTGGAAGAATTGTTTGCCAGAGTGTGACAGGCAGGACTAAAGATCAAACCACAGAAATTTGAAGCGGCGATGAGCACCGTCACCTTTTTGGGACATCGATTGGGAGACGGCAACATCCGACCAGTCGAGAGCACAATACAGAAGATTGCCTGCGCTGCTAAGCCTGAGACGAAGAAGCAACTCCGGTAATTCCTTGGGCTGGCTGGCTACTACCGCGACCTGATACCCCGCTATGCCGAAAAGGCACAGCCGCTCACCGAAATGACTCGGAAGATAGAGAAAAACAAGACTACCTGGACCAAGGATAGGGAAGAAGCGTTTCAATCGCTCAAGAAGGCGTTGTCTTCCGGACCGAGAGTGAAAGCACCTGATCTCAAAAGAGAATTCGTACTCCGGTCCGACGCCTCAAGTTCTTGTATAGGCGCTATTCTGATGCAAGAACATGACGCCATTCTCCACCCTGTGTCGTATGCCAGTCGTCAACTTCAGCCTCGCGAAGAGATACTCCGCAATCGAGCGAGAATGCTTAGCGTTGGTTTGGGCGATCGAGAAATATCATGTTTTCCTCTACGGAGCTTCATTTGTTGTACAAACCGATCACCAACCACTTCAGTACCTTTTAAGGGAAAACACTTGAACAGCGGGGTGTTACGTAGGAGCCTTCCATTACGAGAATATTCATTCCGAGTTGAACACATTAAAGGCTCGGAAAATGTGGGCGCGGATTATATGAGCCGTCTGTGAAATTGTAATCGGTTCCTCGAGACAAGCTACTGCATTTTTTGTTTGTATGTTTGTTAAGGATGTCTTGTGCATGGACGACACTTAGTGATTGGTCGCGCACTGAACTTCAGTTTATTTTTCCTCGAAAAACAATCTTTTTCAAAACGGGGACTCTTGTTGTGAGTGAAGTGCGCGAGTGTGGTGCGGTTTTAGTTTGGAGCGGCAAAAACAACCAGGATGGCGTAGATTGGGCTACCTGCGGGAGTGCGCCGAGCACTGAAGCAAGAAAAAGCAGAAAAATAACTCAAGAAAAAAAAAGGACAGAACCGCGAGCCACTGCGGGAAGAAAGAGAAGAAGAAGAGTCGTGCTGGCTGTTCGAGGTGCGTGCCCAGGGTGTGGGCTGCGAGCTCGTCGGGTACGTGTGCCCGAGCTTCCCCAAGGCGTCCACCCAGCCGACGGAGGCCTTCACGGGGGCATGGCGACTCTTCTACCACAGTGGCTATTGCCGAGGCCCTGGCACGGCGTGGTCCTGGTGGTGGACGGAGAACAGCGCCGCAGATGACGGCGTCCACCGGGAGCGGGAGCGAGCCGTCGGGCTAAGGGCCTGAGTTCACCGACTCCCACCGCTGCGTCTTCTTCGCCGGACTGGTGATGTGCACGATCCTCGAGTGAGCCGTATATGTCTTCATGCGCATCAGGACTCTCCTGACGACTTTAGTGCGCGGACTCGTAAGGCTCGTTATAGGTCTCCCCTTGTCGATAAGAACTGTATTTACTTTCGGTTTAACTGACGCGTGTTAGCTTCTATAGCTTTCTTTGATTTTTGTGTTCCCGTGCCGTTTTCGTTCTGTGTGTTCAAATAAATTTTCTTTTCTGTGAAAATCAAACGCTCACCTCCTTCTCTTTTCCGATACTAGTATTTCATAGCTAGTCCGACTAGTTTTATTAACCGAACCTGTCACAAAAAGAGGTGCTAGCAAGCGATCCCAACATTTTGGCTGTTCTTGAACCATTTTCCGCAGCATTTGCTTTAATGTTCCGTTGAACTTCTCCACCAACCCGTTACACATAGGGTGGTATGGCGTGCAACTAAGATGCTTGATAGCCAGTAAATCGTTTACTTGCTTCATGAGATCTGAGGTAAAGCATGATGCTTGGTCACACAAAATTTCGCGTGGGAAACCAATGCGAGAAAACATCTCGACAAGCCCTTCAGCAACTGTAGCTGAATCAATTGCTGTCAAAGGCACCGCATCAGGGTAGCGTGTGGGGAAATCCACAAGAGTCAGGATACATCGATGACCTTTTGCGGGGGGGCACGACACCACTCGCAGAATGGTGCATCACTCTCCGTACTATTCCAGGCTTCCCTTCTGCTCCTGTCTGCTACCATGCCTGTTGCGGACTCCCTGCGAGCCTGTACATCGCCAGTAATGGAACGACCCGAATATTAGACGCAAGCCCCAACCCTGGCCTCTGTCAACGAATTCGCCTGGCAACATCGGCTTCGCTCGGCCACTATCAGCCATGGCGGCATGGGATATAAGCAGCTGCCGAATTCCGCCCCTTCGGGGCACGACACCGCTCGCTGAATGGTGCACTCACCCTCCGTACTATTCCAGGTTAGTTACTTCAGCGCAAGCACTTGTGTGAAAACCAGCCACTGTTGTTTCATTGCGGTGTCTTGCCCCGAAGTTGTGGTGAATGTATTGCACATGTTTACGACGCTAAAACGTAGAGTTGCCTTGTGCCTTGTAAACCTACTGCTAATTCTTTGTGGTGATATCGAATAAAATCCAGGTCCATCTAACAATGACGTACTATCAAAAGTTCTTGTGACAGTGCAAAGGATAGAATCAGGCCAAGACGAAATACGCAGCGACTTACGCGCGCTCAAGAACTGGCAGCAAACAGTCGACGTTGAATTGAAACAGTTGTCCTCGAGAATTCGCGCTGTAGAAGTCGAAACAGAAGAAATGAAAAAGTAGGTTCAGACAGCCCGCGGTCCAACTGCAGGTCCTTCGGATGTGTTAAACGTACAAATTAGGCGAATCGAACTGAGATGTGACGATACTGAAAATCAAATGAGACGATCGAACCCTTATCTTTTTCGGTGTCCCGGATGATCAACATGAAACTTGGTCATCAGCAGAAAAAAAGGCTATTGATCTGTGTTCCCAGCAACTCGGCATATCTTTACAACCAGCCCAAATCGAACGAGGCCACAGACTTGGTCAATATCGCGCTGATAAAAAACGGCCTATTATAGTGAAATTTACGTCTTACAAAGACAAGCAGTATATTTTAGAACGGGGCAAGAAATTTAAAGGCACGCAGTTCGCTGTGCGGGAAGATTTTTAAGCCCCAACGAGGTTAGCCAGACGGAAGCTCTTGGAATACGCCAAGTCCAAAAATGTACCCTACAAGCTTAACATTGACAGACTGCGCATTGACAACGTTGTTTATTCTTACGATCCTACTTCCGACACAGTAATCTTCTAGATAGCTAACAGCCAGATTAACACCACGTCTTCCTGATAACCCTAGTCAGCCAGCTAACGAAAGTTCTTCAGGTTCTCACTTATCGGTATCTTTTACGAACATACGCAGTCTTTTGCCAAAACGCACTCAGCTTTGATCGTACCTGGATGATGCCTGCTGCGACGTTCCCTTGCTCGCAAAACGTGGTTACATCCAGGTATCTGTGATGATGAAGTGCTATCTGATCGCAGCCGTTTTAATATATATAGGAAAGACAGGACAGGTAAAAGAGGGGGGCGGCGTTTTAATTGCCGTTAGTAAGCATGTCAGTTCTTTCCTAGTAGACATATATAGTCCACTTGAGATTTTATGGGTTGCAATCTCGTCGCGCTCATCCAAGACGATTTTCAGCATCTGTTATCGCCCGCCCGATTCTCCCACGGAATTTACTCAAGGGCTACATGACAATGTAAGCGCTGCAAAGACGAGGTACCCAAAATCAGACATATTTTTGTTCGGGGATTTCAACTTTCCCCACATAGACTGGCCTAACTAGACTTCCCATGCGGGTGTTTCTAATGAATTCCTTCAACTCGCACTCGACTTTTCCTTTGTCCAACTTGTTAAAGGGGCCCTGCAACACTTTTCCAAGTAGCCATGGAATGGATTCACTAAAGGAGCTTATTGCCTCACGAATTCATTGCCGCAAAAATTTTTGGAATCCGTCCAGTACGAGTGGAGTTACAAAGATTTCTCGCACGCTGCAATTGCATTCTCTCTTCTCTCGTCCCGTCGAAAGCGCTGGAAGCTAAGCAGGGAGGGATGGCACGGGGAAAGAAAATACGTCACGCGCGCCTCGTGATCTTGAGCACTTTTTCTCTTTCTTTTTTTGTTCGAATACGCCAATTTTCATTGCGATCGCGCGCGCACGCGTGGACAAGTCGCGGCCTCCCGCGGCGGCCTCTGTAACTACCGAGCGCGCCATGCTCAAATCAGCCAATGGCTGATACAAAAAAATCTCTCGTCGGTGACGAGTGATTTTTAGGTACGCAACGTCATTTGTCGAGAGAAGAGAAAGCAATTTCTGGTTGACTTTGAGAATTTATTGTGAATTCCACGCAGCGTGCTGCGCTATAATATTTGGCTCGCGTGTTCTCGAGAGCCTGGACTACCGATCGGCAGCGTTTTCTGAGCATGCTCAAAAAGTGTTGCAGGGCCCCTTTAACCAACCTACCCGCGGTAACAACATTCTTGATCTCATTTTAACGTCTTCCCCGGGAAGAGTTGGTCCTATTTTTTGTCATGAAACTACGTCACACCTATGCACAAATGGCAAGTTCACGAGAGATCCAAACTCAACACGCTCATTCGCAAAAGCATAAAGAGAGTCCTTGGGCTCCCGATGCGTACTAGCACCGAGAGCCTCGCGAGCCTAGGTGTTCACAACACCATAGAGGAAGTCATAGAAGCGCAGCAGGCAGCGCAGCTTGCAAGACTTTCGTCCACCATCGCAGGGCGAAAAATTCTTGCAGGCGTTAATCCAACTTCTGCGCTGGAACGAGACACGCAGCTGCACGAACGCACGAGATCTTGCATCACGGTTGCTCCGATGCCGAGGAACGTACACCCACAACATAATACCGGCAGAAGGTTGACGAGGGCCTCTACGCTCCTGTCACATGCACACGCGTCCGACGCGTGTTTCGTCGATGCTGCTCAATATCAGTCTTCCGCTGGCCACACCTCCCTCTTTGCGGTCGTCTCTGTGGACACCAAGGGCCGGGTCCTTTCGGCCGCGTCGATCATTACCTCGTCCTCTGTCAAGACAGAACAGCTAGCCATAGCATTAGCCCTCTTAGATCCGAGCAAAACGGAAGTCTACACAGACTCGAGGTCGGCAGCCAGGGCATTCGCCTCTGGCGCCGTCTGTAGGGAAGTCGCCAAGATACTAGAAGGAAAAGTTCTTGATCATCACACCATCACCTGGTTCCCGGCCCACGTAGGGTTGAAAGTGGGGGGGGCTTGTCAACGCCAACGAATTGGCCCATGCTCGAGCGCGAGGTCTCGCTTGCCGCGCCGGGCTCTCCGAGGCCGGACCGGGCGGGGCCCGCGACGGGTCTGGTCCGGTGGTGGTGGAGACGGAACCCCCCACTTTAGGGACATACTATCCACCTTTAACGAAGTCACAAAACATTATCAACTTGCTCGCAGGGCATTTCCCTTGCCCCACCGAAACCTATCACGTCCACAAGCGGTTACGCTTAGGTTACTGCAAACGCACTCGTATCCCAGCCTTTCGATCTACAGTCGTTTCACGGAGGTCTCCCCTTCGTGTCCCGACTGCGGCGGATACAGCGATTTTAACCACATGCTCTGGGAGTGCCCCTCTTTTCAGCGCCACATGGATGAAGAGATTTCGCAAGACACTTTTTGTTCGCTGCTCAAGAGCCACGACTGGTTCCAACAACTCCAGGCAGTCCAGAACGCCCACGACGCGGCGGTGAGGCTTGGCCTCCCCCTCCCGACGTGGGAGCGGCCCGCGGTCCTCCCTCAATGAAAACTGGGGGATGATTTCTTCGGGACTTTAATAAAGTTTAGTACCTACCTACCTACGGTTTCAGTGAGCATGGCCTCCTTCATGCAACTATTAAAAATCCACATTTCTCACGTAATTCTACGCCTAAGCTAATACTAAATTACAAAAGAGCTGACGTTGAAGCCATAAATAGAGGCATGCAGCATTTTTGTGACGAATTCCTGCCTTCCTTTTCCTTGAGATCAGTTCATGAAAACTGGGCACTATTCAAATACAAAATACACCAACTCATGCATGATCACATACCGCGGATTTCCATACGCATTAACATGTCAAAACCATGGTTCACCAAGTCACTTCGCACACTCAGAAATAAAAAGCGACGTCTATATAAAGTAACCAAGAACTCGGGTTCCCCACTGTCAAAGGCACGACACAAAGCCTTTGAAAAAGAGTATTTAGACGGTAAATGCAGGGCAAAAAATAAATTTTTTTTTTCACATGACCTTCATTAATCAGCAATAATCCTGTTAAATTCTGGAAAACAATCTCACCTTCAAAAAAGTCATCTCATATCTCACTTTCCGACGACGATGGTAATCTCATTCCACACAAAGAATTTGCAACCGTTTTCAATGACTACTTTACATCTGTGTTTACAAAGGAAAACTACTTCAACATGCCGTCTTCCCCGCAAGTTAGCTACGAGTACATGAGCCCTATATATGTTACATCTGAGGGAATATCTTCTTTAATCAACAAATTAAAAACATCCACCTCATCTGGGGCGGACGGTACAAACTCTAAATTCTTAAACTAACAGCAATCCCGTCAAGTGTAATTCTCGCTGATATTTTCCAGCAGTCTTTGACCACAGGTGAAATTCCATACAATTGAAAAATTGGCGAAGTGCTAACAGTTCACAAATCGGGCGATAAAAACAAGGTTTGCAACTATCGACCGATATCACTAACTAGCGTTCCCGGTAAATTGCTTGAACACATCATTGTCTCAAACGTAACCAGTCATTTGGAATCTAATAATTTCTTTTTCAAAAACCAACATGGGTTTAGAAAGGGCTTTTCATGCGAGACGCAACCCTTAGAATTTACTAATGACCTATTCCGAAACGCTGATGAAAATTTGCAAACCGAATGCGTATTCATAGACTTTTCAAAAGCATTCGATCGTGTCGCCCACTGTCGCCTCATAGAAAAACTTTCATCACTTAATATTGTCACGTGGTCGTGACGTTGACCCAAGCAGCAGTTGGTATGTTCAAGATGAAACTGTTTATTAGGCCGAACTTGTGG
Organism: Rhipicephalus appendiculatus; assembly: GCA_030522465.1. NCBI lineage: Eukaryota > Metazoa > Arthropoda > Arachnida > Ixodida > Ixodidae > Rhipicephalus > Rhipicephalus appendiculatus. The sequence goes on from JALIZH010032969.1 coordinate 2,770,620, forward strand.
CCGGTAAACGGAGTCAGATTACAGCAATAAGCAGTGGCACTGATAGCGGCGAACGGAGCGTCGGCCGTCGATCAACTGACAAGCGGTGAAGCGCGTCGACATTTATACGCGAGTCTTCGAATATTCCAGCCTTATCATTGGTTGTCGCGAAAGCTCTGGAATAAGCTCGCGTGTTCGCGTCTTGCGCGCAATCTTAACACATCGATCTACAGAAATCGCGAAGCTTCTAGAAATGAGGCGCGGTTTGCGCTGAGCATTGCTTACAGTCTCTGTGGGCGTAAACCAAATACAGCAAAAGTATAATACGAAACGCGCGTGGCGATGCCCCCCCTCTGAAAAAGCATCGTCCCGATGCGTAAAAGAGGACACGGGGGGGGGGGGGGGGGGGGTTCATGCAACAATAAATAACAATAATAAAGTAAGAAAGTACAATTAGCACAAGCACGAAAGTACAATAATACAGCAAAAATTACAGTCCTCAGGTTCACTAACGTGCGTAATACGGCTTCAGGCGCACGACATGAACGACCTCAGGTCGCGCACGGCACCGCTGAGAGTTCGTAATGCCGTCAGGGACAACCTCGTAGTCAAGTGCGCCGAGACGTCGAAGTATCCTGTAGGGTCCGAAGTATCGTCGAAGAAGAGACGATGAGACGAGACGAGATGAGACAAGGTGCTGCGCAATGGACACAGGGACAAGGAAGTGAACAAGGACGGGCGCAGACTCGCGACTGGATTTTATTGAAAAGCAAACGCATATTTATACGAAACAAACTGCAAATTCATCTGTGCGCATGCGAGGAACCTGCTTTCACTATCGTACAATCTTATGGAGGTATCACTGACGCAACTGTCTCTTTTTTTCCTGATGAAGAAAGCCTCGGCAAGCTCACGTGCCAACTGGTCCCGACTTCGCCTCAGGATTTTCGTTGACGCCAGCAAAGGCTGGCACGGTTTGCCACAAGCAGCCGAAGGGCATGCGCTGCAGTGAAGAGGCAAATTGGAACCTTGTCCGTTCTTCATGGAAAGCTGGTGTTCCCTTAGTCTTTCATTTATACACCGACCCGTTTGGCCGATGTATACTTTCCCGCATGTCAGAGGGATTTCATAGACTACCCCCGTCGAGCACGCGACGAATTGAGTGACGTGGCTCCTAGTGCAAACTTGCCCGCTCCTTGCATGTTCTTTTCAAACAAAACATGCGATTGGCATGTTTTGTTTGAAGGGAGCCTTGGAGAAGTCATGTGTTCACCTGGTACATGACAGCCTAAATAATCAGGTTGCCAGGTTGTTGAAAGCTGGTTACCCTACGACAGTCGTGGTTGCTGTGGCGGAGAAGCTCCTGCAGAGGTACAAGGCAAGTGCGATACAGGGTTGCCAAGGTCGTAAACAAGTGCGACCGGCAGTTCTCCCCTATATCCACAGGGTGGCACACAACCTGAAAAATGTTGCCAACCGCCATGGTGTGCCGGTGGTCTTTTCTGCCCCACGCAAACTGGCTTCACTATGCCCCCCGCATCGCCTCTGCAGATAGGAGCGGGCAAGTTTGCACTAGGAGCCACGTCACTCAATTCGTCGCGTGCTCGACGGGGGTAGTCTATGAAATCCCTCTGACATGCGGGAAAGTATACATCGGCCAAACGGGTCGGTGTATAAATGAAAGACTAAGGGAACACCAGCTTTCCATGAAGAACGGACAAGGTTCCAATTTGCCTCTTCACTGCAGCGCATGCCCTTCGGCTGCTTGTGGCAAACCGTGCCAGCCTTTGCTGGCGTCAACGAAAATCCTGAGGCGAAGTCGGGACCAGTTGGCACGTGAGCTTGCCGAGGCTTTCTTCATCAGGAAAAAAAGAGACAGTTGCGTCAGTGATACCTCCATAAGATTGTACGATAGTGAAAGCAGGTTCCTCGCATGCGCATAGATGAATTTGCAGTTTGTTTCGTATAAATATGCGTTTGCTTTTCAATAAAATCCAGTCGCGAGTCTGCGCCCGTCCTTGTTCACTTCCTTGTCCCTGTGTCCATTGCGCAGCACCTTGTCTCATCATGTACGACCGACTCGCCCAGCAACATGCATTATCGTCGAAGAAGCTTCTCGCTAAGTCCCCGTCGGCGAACTGGCGTCCAGACCCATACACGGTCACCGGGTTGGTATTCTATGTGGCGTCGTCGAAGGTTGTAGCGACGGCTGTCGGTCTTTTGCTGGCTCTGGATGCGCAGACGGGCGAGTTGTCTGGCTTCTTCGGCGCGCTGAAGGTACACGGTAACATCGACGTTTTACTCGTCGGAGACATTGGGCAACATGGCGTCGAGCGTCGTTGCCGGGGTCCTTCCGTAGACCAATCCATACGGCGTCATCTGCGTCGTTTCTTGTACAGCCGTGTTGTATGCAAATGTTACATACGGAAGGATGGCATCCCACGTCTTGTGCTCGACGTGGACGTACATGGCCAGCATATCGGCGATGGTCTTATTTAGACGCTCGGTGAGGCCATTGGTCTGTGGGTGGTAGGCGGTGGTCCGGCGGTGACTTGTTTGGCTGTACCTCAGGATCGCCTGTGTTAGGTCCGCTGTAAAGGGCGTACCTCTGTCGGTAATGAGGACCTCCGGGGCGCCATGACGCAGTACGGTGTTCTCGACGAAGAACTTTGCTACCTCGGCGGCACTGCCCTTGGGCAACGCCCTTGTCTCGGCGTAGCGGGTGAGGGAGTCCGTTGCTACGACGATCCATTCGTTTCCGGAATTTGACGTCGGGAACGGCCCCAGTAAGTCCATGCCGATTTACTGGAACGGTCGGCGAGGTGGCTCGATGGGTTGCAGAAGTCCGGCTGGCCTAGTGGGTGGTGTCTTCCGTCGTTGACAATCTCGACAGGTCTTCACGTAGTGGGTGACGTCGGCAGCGAGGCGAGGCCAGTAGTACTTTTGTTGTATCCTCGCGAGCGTACGGGAAAATCCAAGATGTCCAGCCCTCGGGTCGTCATGCAGAGCGCCCAGAACTTCGGGACGTAACGCTGAAGGTACTACGAGGAGGGAGTCGGCCCGACGTGGTGAGAAGTTTTTCTTTAGGAGAATGCCGTTCCGCAAGAAAAACGACTCCAGTCCTCGTCTGAATACCTTTGGAGCCATGGTGGCCTTGCCCTCGAGGTATTCTATAAGGCCCTTGAGTTCCGGATCGGCTCGCTGTCGTTCGGCGAAGTCATCGGCGCTTATGGTTCCCAAGAAGCAGTCATCATTAAGGTCGTCCTGTGGCGGCGGGTCGACGGGGGCGCGAGACAAGCAGTCGGTGTCAGAATGCTTTCGTCCGGACTTGTAAACGACAGTAACGTCGAATTCTTGAAGTCTGAGACTCCATCTTGCGAGACGACCTGTCTTTCAAGTTAGCTAGCCAACACAAGGCGTGGTGGTCGCTCACAACTTTGAAGGGCCCACCGTAGAGGTAGGGGCGAAACTTCGACGTAGCCCAGATGATGGCGAGGCACTCTTTCTGTTGTTGAATAGTTGGCCTCTGCCTTGGACAGCGACCGGCTAGCATAACTGATAACCCTTTCCAGCCGTCCGTCTTCTGCACAAGGACGGCGCCGTGTCCCACGCTGCTTGCGTCGGTGTGCACTTCTGTTTCGCCGTGTTCGTCGAAATGCGCAAATAACGGAGGCATTTGCAGGCGTCGTTTTAGTTCTTGAAATGCTTCCTCTTGCGGTGTTTCCCACTTAACTAACCAATAGTTTCCCCAATTTGTACCATCTAAGTAGAATATATCCCGCACGATTTAGCGAAACCTGTCCGTGGTGTTCAGACGCACCAACACTCAGCCACATAACATGGGAGTGCACTCAGAGGCCCACACACATTGACAGCCCACACATCACTAAGCAGCCACAGATGTTTCCCAGGCAGTGGGAGGCATGGCTTGCTGACGAGGACAAGCAGAGCCAAAAAAATTACACCATCTCCCGCAGTTATGTTCGGGGCAGGCGAACGATGGCTGGTCGGTAGACGGCGCCTGACGAGAAGGGGACAGTATGAAAAGCGGCTGCCGAGACGGGCCATTAAGCCGTTCGCCCCTGCACACGCCTTTGTCGCCGAACCCCGCGACCTTATTGTTCGCTGCACCTTTCGCTGGTGAATCGGCCGTGCGGCGGAAGCGTTCTCACAGAGAGCCAGACTGCCAAACAAGTTGTCCCCGCCGCGGCGCCCTCCCGACAGCATGATGTGGCGGCGTGTCTTCACAGTAATTGTGGACAGGCGGCGGCACCTTGTCTCACACAAACTCGAGACGGGCGACCGGCTGTCTAGAACAGGCTTGTTGGTTCCGCGGCGGTATATTTCAGTTGTACCTTGACGGAATGACTCATTGCTTCCGTAGCTGGTTTCCGGCAAGTTGGGGGGCAGCAAAGTGTGAGAACGTGGAGGCGGAGATACGTCTCTGAGAGAAAGAATGTTGTTTGCTTCATTGGTGGAGCATCAGAAGGGGTTGGTCCCACAAGGCGGTCTCAGACGAGACGGAAGAGATTTAAGGGAGAGAAGAGGGGAGGAGAAGGGCTTGGTGCTCGTGGAGATCGGGAAGAGTGGACAGAGGTCGTGCTTGGCGCCGACTCTGATCCAGGGATCGAGAACTGACTGTTGATTATTGCAGTGCGTTAAGGGCTTGGAAGGAATCGAGCCCAGTTGTCATTGCAAGGTCGGTTTAGTGGCCGCCCCGGCCTTTGCTTGTAAATAAGCGTTGGCGTGTAAATAAACTGAAGTTTGCCAGGAAGTGGGCAACCTGTCCAGTCCTTCAACGTGTCGCCGTGGTCATCCGAACCATCGGGATCACCCCCATCACCCAATCTTAACTGGCGCAGTCGACAGGATTGACGCGGCGGCTTTCTGGAGGACAATGAGACATCCTGCCTTCCTGGTACACGCTCACTCAAAGCAAAAGGCGGTGGGAAAAAAAACCGATCAGAAGACATCGGAACAGTGGTGCAAGATATGCAGTTCGAGAAACCCGAGCTCGGCACGACACCGACTGTGATAATCGGCTGAGCCGGAATCGAGATTGACGGCTTCCTCTCCTCGGACATCGGCCCCTCACCCAGAGCGACTGGCGACTACTGGAGCTACGGCGATCGTGAGAGACGGCGCGCGACCGGCTGCCGTCCCACCTAACAAGGCAGAGACTGAACGGTGCGGATACATCCAGGTACCGCGACAAAAGGCTCCCGCAATCAGCTGACTGGAGCTTCTACTCGGAGGCAGTGTGGCGACACTTCTACGTACAGTGAAGCACAGGTGGGTCCCTGTCCTGTTTTCTCCGGGAGCACCATGGCGACTATGGTGACGAGAAGTCAGAGGGGAGAGGGGACTAGTGAGAACCAGGAGTTAGATCGGGATGAGGCATCGGTGCATACTGATAGCACAAATGTGCGTGCTATGGAAAGCGCCGATCCAGCTGTTCAAGTTCGCGTAAAGGAACTAGAAATAGAGGCTTTAAAGCTCCAAATTGAGCTGCAAAAATTGAATCTTCAATCTCAGACGAGCGAAGAGGTGGGGCGGAGTGATAGGTTTGGTTTGGCGCGGTATGCGGATCAGTTGCGAGCAGTTCTCCCGCCAATGCCGGTTTCTGATGAGCTGGTGCCTGCGTGGTTCCGCAGCGCTGAAAACATGCTTAGAAGCTGTGCCATCCCTGAAGATGTAAAAGGCGCTATCATCGTGCCATTTTTAAATGAAGACAGCCGCACGTTGGTGGCAAATCGAGCTGAGGACCGAGTACTTTCATACGAGGAGGTCCGCGATCTGATCCTGCATGAACTAAGGCTCACCCCTGAGGAGTACAAGCGCCGCCTCTATACCTGTCGGAAAGGTGATGAGACGTGGGGGGCAGTTCGCAACGAGACTCGAGATTTTGCTTGACTATTATCTCCGCAGTAGAGAAATTACTAGTGTTCAGGAGCTTCGGGCATTGCTTATTTCAGACCGAGTCAAGCAGCTGATGCGCGAAGACATGCGCACATACGTGCTACAGCATGAGACGACAGAGTGGCTGAGACCTCATGACCTCGCGAAGCTGGCGCAGAAATATGATGAGAGCACGAGCAATAGAAAGACAGGAAAACCAGCAACTAGTAGTTCGAAGAACGGCGAAATGTTCAATCGCCGCTCGACAGGCTAGCTCAGGGAAACGAGAGAGCGAGCTTTCGATGTTAAGCTTGCGGAGACAGCGGTCACTATCAATGGCAATGCTCGCAAACGACACATCCGGCAGCGGAAGAGGGACAAGACCGTTTACCCCCCGGCGAGACTCGCCGCAAGGGCGGCATGTGAACCGGCGGAGGAGAGCTTAAGCCCTGAGCACTGTGGTGCTGGGATGTCAAGGTTAACATGGATCGAGTTGATAAGTGCGGGGCGCAAGTTTAACGCGTGCTTAGATTCAGGATCGGACATTACAGTGATCAGGCAAGAGTTAGTGCCGGAAGTTGCGAAACACCAGGGAGTAGGCCAGGTGCGCTTGAGAGGGGCATTTGGGCAGGCTGTCCCAGCTGAGCTGATGTACGTCCCTTTAGCACTGCACATTCCAGGCGGAGGCACAACTCCGGAGCTGATGGAACTATGCGCGGTTACCGATAAACTCGCGGAAGGAGTAGACGCGCTACTAACGCCGGACACGCTTGAAAAGCTTAAAGAGACACAAAGCGAATCGCGGGAATTGGCGGTTCGTATAGTGAGAGCGGAGCAGAATGCCGCTGAGGAAATCGATCGTGAAGAAAAGATGAGTATTCAGGAGACGCTGATGCACCGGCCAGATTCAACGGTATCGCTAGCAGTTTGTACGGCAGAAGGACAAATAACGGATAATGGGGCGGGTGATGACACGTTCGCAAAAGAGCAACGAGAGGACAGCTCTCTGCTTTTGCCATGGGAGCAGGCGCGTGAGGGAACACACGGGATGTTCATAGAGGGGGGGCTTATTGTTCCACCGGGAACTCTTGAACGGGAGGCAGTGTAATCAACTTGTCTTACCTGAAACACGTCGAGGAGAAGTGCTGGCGCTCGCTCATGATGCACCTGTCGGCGGGCATTTCTCGGGAAAGAAAACAAAAAAGCGCATTCGTAGCGCATTCTTTTGGCCGACAATGGTGTCGGACACCAAGAAGCATTGTCAGTCTTGTCATACCTGCCAGAAATTCGCGAGTAGAAAGGTGGCCGATCGAGTGCCAATCGCTCCCCTCACACGACCGCAAACACCATTCCAAGTAGTGTACCTGGACTGTATCGGTCCTATAGAGCCTGCATCATCGCGTGGCCATCGGTATGCTTTGTGCATGATTGACTTATGCACGAGGTGGCCTGAGGTCATTCCGCTTCGAGCTTTGACCGCGAGTGCTACTTGTCAGGCGCTGTTAGATATCTTCTCGCGGTATGGGGTCCCAGAACTCATATGCAGTGACCAGGGAACTAATTTTACAGCATCGTTGACTAGAGAGCTAACAGAAAGGCTAGGAGTGGAGGTACGGTTTTCAACGCCAGAACACCCACAGAGTAACGGCCTAGTGGAGAGGTGGAATGGGACATTTAAGGCAATGTTGAAACATGTCATACATGATCATGCGCGAGATTGGGACCGTTATATACCATGTGTTCTGTGGGCTTATCGTGAGATCGCTCATGAGATAACAGGCGTGTCACCATTCGAGCTAATGTACGGTCGTATGGCCCACGGACCATTAAACATATTACAGAAAAGCTGGACGGGAGATTGGCAGCCTCCAACAGCTCTAAATAAAACTGCGACTGCTTATTTGACGGAGCTACGTGCGCGAATGGCAGAAGCAGCACGCGCAGTTGACGGCCGCGCAGAACGACTACAGCAGATTTATACTCAGAAGTACAATCTTCGAGCCAGGCCAAAAGAGTTTGACGTGGGGGGAGCAGGTATTGGTTCTTGAGACCGGACATGTGGGGAAGATGCAGCCTAAATGGAATGGACCGGCAGAAGTTGTACAGCAGGTGCGGCAAGACAGTTACATCGTCAAGTTCCCGGAGGGGGCTGAAAAGTGGGTGCACGCCAATCACCTCAGGAAGTACTATGTCCGGGTACACAACACAGCAGTGGTGTTTGAGACAGATGAAGAGTTCGGCCAGTTGGAAACAATTCCGCAGCGTAGAGGGGCAGATAAAGGTATAGTTACAGTACTCCAGGGAAGCACACCTGTCGAATACGCAGGCACAGGAATTGAATGAGGTAGTGAAGAAGTATGAAAACACTTTTTCAGAAAAGCCTGGAATTTCTAAAGTTGGGAAACATAGAATCACTCTGCTCCCGGGCACGACGCCGGCGAAGTCGTACCCCTACCGTGTGCCGGTGGCACTGAGAGGAGAAGTGGACAGGTATGCGAGTTGCAGGAATGGGGCTTGATATACCCGATTGAAAGCAGCTTTGCGCACCCGGTTGTATGCGTCGCGAAGAAAGACGGTACGGTGAGAATGTGCGTTGATTACCGCCAACTGAATGCAGTTACAGAACCAGACAATTTCCCAATGGGGAAAACGGCGGAATTGCTTTATGAAGTGGCGAAGGCTAACTACATAACGCTACTTGACGTGACTCGAGGATACTGGCAGATACCGGTCGAAGAGAGCTCGCAGAAGTTTACCGCATTCGCGACTACGAGTGGCCTATACGCATGGCGAGTAATGCCGTATGGACTTCGGAACTCTGCCGCGACTTTCCAAAGGATTATTAATAAGGTACTTCAAAGGCATAGAGGCTATTCATGCGCTTACATAGATGATATTGCAGTGTACTCGGAAAGCTGGGAGTCGCATGTACGTCACTTGGAGGCGGTGTTGGCCGCTATAGCGGAAGTAGGTCTAACGATTAACCCGTAAAAGTGCAGGCTCGCACAAACGAAGGTTAAGTACTTGGGACACGTGGTTGGTTCAGGGTCTCACTCCCCCGACCCCGATAGGGTAAGTGCAATAGCGCTACTGAAAACACCACGCACAAAGCGAGATCTGCGAAGCGCGCTAGGGCTTTTTAATTATTATCGGGAATACATCCCCGCGTACTCAGAAATGGTGCGCCCTTTGACAGACCTCACGAACCGCCGTGTACCTAACAACATCCCGTGGAGCTCAGAAAGTGAAAGTGCTTTTAATGCTATTAAGTTGGCCCTGAAGGCCATACCTTCGTTAAGTGCTCCACACCTGGGTAAGGAGTTTGTGCTAACTACTGATGCTTCTGAAAGGGGTGTAGGGGCTTGTTTGGCTCAAGAGTCAGATGGCGATCAGAAACCTATTGCCTTCCTCAGTAAGAAACTCACTCCTCAGCAGGCAAAGTGGTCGGCAATAGAAAGAAAGGCATTCGCCGTTGTGTGGGCGCTTGGCCGATTGGACACCTGGCTATTTGGCGCCAGAATAAAAGTTGTGACTGATCACAACCCGCTCACCTACCTGACCCGCTCCATGTCATCTAGTGCTCGCCTGACCCGCTGGGCCTTGGCATTACAGAAGTACGACATCACATTTGCTCACATAAAGGGATCACTTAATAAGTGCGCCGATGCCTTGTCGCGGTTGGACAGCGGTGATCAGTAGAGGAAGCCGAGGGTACGGGCGGAAGGTTGTTTTTTGTTCTTTTTGTTGACTGGACTATAAAATGGGCCCGTTGTGAAGTAACAGTAGGTAGTTTTCTTAGATTAGGCAGATACCAAAAGCATGGTGTCTGAATGTCGCCAAATTGCCATTGTGCTCCAAGGAATGTACCGGACAGTGTCCCACCTGGGAGTGACGTTCCGTCCAGCGAGCGGGTGTGTCTGACTGAGTGTGTTTCTCTTCATTTTTTTTCTTGAGCGTATATGTGTTCCACTCCTCGTGGTATGCGTGACTTCGTGCGTGGGACTGACCACAAACAATTTGGAGGGACACATCTGTGATAGCGCTCTATAATGATGTTAGGTGAATTCTCTGTAAGATGTTGTTTCGTTGTTGTTTTTGTTGTTGTGTATGTTGTTTGGTCACTTGCCTGAAGTGCGATGAACTGTGAAATCCAGACTCGAAACGTCGGCAGTGTGACCCCCCCCCCCCCCCATGGAATTCTTTAAGTTGTATGTACAACAAGCGTACATACAACATTCTTGGGTTGGAAGGAGTTATGTTCGGGGCAGGCGAACGATGGCTGGTCGGTAGACGGCGCCTGACGAGAAGGGGACAGTATGAAAAGCGGCTGCCGAGACGGGCCATTAAGCCGTTCGCCCCTGCACACGCCTTTGTCGCCGAACCCCGCGACCTTATTGTTCGCTGCACCTTTCGCTGGTGAATCGGCCGTGCGGCGGAAGCGTTCTCACAGAGAGCCAGACTGCCAAACAAGTTGTCCCCGCCGCGGCGCCCTCCCGACAGCATGATGTGGCGGCGTGTCTTCACAGTAATTGTGGACAGGCGGCGGCACCTTGTCTCACACAAACTCGAGACGGGCGACCGGCTGTCTAGAACAGGCTTGTTGGTTCCGCGGCGGTATATTTCAGTTGTACCTTGACGGAATGACTCATTGCTTCCGTAGCTGGTTTCCGGCAAGTTGGGGGGCAGCAAAGTGTGAGAACGTGGAGGCGGAGATACGTCTCTGAGAGAAAGAATGTTGTTTGCTTCATTGGTGGAGCATCAGAAGGGGTTGGTCCCACAAGGCGGTCTCAGACGAGACGGAAGAGATTTAAGGGAGAGAAGAGGGGAGGAGAAGGGCTTGGTGCTCGTGGAGATCGGGAAGAGTGGACAGAGGTCGTGCTTGGCGCCGACTCTGATCCAGGGATCGAGAACTGACTGTTGATTATTGCAGTGTGTTAAGGGCTTGGAAGGAATCGAGCCCAGTTGTCATTGCAAGGTCGGTTTAGTGGCCGCCCCGGCCTTTGCTTGTAAATAAGTGTTGGCGTGTAAATAAACTGAAGTTTGCCAGGAAGTGAGCAACCTGTCAAGTCCTTCAACGTGTCGCTGTGGTCATCCGAACCATCGGGATCACCCCCATCACCCAATCTTAACTCCCGCTAAAGGGAATCATGTGTAGATGTGAAGCAGCGGGCGCTAACGCTTACACTGGCGGCAGCGTTGTCGCTGGCGCTCATCGCAGCGTTGCGCAGGAGAGAAAACTGCAAAGGCGCAAAGCAGGCAGTGATGGAGCAGTGTTTCCTACTGGAACAAGCCAATCGCTGCTAATGGGCAATGAGAGACAGAAGACTCCGACTGGACAGAGACCCGCACTCCGCTTTTAGTTAACGCGCACGCTGCGAATTTTATTGTTCAACAACGCACCGGAGAAATCTCCCACCGGCACCACCTTGGAGGTCAAGATCCATTGCCATATATACGGGGTGGCCAGTGAACGGTTGTGCAGCGCGATGAGTCGGTTTCCTCAACCAAGAAACTCGCTAGCAGACGCTGCTTGCGTCGGCGTCGCGAGGCGAGAGAGGGGGGGAGCGTAGGAGAGGAGAGAGAGGGGTGACACGCATGCGCAGTGGGAGTGTGAACGCCGTGGGCAGGGATGCGTAGAGGAAAGAGGGGGGGGAGCGTAGGAGAGGAGAGAGAGGGGGGGACGCGCATGCGCAGTGGGAGTGTAGACGCCGCGGGCAGGCATGCCTAGAGGAGAGAGGGGGGGAGTGTAAGAGGGGGAGAGAGGAGGGGAGGCGCATGCGCAGTGAGGGTGTGGTTGCCGCGGGGAGGGATGCCTAGAGGAGAGAGGGGGGGGGGAGAGGAGGTTTTTATTATTTTTTAAGGGTTTGCGCATGCGCAGTAAGGGTGGGCACGCGGCACACCACCACCACTACCGGATGAAGCTTCGCCATATATTGCTTCACATCTAATAGCTCTGCTTGGCCAGGCCAAGCGAGCCGCTCGTGCCAGCGGAGCCCTGGACTGAGGGCCCGACCAAACTGCCTGCATTTATTTATTTTATTTTTTTTTCTGAATAAAGTTTCTTCCTCCTCCTCCTCCTCCACTTAAACTAGACGTCGGTTCTGCTAAGGTTAGTGAGTGGCTCGGCGATGCTGGCAAAATTTTTGACGAACCGCCTGTAATAGGCGCACAGGCCGAGAAATCGACAGACGGCCTTCTTGTCGGCGGGTGGCGGGAATGTAGCGATGGCGGCTGTCTTTTGAGGATCGGGGCGTACTCCGGACTTGCTGATCACGTGACCCAAGAACAAGAGCTCCTCGTATGCGAAGCGGCACTTTTCAGGCTTCAAAGTGAGGCCGGAGGTCTTGATTGCTTGAAGTACTGCGTCAAGTCGCCGGAGGTGTTCGTCGAAGTTTGAAGCAAACACAATGGCGTCGTCCAGGTACACGAGGCAAGTCTGCCACTTCAATCCTGCCAGTACTGTGTCCATAACTCGTTGGAAAGTCGCAGGCGCCGCGCAGAGACCAAAGGGCATGACTTTGAACTCGAAGAGACCGTCTGGTGTTATAAACGCGGTCTTTTCTCGGTCTCTCTCGTCGACTTCAATTTGCCAATAGCCGGTCTTGAGGTCCATCGTCGAAAAGTACCTCGCATTGTGGAGTCGATCGAGGGTGTCGTCTATCCGTGGGAGAGGGTACACGTCCTTCTTCGTTATTTTGTTCAGGCGGCGATAGTCGACGCAGAAGCGTGGGGTTCCGTCCTTTTTCTTCACTAACACCACGGGTGACGCCCACGGACTCTTTGAAGGCTGGATGATGTCGTCGCGTAGCATTTGGCCGACTTGTTTCTTTATTGCCTCGCGTTCCCGCGTTGAAACTCTGTACGGGCTCTGACGTAGTGGCCTGGAACGTTCCTCTGTTATGATGCGGTGTTGTGCGACTGGGGTCTGTCGAACTCTGGACGACGACGAAAAGCAATCCTTGTATTGCAGGAGCAGGGTTTTGAGCTGTTCTTGTTTATGCGTCGGAAGGCTCGGATTGACGTCGAAAGTTAGTTGATGAGCTTGGTTCGTCGTAGCGTGTTCGGTAAATTCGGCGAGGGCGAAGGCGTCGCTGGCTTCCACGATGTCTTCGATGTAGGCGACCGTCGTGCCTTTGCTCACGTGCTTGTATTCGTTGCTGAAGTTCGTAAGCATCACTGTTGCTTTCCCTTCACGCAACTCGGCGATGCCTCGTGCGACGCAAATCTGACGGTTTACAAGCAGGTGCTGGTCACCCTCGATGACGCCTTCGAAGTCTGCGGGTTTTTCGGTGCCGACGGAAATGATGACGCTGGAGAGAGGTGGAACGGTGACGTGCTCTTCTATCACGTTCAATGCATGGCTCCATGGCGTTGTCTGGGTAGGCAGCGCTTTTTCTGAGGTTAGTGTTATCGACTGAGACCTCAGGTCGATGACGGCGCCGTGTTTACTTAGGAAGTCCATCCCAAGTATTACTTCCCTGGAGCAGTGCTGTAGGATTAGAAAGCTGGCTGGATAGGTCCGGTTATTGATGGTGACTCTTGCTGTGCAAACGCCGGCTGGCGTTATTAGATGACCCCCAGCGGTACGGATTTCAGGGCCTTGCCAAGCAGTCTTCACTTTATTTTATTTTATTTATTTTATTTATTTATACATACTGCAGCGCTAGGTGCGCTATGGCAGGAGTGGGGTACAAAGATACGTGGAACAAACAGAAATGAAAATTATGTAAACAGGTAAAATAATACAGATGTGCGTTTATACAAGGCAAAAAGTGCATAAGCATGTGATGAGCATGAACGAAAAATAGAACAAAGAAACAATGCAACTCAATAGCTAACACCAATGACAAGTAGACAATGGTATGTTACAAACACATGTCATGAATGTCGGCTACAAAATTGGGCGATGGGTGTGAACGAGTCGAACCAGGTAACGAATTCCAGTCTTCAATAGAACGGGGGAAGAAACTGAACTTGAACATATTAGTTCGAGCATAGTAAGGCGTTAAGTTTAAGTTATGACAGCTTCTTGTCGTTGACTGAGGCGCAAAGTTTATGTAGTCCTTGTCGTTTGATAGTTTAACTGAAGACGTCACAATGCTATGCAAGAATTTTAATGACTCTATTCGGCGACGCGAAGAGAGCGAAGTTAAGTTCAGTGAAGAAAGAGTAGAAGAGGGTGAGAAGTCATGGTCATAACGATGACATAATGAATGTTACCGATTTTTTATGAATTGCTTCTAGCCTATTAATCTCGCACTGCTTATACGGGTTCCAAACGACAGATGCGTAGTCTAATATTGGACGAATGAGCGTTTTAAATAAAAGAAGCTTAGTTTCCTTCGGAGATTTAGGTAGTGTGCGACGTAGATAACCCAGTTTTTTTAATGCTTTGTTGCATACATAGTCAATGTGCATGGACCATGACATATTATGAGTAAAAATGACACCTAGATACTTGTACTCAAGAACCCTATTTACAGCGCGGTTATCGAAAGAGTAATCAAAAACAGAAGGAGATTTATTACAAAAGGACATAAATACAGTTTTCTTAAAGTTAATATTCATCTGCCAGGTCCTACACCAATTGCAAAACCCAGCAAATGACTCCTGCAAGCGGTAATGGTCGCCCTGTGTTTTAATGGCTTCATATAAAACGCAATCATCGGCATAAAAACGAATGGAAGATGAAGTGCAAACAGGCAAATCATTTATGTAAATTAAGAAAAGTAGAGGCCCAAGAACGGACCCTTGGGTTACATTAATGGTAGCAGAGTTGGTTGATCTGTAGGAAACGAACTGAGCGCGAGATGACAAAAAGCTAGATATCCAGTGAACCGATTGAGGATTGTTTAATATAACATCGAGTTTAGCAAGGAGTTTAGAATGCAATACTGTATCGAAGGCCTTTGAGAAGTCAATAAATATAGCGTCAACCTGGCTGCCAAGATCAAAGGTTCAAAAGAATATCATGCGTGAATTCTGCTAACTGTGTTGTGGTACTGAAACCACGCCTAAAACCATGCTGCCTGTTAGATAGTAGATGATGCGATTCTAAGAAGAGCATAATGTGTTTATGAATTATATGTTCTAACATCTTGCATGATTGAGAAGTCAATGATATCGGTCTATAATTCAATAGAGACTGCTTGTTGCCAGATTTGTAAAGAGGGATTACCTTTGCTATCTTCCATGAGGATGGAACAGTGGCAGAATATATAGATTTATTAAATATGACCGTCAAATATCTGCATGACCACAGGGAGTAGCGAACTAAGAACGCATTGTGTATCCCGTCGGGGCCAGTGCATTTTTTACATCCAATTTCAGGATAAGATTCAGGATGCCTTCATTAGTTATCTCAATATCACTGATTGGTTCAGAACGAGCTATGCCTGTCAGAGAAGGAATGGAGTTGTTGTCAGAAACAAACACAGACTGGAAATAGTTATTAAAAGCATTGGACATTGCCGGTGGGTCACTAATAACATCATTGTCAATTCTGAAAGAAGAAGGTGAGGCGAAATCGAAGAGCAAAATTTGCGTGGGTTCCTCCTCAACATGTCCGGCAATTGAACGCGAAAAAAGAAATCTTTCGCTGTTTTCATCTTGGAGTTCACTTTTCGCCGTCTGAAATCTGTCTAGGTCAACGGGATCGTTGGTTCTTCTAGAGCGCCTAAGTCGACGGACACGGCGAGATAAATGTCGCGAGTGATCCAAGGAAGATTAGCATTGCTCTTCTTTGTTTTAATTGGCACAAATCTTCGGATGCATGACTTAACAAGATCCTCAAAGTAATTAACGAGGCAATTTATATCCTGCCTGTCGGAAAGCGCACAAAACGCATCAAAACGATCAGCTAGAATATCAGTAATAGAATTATCATCCGCACGAGTGAAATCAGGGAAACTAGTAAATGTATAGGGCGATTTAGATGTGTGACAAGAAAGTGATAACAAGACACCTTTATGGTCTGATAATCCATCGATTACCTCGCAAGTTACTATCAACTAAGTCTGTACTTAAGAAAACTAAGTCTAGAATTGAATTAAACCTAGTCGCACATGAGACTAGCTTCAGCTTCGTCGCGAAAGGCCCACTGACGACGGAATAGTCGGCTCCAGTGTCGACGAGAGCGGTGACGTTGTGACCGTCGAATATTACGTCGAGGTCGCTGGTTCGTCGTCGTCCGTTGCGGTTGGGTCGCGGCGTCGTATCACGGCTACGTCGATTTGTTGCGCTGCTTCCTTGTTGCGTCGTCACGTCTTCGTCGGTCCGCGACGTTTCGTCGGCAGGGCTTCGTCTGCTTCGCGTCGTGTTCTGGTTTCCTCGCGTTGTCGTCGTCGGCGGCCGCTGAGGATCTTCGGCATTTCGTCGTGAAGCAACGGCACCTCCATCGGTTGCTGCCCTTAGTTTCCCGGATACGGGCTAGGCGACCGGCCCCGGTTTGGGCCAGTGTACTGCCGGCGGTGCTGTGACATGTAGCGGCCGGGCGACGGAGAGCGGGAAGGTCGTCGTTCTTGCCACTGTGTTCCGGAGAGGTAGTCGTCGATGTCGCGAGGCCGTTCGCCTGGCTGCGGATGCGGCGCGTTGACGGCGAATCCGCGTAGCCCCATCTGTCGGTACTGGCATCGGCGGTACGTGTGGCCGGCTTCTCCGCAATGGTAGCAGAGTGGACGGTGGTCGGGGGCTCGCCAGATGTCGGTCTTCCTCGGCGTGTACCTCTGGCCTGCAGGCGGGCGACATGGCGGTGGTGGTGGTGGCGGCGGCGTCTGGCGACGGTAGTGCTGCTGTGCGGCGTCCTGACGGGGGCGTTGAGAGGGTGCGTAGCGTCGGGCTGCAGCAGCGTAACTCAAGGCCTGCGGCTGGGGCTGCGTTTGTTCGGGAATTCTCAACGCTTGCTGGACTTCGTCACAAACAATGTCGGCGATCGAGTCCACTTGAGGCTGGGTCGAAGGTAAGAGCTTGCGCAGTTCCTCTCGAACGATCGCTCGGATCGTTTCGCGTAGGTCGTCGGCTTTAAGCGCTTGAACATCCGCATAGCTCGTCGTAGGCAGGCGGCGGTTGTATTGCCTGTTGCGGAGTTCCAGCGCTTTCTCGATGGTAGTGGCCTCCGAAACGAATTCCGAGACCGTCTTCGGGGGGTTGCGCACAAGTCCGGCGAAAAGTTCCTCCTTTACTCCTCTCATGAGGAACCGAACCTTTTTTTTCCTCGGGCATGTCAGCGTCGGTGTGCCGGAAAAGCCGCGTCATCTCCTCTGTAAAGATCGTGACGCTCTCATTCGGGAGCTGCACTCGTGTGTCCAGTAAGGCGGCGGCCCTTTCCCTTCGGACGACGCTCGCGAACGTCTCCAAGAAAGCGCCACGAAAGAGGTCCCACGTTCGAAGCATGGACTCCCGGTTCTCGAACCACGTCCTCGCGGCGTCTTCGAGGTAGAAGTAGGCGCGTCGCAGTTTTTCGTCGGAGTCCCAGTTGTTCATAGTCGCGACGCGTTCGTACGTCTCCAGCCAGGTCTCGGGGTCCTCACTTGGCGATCCATGGAAAGTCGGTGGCTCTCTCGATGGCTGGATCACGATCGTTGCTGGGGACACAGCGGCTGTCATTGTCCCTGACGTCTTCGTCACCGTGGCCTTTGGCTTGTCCGGTAGGAGTCCGTGCTGCGGGGGGAGTCCTTTCAGCCTGCGGCTGGCTCGACTGTCGCTGATGGTGTCGGTGTCTTCTTCGCGACGTGGGCTGGGTTCACGGCTTGAGGGGGGGCGTTCGGTACATGGGCCGTGAAGCAGCTCCACCAGATTTCACGTGGTCGTGACGTTGACCCAAGCAGCAGTCGGTATGTTCAAGATGAAACTGTTTATTAGGCCGAACTTGTGGCCGGTAAACGGAAAGTCAGATTACAGCAATAAGCACTGGCACTGATAGCGGCGAACGGAGCGTCGGCCGTCGATCAACTGACAAGCGGTGAAGCGCGTCGACATTTATACGCGAGTCTCCGAATATTCCAGCCTTATCACTGGTTGTCGCGAAAGCTCTGGAATAAGCTCGCGTGTTCGCGTCTTGCGCGCAATCTTAACACAACGATCTACAGTAATCGCGAAGCTTCTAGAAATGAGGCGCGGTTTGCGCTGAGCATTTCTTACAGTCTCTGTGGGCGTAAACCAAATACAGCAAAAGTATAATACGAAACGCGCGTAGCAATATCATTCCTTAACTGTCTCCTGGTTCCGAAACTTTTTGTCATTTCGTAAGCAGTTCACAGTCATCGACGGCACTTCATCTCCCTTTACTGACGTTCCTTCCGGTGTCCCACAGGGGAGTGTCTTGGGCCCTCTATTATTTCTCATATTCATTAACGACTTGCCATCTCAGATAACATCGAAAATCAGATTGTTCGCAGACGACTGTGTGCTGTATAGCAAAATTCATGCGGTGCACTTCAACATGACCTCGACCGTATAACACATTGGTGTGATCAATGGCTTATGAGTTTGAACACTAATAAATGCAAAATCATGACTTTTGGGCGAAAGCTCTCTTTTTCCACGTTTACATATTCCCTTAACGAGGAGGCTCTTTTAACTATAATATCATGGAATTCATTTCACACCTAACCTATCGTGGTCCACGCACATAGACAAAATAACAGTTAAAACATCACAAACTTTAGGCTACCTAAAGCGTAATCTTCTCAGCACACCTGCGACTACTCGCAAGCTCGCCTACCAAACTTTCATACGCCCTCAACTCGAATACGCATCGGCCATCTGGTCTCCCCACCAGGATTACCTCATCAAATCTATCGAAGCCGTCCAGAATCGTGCAGCTCGCTTCATTGCCCATGAATACAACAGACTATCTAGCGTAACAAAAATAAAGCATTCACTTTCACTTCCACACCTTCAGACACCTAGGGATATTGCTCTTATCTGCTTACTACACAAAACAATATACGGTAACCGTCAAACCACATTGCCTCTTGTTAAACCATGTCGCTCTTGAAGCCGTCTCAATAATGGCACGTGCTTTCAACGTCTGTCAGGCCGAACGCAAGCATTTAACTACTCTGCCCTTCCCCGGGGTATAAAAATGTGGAACGGTCTCTGTTCGCTAGCGGCTCCAACGAAGCAGCAGACCTGGCACGAAGAACGGGCACGCGGAACCGACGCGGCCGGCGGGGACGCCGGCTAGCCACGGCACAACGGGGGTGGCGCGGAGCGCCGAAGAAGAACGTCTACTCGAGACGGATGCTCGTCACACACACACTACTTTATTTACAAGACGCCAGCACGCTCCTAGCGGCGCGGAACAAAACACGCATGCAGAGCGGCGCCCCCGGCATGCGCAAAGTGTAAAGCAAAACCGAAAGTAACAACACAACATCATCCCCCCTCTCGGAAGAAGTTCCTTATACAACCTCATTGTTCATATGAACATCATATGTGAACATTGTACAAGAATTAGAAAGTGGAACAGTTCCTTTGACTTGACATTTGAAGCAGTATACAATCGCAGAACTTCTGTCCAAGAAGGTACTAAGGCCTACACCAGTACAGGAATAATACTTGTAAGAATGAACATATGTAAGCACTCCAGAATGCTGCTAATGAATTATACAACACAAGAAATAATACTTGTAACAACGAACATATTCAAGCACTCAGGAATGCTACTAATGAATTATACAAGGTACAAGAAATACTTGCAAGAACGAAACATTTAAGCATTTTATGTGACAAAATCCGCCAAGCGGCTTCACTCAGTGCATTCTTTTCCTGCTTTCGAGTGCGTCTCCTTAGCTGCGAAACATTACACATATCACAGCACTTATGTCCAAGAAGGTACCCATGAATTACACAAGTAAAATAAATATACTGAGCCGATTGAACATTTGGAACACTCAAGAATGCTAATCCTGAATTATGCAGAGTACAAGAATAGTTGCAAGCATAAACAATTCAGCACATTACGTCACGAAATCCGCGAAGCGGCTTGGTTTGTCGCGCTTCCTTCTGGAGCGGCGCCTTTGAGACGAAGAAGGTGACTGTGCTACATGATCACCTGAACTCTGAGGCGAAGCCTCAAGAGTCGGAAGAAAAGGTGATGGCTCAGACCGAGCACTAAAACTCAACACCTGGGCTCAAAGCCTCAGCTGCAGCGTTAATTTCCGGACCCGCGTCCGGTTCAACGGCCTCAGCCGCTTGCGAAGATTCATGTTGTGTAGATTCAACAGCTACACCGTCTGGAAAATCCCCCCCCCCCTGCGGAAGAAGTGTTCGAACATGGAGACCACATGTAGAAATCTGATGGATCTGGAGAGGGCATGGAAAAGTGATGGACAGAAGTTTTAGGCGTTGAAGTCGAATCCGTATGACAGATGACGATGCGCGACGCGTTCCATATGCTGCCATCACTTAATCGAAAAGAAGTTGGACTAACTTGTTGTAAAACTCTGTATGGGCCTCGATACTTGGGACGTTTCCCCGGCACGCGAACTTTGACTGCGTCGCCAACACGAACTTTGGACGGCTTAGCACCTCGACGATTGTCCACATAGTGCTTCATTGCTTGTTGACGAGAGGAGACCCTGTTACGAAGTTGCTCATGAGAGCGCGCTGGTGTATTCGCCTCGAGATCTTGGAGTGGCGCCCTCTCGCGTGTGACGTCAGGGAGAGGACTCGGATGCAGCTCTTAGCGCGCGCGTTCGCTACGTGACGGCTGCTCGACGCTGCCGGCCTGTCTATCCTGCTCGACTTATTGAAACAATTTAAAGTTCATAAAGCAATTTGTACTGAATTTTCAAGCAAAATGCCCAACGAAATATAGCGGAGTTGCCGTCAGGAGCGCGTTCTGTGTCAATTGCTCCTGGTGGCGTCTGCTAGCAGTCAATGTGTACATGCGCTTACATGGCGACGATTTCTTTTCGCGACTGTTATATGGCCGTGGCGCACTCAAAATGGCTTTCCCGCCCGTTTTCGATAACTGACTTCAGCGTTCGGGCTTCAGCTTCCATGTCTGCGTTAAAGCGCAATAAATGTATACCGCGTGCTGCGCGTGTTCGGTTGCCAAGCCTGCTCCTTCGATTCAATTCATATGTTCGGAGCATGACAAACGACGTGTGATGTCATTCAAATAAATTAAGTGGCGTTACCGGCAACAACGTTTGATTAAATACACATTTTTAGCAGCTGCTGTGTAAGCGCGTCGTAAGTACTTTAAATTGAAACACGAAATAAACAGGGTGAGTCTAAAGGGGATGCACGACGGGGATATGAAATATCGGTAAGTTGTCCGGAGTGATTTTCTTTTGTTTTTGTTCTATTTTTTTTTGCAACATATTTTAATCCTTACGTTAATAAATCGACATTTCTTCACTCGTTCACGGTGGTCTGAAAATATGCTGAACAGAATTAGTGTAATCATACTAACGTTGATAAATATAAAGCTTTCGCATCGAAAGATGTATTTGCAATAAAATACTGTAAATCAGTCTCAACGGTCGACTCCTGATGTGGCTTGGTGCGATCACTGTACTAAAGAGACTCGAGTTCCTTATGCATTTGCCTAAGTTGACTCGAAGGTGAAAGCCATCTTTTTCTTGAGTCGATGTATTGTTCCTTCGCCATCCCCCCTCCGAATGTTTTCTGGACGTAACGTGGTTTTGCATTGAAGCTTTCTACACATCACCTGGTTTTGCATCGCCTCCGAGATCGGCCCACCAATCACGGAGGCAATGCAAAGTGACGATGTCATATGATGACGTAATCATGTGACATGACGTTATGACGTCACAAATTTTGTCGGTCTGGGATGTCATGATGACGTGATCATGTGATGAATTTTCGCATCACTCGTGTTGACGCTGGCGACGCGGGACGCCGACGGTCAATTTTCGCAATTTATGTGGAATCTAAGGCTCCCACCTAAAAATATTCAATCTTGTTACAGCTAGCACGGTAAAGAATCACAATAATCAGCCACAGGGGCCAGAAGAATGGTGGGAAAGAGCTCTCTTTCTCCTCTTCCTGGACACATTCACCGATTTTTCCTAATGTTTACGAAGCTGTACTATCGGTGTAAAGTGAAACGCGAACACTTGCAGCGGATCGCGTTGCCCAAGCATTAGAAATATAGTGCGCGCCATCCTGTCATTACCATTGGCAGGCTCGCACAGTCGAGTAGGCAGCACTGCACGATCGAAAACATGAATGCGGCTCATGAACGTATCTATCTCTAATCATAAGAGTCGAGAGGTGAACTGTACCACGCGCGCCACTGCTGGCGTTTCATTCCGAGCTATCTTATTTGCATCCAGCTCGCCCAATCTATGCTAGAGGTCCGCAATAACCCGCTGGTTGACGAACTTATCGATTTCATTTTGTCGGCTGTCGTGTCTGCACAAGTCCACATGACTACAATTGGGAGTGGAGCGTGAATTTTCGTTCATCTCAAGTCTGTTTACACAACGCTGTTTTTTGCGAATAAGCCGCAAAATTGATCGCGCTGCGATTTCAAAGCAGCGGAGACTCTCTTTAACTCACTTGGTGGGGGGCGTTCGCGCTTTCACGTAAGCTATTTCAACGCCATCCAGCCCAGTGAGCGACGCTACGAACTCGGGGGCATGAACCTGACCGCGATGGCTGTCGGTATACAGAATATATGTTAAATGGTAACGTTTCTTAAACTCATGTAATGCTAGCAGTCATCTCAAAAAATATCATAAGAAGAAAATGCAGCTAGTAGTCGAGGAACGCCGTGCGACGCGAGCGAACTATAAAGAAAATGCTTCTGTTTTAGCCAGAGCGTAGCAGACGACAAAAGCCGAATCCCCGCCCTTGCGTCACCGGAGCGCCGTTCGCAGCGCCGCCATCGGTCGCACACGAGGCGAATTGCGATGTAAAGAAACTATGTCGAGGGCAACTCGGGGTTGCCTACCATGAAGAAGTTGTGCAGGAGACACTCCAGTGGTGCCCTGCGGTGAGAATCTGTAGGAAGCTAAACATTCTGTCAAAACTTCTTTGAGAGGACGGTGTTCCAATTGGGCAATCTGGATATGTTCCTTCAGAACGCGAGTGAATCGCTCGATTTGCCCATTTGATTGGGGATAGAAGAATGATGAATTCAAGTGCTTAATGCCTCGTTGTGAAAGAAAAGTCCCGAACTGTTGAGACTGAAACTGCGGACCGTTGCTATGGCATCAGGAAAACCTTCCCGGCTGAAAATTGAAGAGAGGAATTCAATGATGACCTCTGAAGTGACGGTATTCGTGAAACAAATTTCAGGCCTTTTGGAACGATAGTCAATGAGAGAAACGATGAAGCGTGCATTTTGCGGGACATTATGCAAAGGACCAATGATGTCCATACCAAGTTTTCCCAAGGCCGTTCAGGCCAAGCAACTGGCTGTAGTGGAGTAAACGAAGGTTTGGCAGACTTGTCAGCCGCCTGACATATGTGGCAGCCGTACACGGCATGCTCGACCTGTTTGTCTAAGGCGGGCCACCAATGCCTGTCCCGCAGGTTCTGTTTTGTGCGGACTATGCCCGGATGAGACTCATGTGCCAGCTGAATAAGCTTGTGACGGAAAGAAGCTGGGGAAATTACGCGTTCATCGCGGAAAAGCAAGTTCTCAACACAAGACAGGTCCTGTCGGACTGCAAAGCAAGGCAAGAATTCACTAGAAAGAGCACTTTTGGGAGGCCATCCCTCATGCAAATATTTAAGAACTTGAGCCAATGTTTGGTCTGCAGCAGTCGCTGCCTGAAGTTCAGCCTTAGTAATGCAAGAAGTAACTAAAGAAACACTTTCTTCATCATGCTCTTCAGTAACCGGTATCTGAAGAGGAAGGCGCGACAGAGCATCTGCAACCACATTGTTTGCACCTTTACAATACTGCATACTGAAATTGTAGTACATCAGTTTGGAACACCATCGAGAAATTCTTATGGGGCGACGGCCCTCGGATCCTGCAGAAAGTAAGGCAACTAGTGCCTGATGGTCCGTACGCAAAGTAAAATACCGGCCCCACAAGTAAACATGCCACTTTTCACAGGCGAAAAGGCAGGCGAGAGATTCACGCTCTCCTACTGAATACCTGCGCTCAGCAGGGGACAATGTACGGGATGCGAAAGCAATGGTGATCAGCTGATCACCTTGCTGCTGTTGAAATACTGCGCCGAGTCCAACATCGGATACATCAGTAGTGATGACAATGGGCAGTTTTTCATTGAAAATACTAACTGCTGGCTTTGAGGCCAAGATTGACTTTATGCGAATGAAACTTTGTTCAGCGTCAGCTGACCAGTTAAAAGGTTGCCCTTGCCGAAGTAAGGTACGCAGCGGTTCAACAACATCAGCATAGTGAGACACAAACTTGGCATAATAACCAACAAGGCCCAAGAAAGATTGCTAAGTTTTGGCATCAGTAGGTCGTGGTGCATTAACAATGGCCTGGACTTTAGATTCAACAGGTGTTAACCCACGGCAGCTGACATTATGACCCAAAAATTGCAGTTCATTCACAGAAAAGATGCACTTATTATTAAGTTTCATACCAGATTCACTGATGCGGTTCAAGACAGTATGTAAGTTGGCATCGTGCTCTTCGCGAGTACGTCCCCAAACCAGAATATCGTCAAGATAACATAACACTCCATTGCAATCTTTAAGAATTAGCGCCATCAATTTCTGAAAAGTTGCAGGGGCAGATGCGAGCCCGAAACACGCGCGGCGAAAACGGAACAAGCCTTCGCGCGATACAAATGTGGTGAAGTCCCTACTGCACTCGGAAAGTTCTACCTGGTGGTAAGCGGACGCGAGGTCCAGCTTTGAAAAACATACCACTCCAGAGAGCTGCTGAAGAAGCTCTTCAATGTGGGGAAGAGGAAACCCGTCGATGAGGATGGCCTTGTTTGGTTCTCGTAAGTCGACGCATAGTCGAAGGGATCCGTCTTTTTTCTTCACGACGACTAGCGGAGACACCCAGTCGGAAG
This sequence comes from Rhipicephalus appendiculatus, assembly GCA_030522465.1. Taxonomy (NCBI): domain Eukaryota; kingdom Metazoa; phylum Arthropoda; class Arachnida; order Ixodida; family Ixodidae; genus Rhipicephalus; species Rhipicephalus appendiculatus. The sequence continues at coordinate 2,795,483 of JALIZH010032969.1, forward strand.
CAGAGACGGGCTCGGTGATTCCGCTGGCTTGCAGGCGAGACAGTTCCGCAGAGACTTGCTCACGGAGCAGAAGAGGAATGCGGCGAAGCTTGGCACGCACAGGGCGCACACCTGGTCGACGCGTCACTTTATGCACAAAACCGCGCACACAACCCTGTTCACGGGTGAACAGGTGGCGGAATTCGGAAGGCGCGTTGGCCGGAAGGTCATCTTGAATGTCGACTTGACACTCTAAAAAAAAGGGAGCGAGATTAGAGCAACGGGCTCCGTTTCTCCTTCGGCGCAGCGACTTTCTCTCTTGCGGGCGCTTTACCCGTCGCGCCCTCTTGCGACAAGCGCCAGAGGAGTAACGTTTCTCCTACAGTGTTCTAGTTTCTCCTCAACCACGTGGCCTTGCGCTCGCGCGCCTGCGCACGCCGAGCTACGTCGCGATTCCGTGCTGCGGAGAGCGGCGCCGCGCGCCGCCCTCTGCGCTGCGGGTGTTATATTTCGCATCCTTTCGCGGTCAGTCGGCAGTGTCAGATTATCCATCAAGCACTACCCGACCTCGTCCAGTCGCGTGCGATTACATGTACCTAGGAATGATGCAAGCAATGCAGGAGAGACGTTTATTCTTTTGTTTTATTGGTACAGTAACGTCTGTGCCGACATTTTTCTTTAGCGCTCAGCGTGCGCGCGATGCGCCGTATACTTTCGTGTGTGTCGTGTTGTTTGTATACGTTTGCGCACTACCTGTTTGTCATGAATACACTTAACAAACAGTCTTCCTTTATTGAACACCTTAGACTGTACATAATTAATCGATTTTTTCGGCTTCGACATACTTGGTAAGCATACGCGTTCTTAGTTTTGCACGGCACTTATAGCACTCATCAATTCAGCAAGCATCAAAGTTAATTTTTTCAACATTCTAGCAAACGTGATACCACTGCACAGAGCATGCGTGAAAGCACAATGATATATAATTGCTGCAGATTTACGTGCCGCGACCACCAGATGATTACGAGGCACGCCGTGGTGGCGGACTGCGGATGAATTTCGACCTACTGAAGTTAACTTTAACGTGAACTCAGACATAAGCACACGGGTGTTCTTTGCGTTTTGCCGCCATCGAAATGCGGCCGCCGTGGCCGGGAGTCGAACCCGCGCCCTCGAGCATAGTCACGCGACACCCGACGGCTAAGCTACCACGGCAGGTAAAAGCACAAAAGGAAATGGGCAGCAAAGTCTCACCGCGCGTTTATTGTCCAGACTGGGTTACAATAATCAGTAACGTTAAACTGCATCCTAATTGTACATTTCTGAAAAATAAACAAATGACTTCTATCAATTAAGCCAAAATTCTCAAACACATGCGTTTTGAATTACGCACGTCTGCACTGAGAGTTAGCATGGAATTATGCACGCGTGCAGTATGTCTCTCGTCCACGGGATTCTGCTTTGGCGTGCGAAACTCAACACAAAATGCACTTCTAGTGACAGCTGTGCACAGCAGGTAATTACTAACACTCGCACTCACCTTTGCGAAAGAGTATTCCAAATCCAAAGTAATAGTAACCACCGCCACAGCGCTAACAACACAGTTGTCGCGCAATGATTGCAAGTTGGCATGCCAGGCGAATACCGTGACGTATCTGTAGCAGAGTAGTAAGTAGGTGCAGCATACTAAAATATTATTGAACACGTAGTATGAGTAGCGTTCTTTTCCATAACCAGCGCGGTGTAGCCCCAGTTCTACTGATGTAATCAAGCTGCCGCGACGCCAAGAGCCCTGACATCGCTCACGAAAGAACACCGTCTGGTGCGAGGCCATCTTGTCTTGTTTCTTCGCACGACCCGCGTTGTAGCGTACGTATACACAATTGAGACGGCCGTTAACGCATCAGAAGCACTGTCATTGAAGGCCTAGCAGTCGAATTAATCCATGGCTCATCGTCATACTTGTGGTCAAAGCTTAAATAGACTGTTAACAGATGTTAACGTCAAACCACTCACGCGACGACGGCGACAGAATCTGGCTAAATCTAGCCCGCATGCTGCACTCTCCCAGAGTGACAATAAGAAACAAAGAAATCAGAGAGGGAAATTTTATCTGTAGCCGCTGTCGAGAGACGGCGCAGCCTTCAAAATGTCGTCGGAATGGTATCCATAGTTTGTGGTCGTCGCTTTCATGGAAACTTAATCAACTCTATAATTATCAGGTTCATTATTATGCAGCTTTTGGTTAAAAGCTGATTTTAGCTAAGGGATAGCTACAGTACTCTTGCGGCTGCGTGCCTTGCGGTGCAGCCATTAAATGTAATAGCGTTGACCAAAAATTACGTACCATTTGTATCACTAGGGTCGGCCGTATTTCACTGACTATATAAGCGTCAGCACTTCGTATTGAGTTATGTGTAAACACGTCTGTGCGTACGCGGCTGTGGTGATTCATTCATTCATGGTGCGGGCGGCATGTATAATAATGAATGAAATGTGTATTGAATCCAGTGAGGGTTGTGTGTACTATGTGTCTCGCAGATCTAGCAAACGTGTACGTACTAATGAATGTGTATGTAAACATGTTGTACCAGCCTTCCAGTGTCCTTGCGTGATCCTTGAATGGGCTTGACTCGCCAATTATCCGCCAAAAGGCCACTCTGTAGTATCAACGTGCATCGCAAACGTTTTTTTTTTTCTAGTATCGTTGAATCCCTCCAGATGGCGCCAGCTACCGCCTACTTCATGGCTGTGGTGCTCTCACCACTCCACCTACATATACATTGTTGAGCATCTATCTATCGAAACTATAAACTGCTGCGACGGAATTGTTTTGCTGCGATCGAGTGTGCATTTTGGAGGTAAATCTCGGGGCCTATTGCCCCGTAAACGCGTGGATAACGTCGCTACACGGTGTGATTCTCCGATAAATAAAGAGAGCAAGCCTAGCTTGTAGTGTCCGGGCGAGAACGTCTTTGCAGTATCCGTATCTTCCAGAGTGAACGCCGTCTCGCTGGCCAAGCGAAACCTACGAGTTCCGTCGTTCCGTTTCGCGAAGTTTTCAACACCCCAGGTTTGTCTGCTTCATTTAATTGTTATATCACTCGATATTAAGCTCAGCGGGACCGTTTTCTGCGATTACCAGTGCCGTATACTCTTTATCAGTCGAGAATCGATGAACTCGCTAGGCCTAATCGCTTCGCTAACTTGGTGTCAGCCATCTTGATTTTGACGAGGGAGGAATCGTTCCTCCATGCAAAATGGAGGAACCGTTCCTCCATTCAAGGACGAACATTGAGGACATCGCCGTTTCTCCCTTAATGGAGAGAGGGTCGCTCCATTTTTTTAGAGTGGAGCACACGTCATAGACGCACCGAGGATATTGATGGATAAAGCCATGATGGCATCACGTCCCAGAAGTGAGTTGAAATTGGAAGTAACGCAGAAAGTAATTGATGCAGTGCGAGTGCGATAAGAGACTCGTGCAGAAAAGTAGCCCAAATTATCAATTGTTTCTTTGGAATATGTTTGCAGGACGATGTATGAGGGCGAAAGCCGAGTGCCGGAAAAATGACTATAATAGTCAGTAGCGCTGAGTAAGGATACTGAAGCACCTGTATCCACGAGCGAAAGAATTGTAAACTTAAGGGCTCGTTTGCTTTGTTAAACACAGTAATAATGAGAACTAACAGACAGAGATGCCGAGGAAAGTATAGGGGAAGCTATTAGAATTAATTGTAATGTAAATGTGAAGAAAGGAAAGTGGACGAACATTTACATTACAATTAATTCTAATAGCTTCCCCTATACCTTCCTCGGCATCTTTGTCTGTTAGTTCTCATTATTACTGTATCCACGAGGAAGGATAAAGGGACATCACCCACCGAGACTCTGATGCGTGGCTCGGTCGTTGTTTGAAGGCCGTCCACATTTAGAACTGTGACCGTGTTGGTCTGCTCAGTGCTCGAAGGAGCAGGTGAAGAAACTGGTTGAAGAAGATCTGCGGGACGAGAGTCGCATACGGACTGAAAATGTCCGATTTTGCCGCACGCAAGACGAGTGCGGTTTCTTGCGGGACACTGCACAAAGTTGGCCAAATGCCGAGACGAGCCGCAACGAAAACAACGTGCGGTTGAAGTTTGCGAAGCGGACGCGAGCTGAAAGCTCGATCCTGACCCGGAGAGAATGAATTCGATGGCCTGGGGTCTCCATTTTGACGGCTTCCTCGCCCTCGCGATGCAGAGGGGCCGCCATGTTGAGCGCCACGGAAAGACTGTGCAGGCGGGCGTCCATGTTGACCGCCGGAAGAAAACGAGCCGCCATGTTGGCGCATCCCGTGAAACAAAGAACCGTTGCCTTGCAGCGGAAAGCTGCTGCACCGAGTGCGGCGCGAATTGCTCCATTTGGGAGCGAATGAGTTGATCCTCTCTAGCTATTGAGAGGGCTTCGGACAGTGAAATGGAGGAGCCTTTTTGAAGAAGTCGGCAGCGGACGTTTTGTGTGGTCACGCCAGTGAAGAGTTGGTGGCGAATCATGTCGCCCTCGAGCGCGCCGAACCCGCATGACGCGGCGAGTGATCTCAAACTTGCAATGAAATCGGCGACTGGTTCGCCCGGCAGTTGTCGCCGTTCTTGAAACTTGGCGCGTGCGAGATAATCGCACGAGGCGTCTTTGAAATGCTCGTCGAAGAGAGCGAGCGCGGCTCGAAACACATCCGACGCCGGCGTGGACGCGTTGGCGGCATGGAGAGTTTTAGACCGGCGTGACCTAATGCGTTAAGAAGAAGGGCCTTGCGACGCTCGGGCTTGACGGCGTCCTCCCCGGGAGCGTCGGCGTAAGCCTGGAAAATTAATTTCCAATCAGCCCATGGGATTGGAGGGTCCCCGGGCGATAACGGCGGGGGGAATGGGAGACGCCATCAGAAAAAGCGCTGAAGGGCCGGAAGAAGTAAATGACGCCAATGAAAGTCTTTTCAGCGGAGGCTTGAAGGAAACAAGCGACGCGACGTCGCGTTCATGCTGCGAAGCAGATGTAGTACAAGGCAAGTAGGCCTAGTGGCGCAGACAAAGACGAGCAGGTTGAAGTAGAAGAAAGACGACCGTAGAGAATAAAATACGGTTCTTACAGGTCCAAGTCCTCGTCGCCATTTGTTGTGTCGTCGCTAGCGGCTCCAACGAAGCAGCAGACCTGGCACGAAGAACGGGCACGCGGAACCGACGCGGCCGGCGGGGACGCCGGCGACGCCGGCTAGCCACGGCACAACGGGGGTGGCGCGGAGCGCCGAAGAAGAACGTGTACTCGAGACGGATGCTCGTCACACACACACTACTTCATTTACAAGACGCCAGCACGCTCCTAGCGGCGCGGAACAAAACACGCATAAGGTCCCTAGATAAAACAAGTTAAACACGCATGCAGAGCGGCGCCCCCTGGCATGCGCAAAGTGCAAAGCAAAACCGAAAGTAACAACACAACAGTCTCCCTGACACCATTGTCAATATACGTGACCCAATAGCTTTTAGACATGAACTGACTGTACTTATTTCCTCTGTAGTGACAAATACGGTTATTAGTAGAGAGACGACGAAGAAGACGGTTGTTGTGGTTGATGCTCGAGCTGGTTCTGCTGTGGCCACTGACTGTTGTTTCATTGCCGCTCGTCACATAAAACGGTTGCCTTACCTCGACTGCTAAACGCCATCTATCAATTGGTGGAGAGTGCTGGTTTCCTCACCCTGGAACTCCGATCCCGAACTCTACCCCAACCCCCGCCTCGCCTCTGCCTGACGACATGGCCCAGCCACCTGCTGCCCTAATCCCATCTGTCACCTGTTCCGGCATGCCACGACAGCGAGATCCGGTGATTTTCAATGCCACCGACGACCAAGATGCTGAAGACTGGCTGTCCCAGTATGAAATAGTAAGCGCTCACAAGTGGGATGATACCGACAAACTTGGCTACCTCCACTTCTATCTCGCGGGTGTTGCACAGCTCTGGTTTAACAACCATCAAGCTGACATTCCCACTTGGCCATCCTTTAAGACGCGCTTTGCAGAAGTCTTCGGCCGACCCGCTGTTCGCAAGCTCCGCGCCGAACAGCGTTTGCGCGGTCGTGCACAGCGCACTGGCGAGACCTTTACCTCTTATATTGAGGATGTTCTGGACCTCTGCCGTCGTATCAATCCCGAAATGTCCGACACTGACAAAATCCGGCACATTATGAAAGGTATCGAAGACGACGCCTTTCACATGCTGGTTGCCAAAAAACCCCCAAACTGTCGCCCAGGCGACTCAGTACTGCCAGAGTTACGACGAGCTGCGGAGAGAGCGCATTTCTACGCGACTTCCGAGCCTCGACACGACCACCACATCTGCATTGACCGTTGGCGCTGTTTCTGCCGAACAGACCACGCTTATGCAACACATCCAGCAGTTTGTCCGAGAAGAAGTGACGCGACAATTGTCTCTTGTGCCCTACGTTCCGACCAGTGCGCACACGCTGGCCCCAACTCTACGAAAAGCGATAGAGGAGCAAGTTTCTGACGCTCTGCCTTCCACCTACCATCCTTCGCCTATCTCCACACCTCTGACTTACGCTGAGGTTGCCAGACGACCGTCGCCGTCACTACCACCCTTTGCGGACCCTACTCGACAGCCTAATGCCTTCTACGCAGTGAGTCCGCCCGTCCGCCCGAACCCACCCTCTTTTCGGCGTCCCACCCCGCCGTCAGCTAATCCTTGGCGCACACCAGACAACAGGCCAATCTGCTACTTCTGCGGTATCCCTGGCCACGTCGCGCGTTACTGTCGTCGTCGTGATTACCACCCAGACGCTGGTGAAGCAAGTTACGGCTACTGTCGTCCCGAACCACCGCACTCGATTTCGTCCCAACCCACATCGGATCAGTCGTCGTCAGGTCGCCGCGGCTTCGACAGGAGCCGGTCGCCCTCACCACGGCGCCGTTCTCTGTCTCCGATGCTTCCTCGACCGCCACCCGCCCAAGCGGAAAACTGACCATCGCAGTTCCCGAGGCAAGAGCTGCGCACATATCGAAAACTTCAAGGCCTCGATTTTCACCCGCTAACGAAATAACCGCGCATATTGATGGTGTAGCTGCACAAGCGCTCGTTGATACTGGTGCTGCCGGGTCTGTGATCAGTGGTGAACTGTGCCGCAAGTTAAAGAAGCTTACGATACCACTTTCCGACGTCTCTCTCCGTACTACAACTGCGCACCACATCCAACCTTCTCTGGCATGCACGGCTCGGCTCGTCATCCAGAACGTTTTGTATATAGTCGAATTCGTTGTCCTTTCCCCATGTTCGCACGACATCATCTTGGGCTGGGACTTCCTTTGCGCTCATCATGCCGTCGTTCACTGTGCGCGTGCCGAACTAGAGTTGTCGACGATGTGTGAACTGCCCCTGCGTGAAGCGCCGATATCTGAAAGGCCCTCTTTCCAGGCATTATCTTCTCGAGTCGTCGTCGCTGCGGACACTCGCATCCCTCTATCCTCTATTCTTGAGCCACTCTCTTGCGACGACGTGTCCTCTGTCACCGTCCTCTTAATACCCTCCGAAGCCTTCGGCTCTCGCAAGAGCTTCCTCCTCCCCTTCGCAGTTGTCACCATAGAAAACTCATGTGGCGCCATCTATATAACAAACCCGCTTTCTTCCCCAGCCACCTTATTCCGTGGCGAACTCATCGGTCGCCTGGAGGAAATAGATTCTGTTTACTCCAGTCACCTACCTGATGGCTCGTCATCTCACGTCACCAGCATTACTCCTGATGCCACTACCACTTCATCTCCCGAGGCATTCCTCCCATCGATTGACCCTGACCTCCCCGCTGCTCAGCGCACCCAACTTTTGGCGCTACTCGATCGCTTCAGGATGTCATTCGACCATAGCCAACCTTCCTTGGGCCGCACGTCTGCCATCGTCCACCACATTGAAGTTGAAGTTTATTTTGCTTCCATTACAGAAACAAGGAGCAGGAGCAAAAGGCTACAAAGGCCTGACAAAGGGCTCCCGCTCCTGTTGGCACGCAACATCAGCGGTACAAATGACAATACAAAATACATCACACAAATTCATATCAAAGTAAATGTCACATGAGCAGTATATAGATCACATGATGAATAACAGATGAAGAAAAAAAGAACATGTAGCTTAAATCTAATTAATCCGGATAAGGAGCCCGGAATACAAAAGAAATATGCGCGTTAAACAATAGTTAAATACAGATGATTAAGAATCTGTAGAATAAATTTCCTGTGTCTTCAAAAAAATAACATAGGAAACGAGAATGAATTGCATTATTCAATTGTAAAAAAAAACATGACAGTATGACACGAAAATGATACACATCATGCATATTCCATTTGATGCTCTATAATATACAGTTTCATAGATTTTTTGGGGAAAGTACAAAAATCAAGGGAACTTAGGCGATTTAATAATTGCGGAACCTGGTAGCCTATATGCTGCCTGCCATAAACTGTTCTGAACTTTGGCATTACCCTAGTTTCATTGCGTAGGGAATACCGACATTTTGATTCGGATGATTTAGCTGTGTAGAGTTTGTTCGTTTTTATATGTTGAAATAGCCTATAGTAGTATATCTGGTTAGCTTTCAGCAAAGTGTGTTTAATAAACAAATCATGCGTTCGCAAATCTTGAAGCCTACCTGTGTAGTTTTCAAAGCATCTAAGGACTCTCTTTTGTAATATTGTCAATTGCTGATAGTTTTTTGAGTATGTCGTACCCCAAACAAGCAAGCAGTATGTAAGTCGAGAGTAGAACATACAGTAATATAATACTTTTTTAAGCCAAAGCGGAATCAGATCCCGGATTCTGTTAAAGCATCCCGTGATTTTACTAAGTTCTGCGGACAATTTTTCTACATGTGTCGTCCAGGACATATCGCCTCTAAACCAGATGCCCAAGAACTGATGAGCTTCTACTTGTTCTATTTGCACATCTTGAAACAATATTGTTAACTTAAAATTCATTGGTTTGTTAATAGGTGCAAAAATGATGTATTTAGTTTTGTTGATATTAAGTTGCAGTTTGTTGCTGTGCAACCACGACATAAGTAGTTTTAGGTAAATATTTATTGAAATCTGTAACGTTTGCAATGACTTTCCGGCAAAAAACACATTAGTATCATCAGCATACATAATTACACTTTGAGAATATGGTATGTAAGAAAGATCGTTTATGTACAGGTTAAACAACAAGGGTCCAAGTATAGATCCTTGTGGGACGCCCTGTAGTATCTTTAATTTCGGAGATTTGGAATTGTTAATAGATACATACTGATACCTGTCTTGTAAATAACTTCGAATCAAGTCATGTGCTGTCCCTCTTACCCCACAATCATACGTCTTAGTCAACAAAATGGCGTGGTTTACAGAATCAAAAGCTTTTCTTAAATCTAAAAAGAGACCAACGGTGTATAATCTTTGTTCAATTTTATTTATTATTTCACGTTTAATAGAGAGTAATGCTTCTTCACAGGATCTTTTTTTTCTAAACCCATATTGTACGTCAGACATAACAGAGTACTTTTGGACAAAACTATCAATGCGGACGTTTATGATTGTCTCAAAAATCTTTGACATCACCGGTAATACCGATATGGGTCGGTAATTATTAAAAGTGTAGTCTGTGCCACCTTTGTGCACCGGGCACACTCTAGCCAGCTTGAGTGCTTCTGGGAACACACCCTGTTCGAGCATACAGTTAACGACGTTAGTTAAAGGACTGCAAATTATGTCCATTACGTGTTTCACGGCAGCTGGTTTGATATCGTCGTAGCCAGCAGCTGCGTTATTATTTAGGTTACGCATGATGTCTGACACTTCGTGCTCCGTAGCTGGTGTCAGTGCAATAGAATTAATTGAACTGCTTTTCTTATACGCATCTACACTTGGATGTCCATTGTGCACAATCGGACTATACTCTCCACTACGAATGAACTGGTGGTTTAGCACAGTAGCAGCTTCCTCATCATTTAGGATGCCTTGATTTGTAGTTACAACTATGGGTGCTGCGTCATTCTTTCTTTGAGCAAGATTGTTAACTGCTTGCCAGAACTTCTTTTTGTCGTTTGATACTTGGGAGAACAAATTCTCATAGTAACATATTTTTGCATATCTAAGTTCTGCATTAAGCTTGTTTCGATATATTTTGAAGTCAGTAAATTTCTGTGGGTCACGAGTCTTAACGAAAGAATGATACATGTTATTTTTAGCGGCGATCTTATTTAAAAGTAGGCGCGTAATCCACGGCTTTCTAATCTTTTTCTTGGAGGTACGCTTAGTTGTCTTAATAGGAAAGGCTAGCTTGTAACATGGCATGAAACTGGCATAGAAATTGTTATATGCTTGATTTACGTCACTTTGCTTGAAAATCGGTTCCCAGTTTGTCTTTTCGATAAGAGAGCGGAAGTGAGCTAAGGAATTCGGGTTGATATTCCGATATGAGCACACGCCCATTTTTATGCTTTTATCATTCGTCATTGGCAAAAAACAAAACGTCGGCAGATGATCACTTATGTCCACTGACAAGAGACCAGCATAGCTACTTGGGCCAGGTGCATTCGTAATGGCGACATCTAACAACGTCGCGCTATCCGCCGTAATGCGAGTGGCTAGATTGATAAAATTTTCACAGCCATAAGCATTTATAGTTCTCTTAAATTCCCGCGAATTAGTGTCATTTCCTAGCATGTTAATATTCAAGTCACCCATTATCAGAAACATTGAACCAGTGTTATTTAGGTAGTTTAGTAGTTCATCAGTGAATTCAAAAAATGGTGTCTTATTTCCATTTGGAGGCCGATATATGACACATACGTAAAAAGATTTCAAACACACAGTAAGACATTCTACATGTTCATTAATAGTGGTGAAACTTGAAATCACCTCGTATTGCTGATGTTTTCTAAGATACATAGCCACGCCGCCACCGCGTCCACTAGTACGTGTGATGCCTTGGTATACGTACCCTTCTAATTGGGGTGGCTTTTCACTTTGCGCTAGCCATGTCTCAGTAAACATCAACACATTGACAATGTGCTTGATTGGGCTGGTTGGTGCTGCATGGTAGACGAAGAATGAAAACAGCGCTAAACACGGGACGAGAAGGGGACACATACACGGCGCCGTGTATGTGTCCTCTTCTCGTCCCGTGTTTAGCGCTGTTTTCATTCTTCATCAACACATTGAAACTAATGTCCAGATTTCCAAGCAATTCTCGCAGGTCATCTCCTTTGCCTCTAATACTTCGTAGGTTTAGATGCAAAGCTGCCATGAATTTATTTGGATTTAGCTTAGAAACGGAAATATTAAATGAGTCATGATCGTGATACGCACAGCAGTTGTGACCGGGATTAGCCATGCATGTCTGTATTAGTACTGAAAGGAGTGGGGTCCGGCGGGTCTCGTTACGGTAGCTGGCCCCCGCCGTCGTCCACATAACCGATGTTTTCCAGTGAGGAGGACGCGTTCTTACAAGAAGGAACGTAGGTTTATTTACATGATGGAAGGATGAGTGAACGAGTTCAACTCAAGGAATGAACTATTTTGTACAGAATGTCTTGCGCTTTTATGGCCCCTCGTCTGCCAACACTGGCGTCCTCAGGAGGCGGTGACGGCAGCTCCCGCGAATCAGCTGTCTGGACGTCTCAGTGTTCCGCCCACAAGCACGGCAGAAATTGGGCCGCTCGTTGATGATGAGCATGGCTGAGGTGTCCAATGGGGTGCGCAAGCGCACCACACAATAAACTTGTGTCCGGCCCACGCCTCGTAGACTCGATCCTGTGCCGCCAGGCGAGGAGGTTGTGTTGGTCCGAGGGAGCGTGGGGGGAAAGGAGGATGATCCCGGAGGGAAGGTGGCCGCAGAAATTAGGCGTCTCATTCTTCTTCTAACCACCAACACACACACCATGACAACTGCGGGTGCAAAGGCAGCGGTCAGGAAATGGATCCATGAGAACCTCAACAGCGGCGTCGTCCCACGCTGTGCCACCCCGCTCCAGGAAGGGGTGTTCGTAATCCCTCTGTCTGGTTCCTCAGAACCCGACCACAGCGAGCACAACATGTGCTGGACAATGCGGGGCCCCGTGCCTCCGCGGCTAAGCGCCGATACTGGGGTAGAAAGCAGTCCGGCAGGCAGGTTCACGCACAATGGCGTCTGGATCGAAGAACTCCAGGGCCAAACGTAACAGCTCCTCCGCCGCCCGGAAAATCTCGACTGGCCAGCGCTCACAACCGCTGGGCACGAAGAGAATGGCTGCTGACGAGGACGATGGCCTGACGTGGAACCTCCAGCTGCGAACTCACAACAAACTCCCAAACCACCTCACAATGATCGACAGCGGCAAAGCAAACCACACAACACAATGCCATACTGCGATCAAGTACATTGGACTCGCTCAAACCTCTCCAGGCTTCTCAAGAAACACAAACAAATTAAAAACCCGCTACTCTAAACTTCTGACGGAATTTCGTGCCGCCAAAGCTACAACAATCATGGAGGAGGAGATGCTTACAGGATGGATCATATTGGCCGTCCAGAAAAGCACACAGGGCAAATATAATTTGGCCCCAGATCCCTAAAACGACCGCTTTCAAAACTAGTCTGCTCCTACCATCCGCACTACTATGTCGTAGCTCACATCTTAGGCTAACTTCATGAAAAACAACAACTACACAACTTTCACATGAATGCTGCCTGAAACTACACGAGATATCTGTGCGCAATCTTTACGCCCTCAAAAGTAACTCAAAACATAGCTGCTATTACCTACTTGTGGGACACCCTGACGCAAACGCAAACTTTTTCACAACAGATCGAACTGCGTTTTATAACTCTCTGAAACGTATCCCTTATCTCACGTTCGGTAAAGCGCTAATGCTAAGATCAAGTGATCGTACGATCCATAAACACTCACTAAAAATAACAACGTAAAGAGAATAAACATAACGTACTAACAGGCTCGTGTGGTTAATGTAACCACCTCATGTGAGACCTTCTGATGAGGAACGCACTGGGCACTGCTGTGCACCTTAGCTCTACGCTACTCGCATTCATAGAGCGCTGAAACATTAACTCACCACTAACCGTACATCATATCCCTCGAAACTGAGGTCATCTAAACTCGTGACTGAACCTAAATGTTCACGAAGAACATCACGCAATGAAAATAACACTTGATGCCATACACATGAGGAGCACCTTACAAAATCGGCGTTGGTTTCGTGCTAAATATCCTGCACCAAATGCGTCTCAAACAGGAGCACTTCGAAAACTCCTTCGGCTTTACACTTAAGCCTTCCGTAACAATGCTCATTTACTCCCGTAAGACGGTGTACTACTTCGCGCTAAACGTGAAAGGTTCAAAAACAACCAAACTTCGGTTCCGCTCAAGAAACGCTAACTCTTTCAACATTGGCGGTAGTACAAATCTTCACTCGCGACTGACGTGCTCTTATATCAAAGAAAACTCATTTCACACAGTCAGCTCGCTCTGATGCGACCACTGCTTTCGTTTAATCCTTAACGGCTTAATAAAAAAAACAACTCATACAACGCTTAAAAAAACCAAAAGTAAGAAACTGTTCAGCTAAACAAACTCGTCGCGGAGATAACAAAGGAACACTACTTGAAAACAAAAATAAACCAACAAAAAAATTCGTTCAAGAAATTCCTGTCTCATTCTCCAAAAGCTTACAGCTGTCTCTCACTCTTCAATCTTACTCGCGGCGGTCGCGGTCTCGCCGAATTTTGACAACGCCCGGGACCACAACATGCAAATACTACCAGCTGAACTACGCCGTCCCGCTTCATTCGGGATTTTGGCCGGTTCCTGTCAGTGTGGCGGAGGGGACCCCAGGAAAGCGGGGGGAAACAATGGCCATGCCATCTTTGTGCTTGCTCCCGCGCGGTGCTTTGCTACTGTGGCCTTTCTTCTAGGATCACTCCGACACTCTTGTCTACGCAAAGTTGTACGTCTCAACCGCGCATTCCGTCGCGGGGGTGAGCGTCGTCGTCCCCTACTTCGCCCCTTTCGCCGTTTACGCCTCACTCTACGCCACAAAGGACGTTTCGCTGAACTGGCCGATGACCTACCCTTCCTTCTTTCGTACTGCGGTTTGCCACCTCTCTCTAGCCTTCGCTTTGCCGCACGTGTTGGCTTCTTTCTTTTCCGGCGACGTTTTTGACCGATCTTTCCCTCACTGCTCGGAACTTCGCTTCGGGTCGCGTCATCGGCAGTTTCACAGCTCAAGGCTCCCTTAGATTCCTCAGCTCTGCTGCCTTGTCGGGCCGATTCACCTTCACTAACCTGGATAGAATCCAAAGCTGAGCCCTTCACAATGATAGAGCTGAAATCCTGACACTTTGCGTCCTCGCTAAGTTTAGGACCCGCCCTGTCATTCTCAACTCCCAGAAGGACATTCTCGTGTCGGGGTGCGAGGACAGTCTCCAGCTCCTCGACGACCCTATTAGGGCGGCTGGAACCAGCCTCGGTCCCACACGGAACGCCCTTCGGAATTGTTTCGCTTCTGGACCAGTCTCGGTCTCTTTCTCTACCTCCTCTTCCCTCGCACAATCGGAGAAATGCGAACTTGTCTCAGGCGCGATTTCACTATCCGCGACCTGCCTCTGTTCTTTCTCCGCAGAAGGATCCGCGCGCATGCCGCACTCGTAGAGATGCGTACCCTTGCCTTGTGGTACCTCACAAAAGGCACTTTTCTCAGTGACCTTAAGCTGCGCCGACCTCGCCACTTCTTCGCACTTCTCGTGCGCTACACTTTTATATGGCTGAATCTTGCGCCGCATTGCCTCAACTTTACGTTCGAGCATTTCAATCTCCTGGTCAAGGGCTCGTCTACGCTCTTCTCTTTCTCGCTCGCGTTCCTCCCTTTCTCGCTCGCGTTTCTCTATTTCTCGCTCGCGTTCTTCTCTTTCTCACTCGCGTTTCTCTATTTCTCGCTCGCGTTCTTCTCTTTCTCGCTCGCGTTTCTCTTTTTCGCTTTTTCGGTCACACTCTGCCTTCGCGCAATCGGAGGCGCGCGTACCTTTCTCAGGCTTGGTTTCTCTACCAGAGCCTTGTCGCGCGTTTTCCTCCGCAGACGGGTACTTGAGCCCGTCGTACTGGTCTTGATTCCTCTTAACTCTGATTCCGAAGCACAGCAATAAAGCTGTCTTAGCTACTTCGTAGTCATTGAACTTCTCCTTGGGAAGGTACATTATCCTACCCATCAAGTCGCACGGAAGAACACTATATAAGGCAATAGACCAATAGTCTTTGCCAAGCTCTAGTTCTGTGCAAACCTTCTCGTAAGCCGTAAGAAAACGCTCTATATTTTCGCCCTCTCTAAAAGGATGGATCCTCGAATTTACTTGAGACCATCTCCAACGTTGTACTTCTCATTCTATCTCTTCGCGTTCTCTTTCTAGGCTCTCCTCCCACTTCTCTCTATCCTTCTCGCGTGCTTTCCTCTCATTTGCTTCTCTTTCCTTCTCTTCCCTTTCTTTCTTCAGTTCCTCTAACTTGAAAGCCTCTAACGCGTACTCAATTTCCTCCTCACTGGATTCCTTAATAATCAGCTTCCACATATGCGTCCTTGCCATTTTTTCGTCTATTTTAATGCCTAGATGCTTACACACAACCAACAATTCATCTTTCAGCATTGTCTTCACCTCCATGATTGCTGGTTTACTTTGGTCCTGCATCTCACACATATTTAGGTGATCCCTCTGACTCACTTGTTACGCATAACTAGGTGATCTACCTAACTCACAATTCAACAATCCAGCTCATACTCAACTCACAAAATGAAGCCTGGAAAGTCATAGCAAAGACCAAGTACTCACCACAACACAGCACCATGTCGCAAGGCTCATCTCACCGCTGCCAACCAGTTGTAAGGAGTGGGGTCCGGCGGGTCTCGTTACGGTAGCTGGCCCCCCGCCGTCGTCCACATAGCCGATGTTTTCCAGTGAGGAGGACGCGTTCTTACAAGAAGGAACGTAGGTTTATTTACATGATGGAAGGATGAGTGAACGAGTTCAACTCAAGGAATGAACTATTTTGTACAGAATGTCTTGCGCTTTTATGGCCCCTCGTCTGCCAACACTGGCGTCCTCAGGAGGCGGTGACGGCAGCTCCCGCGAATCAGCTGTCTGGACGTCTCAGTGTTCCGCCCACAAGCACGGCAGAAATTGGGCCGCTCGTTGATGATGAGCATGGCTGAGGTGTCCAATGGGGTGCGCAAGCGCACCACACAATAAACTTGTGTCCGGCCCACGCCTCGTAGACTCGATCCTGTGACGCCAGGCGAGGAGGTTGTGTTGGTCCGAGGGAGCGTGGGGGAAAGGAGGATGATCCCGGAGGGGAAGGTGGCCGCAGAAATTAGGCGTCTCATTCTTCTTCTAGCCACCAACACACACACCATGACAACTGCGGGTGCAAAGGCAGCGGTCAGGAAATGGATCCATGAGAACCTCAACAGCGGCGTCGTCCCACGCTGTGCCACCCCGCTCCAGGAAGGGGTGTTCGTAATCCCTCTGTCTGGTTCCTCAGAACCCGACCACAGCGAGCTGCCTAGCCCACCCGACAAGCACAACATGTGCTGGACAATGCGGGGCTCCGTGCCTCCGCGGCTAAGCGCCGATACTGGGGTAGAAAGCAGTCCGGCAGGCAGGTTCACGCACAATGGCGTCTGGTTCGAAGAACTCCAGGGCCAAACGTAACAGTACACAAAGTTGTGTTCAGATAAATCAAGGCATTCACTCGACCATTTTATCAACATCATCCAAACAGATTAGACGAAGGACAGGTGAAGTTTCATTTCGCCTTGAGAAAATTTTTCCACCAGCTGTCCACACTAATTTCCAGTTAACAGCTCTTTTCTTTCTAATCGCAGCTCCGAGGAGCTGCTTACCCTCTTTCGTCAAATGTTCATTGATGAACACTGGACCGGCACCCATGCACCTTTGCGCCAGCGTCCGTATCGAGTCTCTCACGCTGAACGCCGTGTCATTGACGATCAGGTGAACGATATGCTTAAACGTGGCGTAATACAACCTTCAAACAGCCCTTGGGCCTCGCCGGTCGTACTGGTGAAAAAAAAAGACGGCAGCATCAGATTCTGCTTTGATTACAGGCGTCTTAATAAGATCACGGGAAAGGATGTGTGTCCGTTGCCCAGAATCGATGACGCTCTCGATTGCCTGCAAGGAGCAGAGTTCTTTTCTTCTTTAGACCTTCGATCTGGCTACTGGCAGGTCCCTATGAATGAAGCCGACCGCTCCAAGACTGCGTTTATAACTCCTGACGGATTGTACGAGTTCAACGTGATGCCGTTCGGCCTCTGTAATGCGCCTGCCACTTTCGAACGTCTCATGGACAACGTCCTCAGAGGCCTGAAATGGAACACATGCTTGTGCTATTTGGATGACGTCGTCGTTTTCTCGAAGGACTTCGACTCCCACCTCAGCCGCCTCGCAAGCGTCCTCACTTGTCTTGCGGACGCTGGACTGCAGCTAAATTTGCAGAAATTCCATTTCGCCGCCCGCCAGCTTACCATCTTAGGGCATGTTGTTAGCAAGTATGGTGTCCGTCCTGATCCTGCCAAGCTTCGCGCTGTCGCCGACTTTCCCAGGCCGTCTACGCTAAAAGAGCTCCGTAGCTTCATAGGCCTCTGTTCGTATTTTTTCCGTTTTGTGCGCAATTTCGCCGCCATAATCGCCCCCCCCTGAAACAGCTACTTGCCGACAACCAAGACATCTCCGCGTGGTCTCCCGCATGCGACAAAGCATTCGCCTCTTTATGCCACCTTCTGACATCCCCACCTATCCTATGCCACTTTGACCCGGACGCTCCAACCGAAATCCATACGGACGCTAGTGGAGTAGGCCTCGGCGCTATTCTTGCCCAGCGTAAATCTGGATTCGATGAGTATGTCGTTTCCTACGCTAGTCGCACCCTCACTAAAGCGGAAAAGAAGTACTCAGTCACGGAAAAAGAATGTCTTGCCATCGTTTGGGCAATCACGAAATTCCGACCTTACGTATATGGCCGCCCTTTCGACGTCGTGACTGATCACCACGCATTGTGTTGGTTGTCGTCGTTAACAGATCCATCTGGTCGCCTAGCTCGTTGGGC
Source organism: Rhipicephalus appendiculatus (assembly GCA_030522465.1). NCBI lineage: Eukaryota > Metazoa > Arthropoda > Arachnida > Ixodida > Ixodidae > Rhipicephalus > Rhipicephalus appendiculatus. Next base: position 2,813,644 of record JALIZH010032969.1, read on the forward strand.
GCTACGCCTTCAAGATTATGATATTCGTGTAGTCTATCGGTCAGGCCGTAAACATTCGGACGCCGACGCTCTTTCTCGCTCGCCACTTCCCCATGAGTATGTTACTGCGTCTCTTTCCGGCTGCGAATGTTCTTCACTTGAACATGCCGACATGTCTTCTGAGCAACGCCAGGATCCATGGATAGCGTCTCTTCTAGAGTACCTGTCTCAGGCGTCTCCACGTACCGCCAACCGCTCACTTCGACGAACTGCTCGCCACTTTACAATCCGTGACGGCCTTCTGTACCGTCTAAACTACTTGTCTGATGGCCGCAAATGGTTGCTGGTAATCCCTCGCCACCTACGTTCCGAAGTATGTGCCTCCTTCCACGGGGATCCGCAATGCGTCCATGCTGGTGTTGTGAAGACGTATGCCCGCCTCCGGATTCGATACTACTGGCGTGGAATGTACCGCTTTGTTCGGCAGTACGTCCGGTCATGTTATCTGTGCCAACGCCGGAAGAGCTCTCCTCACACGACCACAGGGCCACTCCAACCACTGCGGTGTCCCACTCGGCCTTTCGACCGCATCGGACTCGACTTGTACGGTCCCCTACCGTACACACCGAATGGAAACCGCTGGGTCATCGTAGCCGTGGACCACCTTACGCGCTACGCTGAAACTTCGGCGCTTCCAGAGGCCACCGCGCGTGAAGTCTGCTTGTTCATTCTTCGCAACCACGTTCTTCGGCACGGTGCATCCCGCGAGCTCCTCAGTGGCCGCGGGCGTTCCTTCTTGTCCGAAGCCGTAGAAGCCCTCCTCCGCGAATGCAACATCGTGCATCGAACTACCTCCGCATATCACCCCCCAAACGAACGGTATGACTGAGCGCTTTAATCGCACGCTAGGTGACATGCTCTCCATGTGTTTCCGATGACCACACAAATTGGGACCGCATACTGCCATTCGTTACGTATGCGTACAACAGCGCCATTCAATCTACTGCTGGATTCTCCCCGTTCTTCCTCCTCTACGGTCGGGAACCTTCCTCGTTCTTGTACACTATCCTTCTGTACCGCCCAGACCCTTCAGAATCGACGACTCTAGCCGAAGCTGCCACTTATGCCGAAGAATGTCGGCAGCTCGTACGTTCCCTTACCACGCAAGATCAGGCTCGTCAGAAGCACTCTCATGACCGAAGCTTATATCCTTCGTCATCTTCCCCTGGAACAATCGTGTGGCTCCGTGTGCTCCCGGCCTTTCTGCAAAGTTCATGCCTAAGTATGATGGTCCTTATCGGGTCCTGCGCCAGACGTCCCCAGTCAACTACGTTGTTGAACCTGTTCAGCCACCTATAGATCAACGGTGCAGCGGGCGCGAGACTGTGCACGTCGACCGACTGAAGCCTCACTACGACCCACCAGTCCTACCTGTGCCATAGGTCGCCAGGATGGCTCCTTTTCCACCGGGGAGTGGTTGTAGTGACAAATACGGTTATTGGTAAAGAGACGACGAAAAAGACGGTTGTTGTGGTTGATGCTCGAGCTGGTTCTGCTGTGGCCACTGACTGCTGTCTCATTGCCGCTCGTCACATAAAAAGGTTGCCTTACCTCGACTGCTAAACGCCATCTATCACCTCATAGGTTTCCCGCATACGAGTGATCTACCAAGGCTGTTCATTCTAGCTTACTGCTGTACTGCTAATAGTTGTCACTGTTTAACATTTTCTACATTTTTATTTTTGTATAAAATATATTTCTGCAGTGTTTTTATATATGTATACGTGTGTATATACAAGGATGTGTGTATATATATATATATATATATATATATATGTGTGTGTGTGTGTGTGTGTGTGTGTGTGTGTGTGCGTGTGTGTGTGTGTGTGTGTGTGTGTGTGTGTGTGTGTGTGTGTGTGTGTGTGTGTGTGTGTGTGTGTGTGTGTGTGTGTGTGTGTGTGTGTGTGTGTGTGTGTGTGTGTGTGTGTGTGTGTGTGTGTGTGTGTGTGTGTGTGTGTGTGTGTGTGTGTGTGTGTGTGTGTGTGTGTGTGTGTGTGTGTGTGTGTGTGTGTGTGTGTGTGTGTATCTTGTCATTGGCTCGCGTGTTTTGCCGTTTTTTTTCCCTTGTCTATCAGTCTTTTTTTATAATTCCACTTTATCTATTGTAACATTGCATTCGCTATGTCTTGTACCATTTTTAGTGCTTCTTTATATCTAGTGCTTCTTTACGAAAACGGCACGGGAACACAAAAATCAAAAAAATTAAGCTAACAGGCGTCAGCCAAACCGAAAGTAAATGCAGTTCATACAAAGTGACCCCTAGAACGAGCCTTATGAGTCCGTGCACTAAAGTCGTCAGGAGAGTCCTGATGCGCATGAAGACATATACGGCTCACCCGAGGATCTTGCACATCAACAGTCCGGCGAAGAAGACGCAGCGGTGGGAGTCGGTGAACTCCGGCCCTTAGCCCGACGGCTCGCTCCCGCTCCCGGTGGACGCCGTCATCTGCGGCGCTGTTCTCCGCCCAGCACCAGGACCACGCCGTGCCAGGGCCTCGGCAATAACTCTGTGGTAGAACAGTAGCCAGGCCCCCGTGAAGGCCTCCGTTGGGTGGGTGGACGCCTTAGGGAAGCTCGCGCACACGTACCCGACGAGCTCGCAGCCCACACCCTAGTTGTTGTTGTTATCCTCTGGACATGGCTCATACCCATTGGAGGGGATTGGCCAATTAGTGGGTGAACTTATCCAATGATATCTGAAGTTTAATATACGCAGACGCTATAGGTAATAGAATGCTTTGACATAATTATGGAAAATAAAAAGTTCGAAGCAAGAATTTAGCTGTATACTCTTTTGGTTTCGCTGACGAATTCCTTAATGGCGAAGAAGACATCCCTACGGCTGTATCCCAGAGCAGTGGCCCCGAAAGATAGAATTACAGGTTCTGATATTTCTAGGCCCAGTTTGCGAAGAGCTGGTACTACTATTCTTTTCCGCAATGTCGTGTACAGGCGGCAGGATAAAAAGAAATGGCCAATAGTTTCCTCCTCATTACAGCACATACACATGGGGGGAAGATACTAAACCTGCTCTATGCAAGTAGAAGTTAAGGGAGGTAATGCGGCAACGAAGTTTTGTTATGGCCACTTCCATCGTTCTTGACTTGGCTAGATCGCCGCACCAGGGATGTAAGAGGTGCTTGTACTCTCGAGAAGCAGTCAATACTGGGCCGATAAACTTTTCCTTAATGTTAGAAAGCTAGCCACGCACCTCGAACTGCCCGCACGACTCTTCTTCTTCCCGCAGTGGCTCTCGGTTCTGTCTTTTTTTCTTGAGTATTTTTCCTCCTTTTTCTTGCTCCAGTGCTGGGCGCGCTCGCGCAGGTAGCCCGATCTATGCCGTCCTGGTTGTTTTTGCCGCTCCAAATTGAAAGCGCACCACACTCGCGCACTTCACTCACAACAATCATCAAACCGCTACAACTTACTGAGGAAAAACATTCTCAAAGTGGCTTTTATTCGAATTAGATTGGATTTCATCATCGCTAATATTCTTTCCTTGGGAGCCTCCTCATTAGGTCATCACAGGGATCTCTGTTCCGCTGTAGAGGAATTTTTAATTGAATCAGGGCGGTTTTGACATCAAGTCACTAAATTAGCATTATTAATTTATTCTAAGCCTTCTATAATTCTATAGTAATACCATTCATATCTGATCACTTTTGTCTATAAAATATTCGTTTCTTGGCCAATCCCCCCAGAGTGGGTGTGAGCCATACATACAGGCCATCATCATCATCATCATCGCAAAGCGGCTGCAGCGCGGGCTCTCAAGTTGTGCGAGAGAGAAGTAGGCGCCGGTGACTCAGACAAGCGGATCCAGATTTGCGGGCTCGTTAGAGAGTCTTCATGTGCGCGCCTCCGTGCCTCCGTCTTTTAGGGTGGCGACAAGTTTGACCATGGTTGCTTACCACTGGCTTCGGCGGCCGCCAAACTTAACGGGCCACCATGTTGGTTCCTAACGTTCACTCGTTTACATTGATGGTAGCGTGAGTTTATCCTCCTGAGACCCAGAGTAAATTCGAAGTCATGGATTTTTTTTCAACTTCCAGAAATGCTTCTTCTGAGTGCAAAGGTGAAAAGTGTCACGTAGTTTTTTTGTATCTTATGTTACTTGGCCACAGCACGTTGTCCAATATATTGAACAATGGGACTCTAGGGGGGCTGTTTTGGAAACAGAGGCTACGAGGTACCCAAATATGTGTTTTTTCATGTTGTTTGAGTTCTTATAAACGTAGTTTAATACTCGAGTACGCGCTAACACATTCAAGATTTTGTATGAAAACCGACCAACTTCCTAGGCGACAGCCGTAAAAGTCGCTCGTGCTCGATCGCGCCATTTCCAACGCTCCTGCAACGGCGAGAAACGCGGCGACTAGGACCATATTCGCTAAATGGCAGTACGGGTCCCAGTAGAAGCCAGGAAAGTGCTTCATAGGAGGAGGCAAGCGCTTTGAAAGGCGTTGCGCGCGTTTTTCCATTGTCCAATATATTGGACAAATTTCCTATTGCTGGGTCTCAGGAGGTTATACAAGAATGGGTTGGTTTGTTTATATAGCAATTTGTGAAAGCTGGAGGGTTGTTCTCTAAAGTTAGCCGCCGTTTTCTGGAACAGAACGAATGTGTTCGTTCACTCCAGTTGTATAATATACTATGAAAACAGTTTGTTTCTCGCAGTGCACCCGCCGCATTGGCCGAGTGCCGGTGATTTTAAAGGGCCCCTCACCAGGCCCCATAACAAATTTTAGTTAGACGCTGGCAGTTGTGTGTCCGATGAGGAGCACTATGCCACAAGAATTTTTTCAATCGGTTCATTAGGCGCTGAGAAAACCGATATTTTGATGCGGCGCGAAACCATGATGCGAGGAGGCGAGCTCGAAACCCTTGCCGCTCGGCCCGCGTAGCCTTCGCAAGCCAAATCTCTTCCCTACCTTCTCCGGCGTCCGAGCGAGAGCAACACGTCATGGCACGCAAGGTCACGTGTGCATGATGTGACCGAGGAATCCCAGCCCCCGAGCAGGCGTGCAGCGTTGTTTTGTTGACCAGCGTTATTTTGTGGTCTATTGCCTGTTTCTGCGGGATGGATGCCTCGGTGCGCGTTCGTTTGGGGGGACGCTGCGAGCGCGCGTAGCGAACGGACGCGAGGCACGTCGGCTCTGTCAATTTTTGACTGGCGCCACGGACCCAAGAAATTTTGTGTCCTCTGGAACCAGCAAGTCACCTGGACCACGGAGACATCTAATTTGTCAAGGTGGGCGAACTTATCGACAAATTAGAGCGACCTTACCGCCTCGCCTCGCGGCGCTAACGCTGAGTTCCGTGGCTCAGCTGGCGTCCAGCAGCGGGGAAGTCGATGCTCCTGCCAAAATGGGCGCCTCTTCATCTCAACGCGGCTACGACCCAGAGGAAATGGCATGGTCGACCGTTTCGCAGGCCGGTAATCAATATTTGGCACCTGCGGAGCCCATCCGCAATGAAAATCTGTTCCGTCTTGTGGAGAGACGCTCCCAGCGACGAAAGGCCAAGATGACCGCGGCCACCACTCAGGCCGCTTCAGGCAAGCAGCCATCCAAGCCATAAGCTCCTACCTCGCGCAAGGAAAAGGGGCACGCCAAGCCAGCGTGGAGGCCGAAGCCTCTTCAGAAATTCCACCCGGACGACATTCTAGTTGTCCTCAAGCCCCGGACCACCCTGGCACTCGGAGCCACTTTCCAACCTGGTGAGCTCGGCCTGTCCTTGCGCACTTACCTTGGCGCGCAGTTGGCTGCAGACCTTAGCTTTGTGCTCTCCCGACAGCAGAATCTTATTGTCACGAGTACCCAGAACGCCTACGTGGCCGACCGCCTTCTTGGGGACTTCGTCATCAAAACGGCGCAAGGGGATGTGGCCCTCTGTGGACATCTGAAACAATTTGAAGAGGATGTCAGCTATGGCGTCGTCTCCGTAGCTAATCATGAGACCGATGAAACCCTGAAGAATAGCATTCAATGGAGGCAGGGCACTATCCTCGGTATTCGTAAGTTTGGGACGTCCAATAAGGCCCGACTCACCTTCGCCAGGAACGTTAAGCCACGCACTGTCCACTACAACTCTGAGATCATCACTGTCCGGCCCTACCTCCGGACCATCCCGGCCTGCGGCGTGTGTGGCACCGTGGGACACAGGGCGGACACATGCCCCAATCCAAAGCAAGATCGTTGTGGCCTGTGTGGACAACATGCGCCATTTGTCGAGGGGGTGCGGGCCCCTCACGAGTGTAACGCGAAATGTGCAGTTTGTGGTGGTGGCCACGCCACGAATTCAAAGGAATGTGCGGCGAAATACCGCACTGCCGCCAAGTTGGCCAGCCCCAAAGGCGGCAAGAACAACCCGGCGTGGAAGTCAGCGACACGTCAGCCGGCACACAGCTCTGGCAGCGGTGATGACTCACCACAACACAGTGATGACAACTCTTCGCCAGTGCCACCCTGTAGTGGCGCCCAGAAGCGAGGCGCAGCACCACCACCGCCCCCCACACGGCGGCCAAGGGAACCGGAGCCGTTCCCAGCAGCAGCAACCCAAGAAGCAAGGCGCGGGTGACGTCTGGGCAACCATCGTCAAAAATGGCAAAAAGGTGAGCGGCACGAGTAGGGCTGCCTTCTCCTTCCCTCTCCTCCACCCTCCCCTTCTCGCTCAACGGCTGACGCTGAGCTCCACAATCTAGTGGCATCTCTCCGGGCCCAAAACGAGATGCTTCTAGCCAAAATTGAAGCCCTTGAAAAGCAATCCACTCGCCCTCCCCAGCCTGCCCCGCATGCGGAAGCCATGGAGAGCGCGGCGGTGCCGCCGACGACTCTGGAATCTTCCATTGCCGCCCTTGAGACCCGCCTCGAAACCGAATTTACCACCATGATGAACACATTGGCCGCCCAAATCATATCTCAAATTACTAATCAGCTTAACGCTCAGGTTAACGCTCAAGTAGCGGAGACCCTTCCTGACATTCTTGCCCGCGCTGCACGCAAGGGTAGCCTCAAGGACGTATCTGGCCGCCCAAACAAATTTTCTCGTCGCGAGATCATCCTCAACGACGATGAGGACAGTGGCTCCCTCTCTGGGACAGAAATACAGGTTCCATATTTTACAGCGCGAGAAGACACCACAGAAAGGAAGGCACACAAGACACACGGAGCGCTGACTGACAACTGATATTTTATTGAAACCAGCGAGTCTTTTTGTACCGCTGGTGGCAAGGAGAAACGTGCAAGAAACATGCGCAGATTGAACATTAGTGCCGGCAGAACACAGACATGCATCAAATTTCACAGTCAAGATATTTGATTTCTTTTTGGGATAATGCTACTGAGGGTGCGCTTATACACATATCTTGCAACTTTGCTATTACATGCGCTTCCTGTATTTCTCTTGTTAGAGCATCACGATGCTTGCCTATCACATTACAATCTCTGTACATCGGTTCACAAGGTTCGCTGTGATTTTCCTCAGATCGACAATCTCTGCAGTGTTTGGCCACATGACCACAAGTGGCTACGCGTGCGACATTGTCATGGTGCTCCACTCGCGTGCGGGTGTGGAAGTCGTCTTCTCGGCTCCCAAAAAATTGGCTGGCATGTGCAAAAAGGTTAACCATAGGAATGGTGAATCACATAGATGTTCAGTCAGACATGTCAAGCAGTTTGTCGAGTGCAAGAAAGGTGTGATTTATTCCTTGCCGTTGTCGTGTGGGAAACAGTACGTGGGACAAACCGGACGATGCATAAACCAAAGACTGAAAGAGCACCATGACAATGTCGCACGCGTAGCCACTTGTGGTCATGTGGCCAAACACTGCAGAGATTGTCGATCTGAGGAAAATCACAGCGAACCTTGTGAACCGATGTACAGAGATTGTAATGTGATAGGCAAGCATCGTGATGCTCTAACAAGAGAAATACAGGAAGCGCATGTAATAGCAAAGTTGCAAGATATGTGTATAAGCGCACCCTCAGTAGCATTATCCCAAAAAGAAATCAAATATCTTGACTGTGAAATTTGACGCATGTCTGTGTTCTGCCGGCACTAATGTTCAATCTGCGCATGTTTCTTGCACGTTTCTCCTTGCCACCAGCGGTACAAAAAGACTCGCTGGTTTCAATAAAATATCAGTTGTCAGTCAGCGCTCCGTGTGTCTTGTGTGCCTTCCTTTCTGTGGTGTCTTCTCGCGCTGTAAAATATGGAAGCTAAAAACCAACTCGCCCAACATATCGCCTTGTAGAAATACAGGCCCAAGGAGCTGGCTCTGGAGCTACTGCCCTCTCCATTGTAATTCCTAATACCGAGAATGGCGGGACACCCTCCATGTAGGCAATCCCCCCAAATCCAAATTGGCTTCCCCTACCCTAGTAACCCAGTGGAACTGTCGGGGACTCCGGTCTCGTACTAAGCGGGCCAACCTCCGGCTGCACATTTCAACCTTTCCGCAAACGCCCGCCGTGGTGGCCCTTCAGGAGCCAGGAAAGGGCACCACCTTACAAAATTATACGACGTTCCAACAGGACCCCTTGTTATGTATTTGCGTCCATAAGAACTATACTGACACCATGGTCGACCTTGACCTCCAACTTGAATACTCATATGTAATGGTGACTCTCCTTCCTATCCGCAAATCAGATCCATCGTTACATATCCTTAACGTATACTGCACTCCGAAACTGCCGAATGTTTCATTCTCGGACCTCTTTAGCCGCGCGCTAAGAGTTGCGGGTAGGGACCCCCCTCCTGATTGTGGGTGATTATAACGCCCCCCAGTCGTGTATGGGGGGTCCCATCGTGAAGAGAAGCGTGGGCGCAAGCTGGCGGAACTTGCCTCAACGCTGGGCCTCACTCTTCACACCGACCCAGTCCACCCAACTCAGATAGGCAACTCTGTGACACGAGATACGTGTCCAGATTTGACCTTTACCCGCAACATTCAGTATGCAGAGTGGATCAACACCGAAGAAACCCTCGGTAGCGACCACTGCATCTTGAACACCACAATCCGGACCAAACCACTGGCACAAATCATATCACAGGCCCGGCTCCCAGACTGGTCAAAATTTAGGCAAAATTATAACACCGCAACATGAATACTCGAGCGAGGATACGACACATGGTCCCAAGAATTGGTTAGTAACCTTCGCTCCACTGAAACCAAAATTCAGCTTTCAGAGGCGGTCTCGGACGTGGACAACCACCTCCTCCACCTCTGGGAAGCGCGGCATTGCCTTGTTCGCCGATGGCGCCGACAAAAGCATAACCGTAAACTTAAAGCTCGAATTGCCGAGCTCACTCAGAAGGCGGCCGAGTATGCGGCCCAACTCGCGGACGCCAACTGGGTGAACAGATGCAACACGCGCCAAATGTCCTGCAAGAATACTTGGAGGCTATTTCGCGTGCTCATAGACCCAACGTAGACCCGCACCGGAACTCAAAAACACCTACAAAGGGCAATCCACAGCTTTCAGGGCAATACAACTAAGCTGGCGCACAAATTAAGGGACCAATACCTGTGCTCCACACAGGACCCCCGCGGATCGGCGTACTCCTATGCAGGTTCGGAGAACGCCGAACTGGATCGCCCGTTCCAGCTTTTCGAACTGCGGAAGGCCCTGGCTAAAATGAAACGTGGCACCGCACCGGGTCGAGACAAAATTACTGTGAAAATGTTAGCTAACCATCCGGACCCGGCATACGAATCACTATTAGCTTATATCAACTCAATTTGGTCAGGGGAAGTGCCACTCTCCATACAATGGAAGACCGCCCTGGTCACATTTATACCAAAACCTGGCAAGGCCATGAACACGGACAACCTTCGCCCCATTTCTCTCACATCATGTACGGGCAAACTGATGGAGACGATGGTGCGGGATCGTTTGTCTGATTTCATGGAGAACCAACATATTTTCGCAGAATCAATGCACGGGTTTCGCCCGTACAGGTCCGCGCAGGACATTCTGAGCACTTCAACTTAATCGGGACATCCTAGACCCTGTCGAATGCCCTCACAACGACAAGGTCGTACTCGCCTTGGACTTAAAGGGGGCATTTGACAATGTAACCCATGAGGTAATTTTAACACACCTTTCACAAGCAGGCTGCGGCTTAAAAGCGTTCGAATACATTCGGCAGTTCTTAACCGATAGACAATCTTACATCCGCATACAGGACAAGAAACACGGCCCTTTCCCCTTAGGAACTAGAGGTACACCACAAGGTGCAGTGCTGTCTCCTTTATTATTCAATCTGGCCCTGATGCATCTGCTGGCTCAACTGGCTAATGTCCCCGGCATACAACATGCGTTGTATGCTGATGACATCACCATCTGGGCCACGCAGGGCGCACTCGGAGACATTGAGGCGAACCTGCAGCAAGCCGCGAGCATAGTCGACCGCTATGCCCGCCAGTGCGGCCTTCACTGCTCACCCTCCAAATCAGAATTCGTGCACATACGCCCCTCTTCAAAGTGCACGGCCAAAATTGAACTCTCATTGGAGACAGCCTAGCAAAAATTCCCAATAGAAAAACCAATAGCCTATTGGGTTATTGACACCAATAGGTCTATTGGTTATATTGGTCTATAGGTCTATTTGGAGCGTATTGGTGTATTGGTTCTGTATTATCCAATTGGAACTGTATTGGCCTATTGGTTCGCTATTTGCCTAATGGTATTGTATTGGTTTTGTATTTGTCTATTGGTAATGTATTAGCTTTGTATTTGGCTACTTGTCAGCCATTACCGTATTAAAATTAGTGTGGCGTAAGTGTTTCATGGGTGTCCAGTCGTCATGCAGAAGGCACACAATATGGCAGCGCTCCTGCAGTGGTAATAACAGTGGATGAATGAGGCATGTGTTCAAATATATTCTCATAATCAAGACTACAAATCCTTCTTCCGGCCCTTCATGATGTCGGCGATCTTGCAGGCAACTATGTCTTGCGTCAATTTGTTCTGCTTCCACATTGGCACTCAAAGAAATGCCTGAAAAATACTGAAAATAAACAAGGCCACGAAATCAGAAAACTGCAACACTTCTTTAATTAAAGTTTAACTTTGATAGCAAGGGGTAGAAAGTTGTGGGCACAGTGAGAAATTATCTAGACGTTTCATTCACTGCACATGTTCACAATGCTGCAAAAGCTGAACTGTAGCAAAAGATTGAGTGACATATTACACACCCAATTGTGGCTTATTGTGTGAAAGCGTGAAAGAAAACAGTCTAGCGGCAAATTTTTGCGGCAACAAAGGAAGGAAAAGAAGAGGGGGGCAAAAAAAAAGTAGCGTCTCGTTCCTTTTACACGTTTGCGCCCTGCGTTCTATGAGCTATACCCAAGAATGAACTGCAAACTCGCTCAAGCTTATATCTTGTGTGGTTAACATTAAATTACAGCAATCTCTCTCAATTATCACTTACAATCTGTGACGTGATCTTTTTCGGACAATCTGTGGCGTGACCTTCTTCGGAATGGTGGTGCGGCTATCATACCTTAGCATGAAGTAAATTAAGCTAGGGTAGATTTACCATGAGACAATAAATATATTTATATATAACACACTGTAGTCAAAGCAACCCAGATTCCATATCGTTGCAAGCCCAACACAAGAGTCGGGTTGCAATGGGTTGGATAAGACACGTGCTGCACGTTACATGCTTATGCAGTTCATCCAACAGCATTAATAAATCGCAACATTGTAATATGCTATGCACATTTCGAAAATTTCGTGTAGACTTCACGCGGTTCTTGTGACATTATGTCGAACAAGTTTGATGAGCCGATTGTTGCTGACTACACCACAGAAACCGCCTCTACTAGAGTGTTTTATTATGAGGCGATAAAAGCGTTTTTGGCTCAACACGCACGTTGTACATACAGTACACAAAGGGTTTCCGAGACTTCAACTACACTCGCGAGCAGGGCGCCAGTCCTTGACCTCTAATCTATGCTTATGTTTTCTTTTTTTTTCATAATGACAAACCGAAAAACAAAATGCAACGCTACATGTACTCAATATTTCAACCTCTATTTGAGCGTCTGGACTTGCAATCGAGGCATCGTTGCTATCGCTGTCATCAGACACCGGAGGTGGAGGACGATAAACTTGTTTTGCCGGCCTTTCGGCTTCGTCCCACGTTTTTAATAATAAAAAAAGAAAGTTGATAACAAACAAATACTAAATGCGAGTAAATAGCAAGCACTCAACTCACCAAACAATCGGAGCACAGGACTTGAAGTAACCTTGTTGTTCGTCTTGCCATTATTCTTGGTGCCACTTTTTAGAGTAGAAATCCAATACATTGATGGCTGAGAAGCTCTTATCTTGGCACACGCTGAACGCAGTCTTCACGTTATCATCGCAGAAGCGCACTAGAACATCGAGATTACACAAAACGCGCGCTGAGGCGAAAAATCGGCAGGGTTCTGCATGACATGTGCAAACACAGACCGTTTCGGCTTAACTTGGCCGCAGGCTCGGCTTGTCTTCGTATACCGGCCGAGCGCGGATGGCGCGCTAGACGCACCGTTGGTCGCGTTTGCAGATTCACAATTTTTTCTCCTCTATTTCTATAGCACGACTTATATTGCTTAGCATACATTATTAGAGAATTTAAATGTTATCCGAAGCTTCTTTTAAGTTTAGGACATGGCTTAGCTTGTTGAACCAAGGAACATGTAAAAAAAAAGTTCTAACATGCAGCGTCGCGTCGCCATGCCGCACATCGTTGCACTTTTTTGTTAACGGCTGGGTCTATGCCGGTTGCGGTCGTTGTTGTCTCATGGCAGATGCATGGCAGTTCATCTATTTTTATCATTCTATGCTGTGTGTTGTCGGTTCCTTCGCAAGCATCGCGCGTCTGCAAGTTTTTCTTTAGCGTGTTTTACCAGGGCCCGTTTACCGCACGGCAGGTAGGAAACACCTACCGTGGTATTCGACACGCAGCTTTTTTTATAACTTATTAGCCGCACGAGTTGCTGCGTACAGTAACATCATGACATGATCAAAGTGACACGACTAAAAAAAGCTACGTGCCGACCACGACGGTAGAGTATTTCTCGTACGTTGAACCGGCACTGCTAAAACACTCTTTTGTTACGCCATATGCGTCTCGTCGCCCTCGCGCTGTTATAATCTTCGTTTCAAACACGGTTTCAAAGCTGCATATATCGATGGATGACAGTGATCCAGAAGCTGAGTGCTCCGCTCAGCCTATATGTTAATGAAGCGGAAACACTGCAAGCGGCTGCCGCTTTTCTACACTTATGCCATTTTGCCGGCCACACTTACAAGGCGATGTTTCTATTATTCTGGTGTCTCAAAGTGAACTGCTTTTCGCGATTAAGCTCAATCGGGATAAAACTTCTCAACAGTGAATTGCACCCGTTTGCAGCTTGCTTAACCCCTTCAGGCGCACATTATGATGCACTGTCCAGAAATGTCTAAATTTCGCACAACATAATTCTAAGGCACTCCTTATTACATTCCGAGAAAGAAAATGAAGAAATGTGTTGTTATTTGCGAGCTTTCCTAATTAATCTTAATTAGCGTATAATTAAATATTTAATTATTCTGCAACCACTCATGTACAATATTTACAAGAAAAGAAGGTAATCTTAGGCTCAAAATGAACACGAAGTTCGTTTTTGGCTCTGTTCATTTTGAGAAAAGAAAAAAAATACTAAAGAAGTTGGTTCTGGAACGCGGCACGTCCAGTGACCCGTCAGGCATCGTAGTCCCTTCATAAATGTGATCGGCTGCAATCGTGTGCAGCACATTAAGGTCAAGTGAAGACGCGCTGACTATGTAAAAGGTCCAATTATTCCTATGCACAATGTATCTTGCCCTTTCTTTCGCACTATTCCGTGGAACTGGCGAAATGAAGTCGCGTCCACATATGTGGACACTGCGCCTGAAGGGGTTAACAGAGCCAATCACGATGAAGGAACCGACGTGGTCAATCAGTCATAAAAGAATATAACTACGAGCAGCTGTATAATTCTTGCTCTCCGCTTTTCCTACAATATGGCAAATAGCTGAGAATTTAACGGTTATTTTTGCTCAAGTATAAGATAACTCTTGATCATCAGATAATGTATCATCACAAACGGACATGCATATATAAAATGATAGCCGTAGGTCATCAGATGGATACCCACTCTATACTCATCCTCCTAGAGACAGATCACTGTCAGATATTGTAACAATAAAGGATGGATAGCTGCCAATTATTTGGCCGACAGCTGTTCATTGTTTCAACAACAGAGATACGCTCCCCATCAGTCCAATGCGAAACTAAAATAGGTGCCAGCTAGTGGGCCAATATGCAGCTTATTTGACCAATAAGATACCAATTGGCGGTAGCTCTTCGACCAAAACAACTCCTATTGGTCTTATGCATCCTCTATTGGCCCAATGAGAAACCAATCGGCAACACCTATTTGACCAATACAGCTTCTATTTGCCCAATAAAAGACCAATATGTGCGGCTATTGGTCCCTATTGGTGCCAATAGAATACCTATACACCCAATACAGCTCCAATAGGCTTCCTATAGAACCAATAGCGATTTCTAATTGGACCAATACAAACTTCTATTGGTATTTTTGCTAGGGGCGCGGTCCCATCCCTGAACAAAAAAATCACAGCATATCCACGGGGTGAATGATGAAGAGTTGGGGCGAAGCTCGTGAAGCAATCATGGTTACACCGTGAAATCTTCAGTGGTTTCGCCCAGCAGTAATCGAAGAAATAGTGTGTGTGAGATCCGCCTGGCGCCGCGCTCGCGTCGCGGCGGCCTCTCGAGCTCGCACCTCGGGATCCTGCCGACGACCACGAGCCGCAGCGGCCTTCCGCACCCGGCGCTCCTCGTCGTCCATGGTCCGCCAAGCAGCATGATCCGGCAAGCGCAGTCGTACGGCGACGATCCGAAGAATAAGAGATAGCGGGCAGTGTTGCCATTGATGGGAGTGAGAGATCCACTATAAAGCAATAAAAAATCCGCCAGATTCCGCTAGACTCTAAAACATATCCGCTAAATTTCCCGCTAATACTTTTTTATTTAAGAAACAGTGAAATTTTATATGATAAAAGCATTTATCATCCTTAAAGGCTCCCCAAAATAATGAGAGTCCATCTAACATATAGAATAGTCTTCCAAAGAGTGTAACTAGAATACTAGAGGCTTCAGTGCTACGGTTGTCGTCAACATCATCATAGATGAGGCTAAAAGTTATAAATGTTCACTAAAGTTGAGCGTTAGGGCTAGTTGTGGTGCAGCATAATTCCAATCTTTCACAGCACAGCAGGGCGATTTCACTCCACTGGTTTTCAATGTTGTGATCGATTCCGGGGGCACTGGCATTGCTTCTAGCAGATGAATCAATGCCTCCTCCATGACGCAAAAAGTGTTTTCGACCGATAAAAGTAATGTCTTCTGGAGAACTGTGATGACGGGAAGTCGCTGCCTGATTTGATCTACTAGCATGGTAATAAACCTGATACATATTTCTCGCATCACAGCTTCATCTGGGAGAGCGACGACGTCGATCTTCTCAGCCTTCATGCTGTCAACGTACGTCTCAAACAGGTAGCCCAGATATGGCTTAGGGTTAAAGTGGCCCTCACGTCTGGACATCAGAACATCCATCTACTTTATCGGAATCACGATTTTATGAAGCAAGCTTGAAAGCAAAGTCATGAGATCTTTCGGCAGCTTTGTTTGATCCACATCTATCACCTCGAATGTCTTATTATCCTCAGAATCGGTCTCAAAAAAGCAAGTACCCCAGATTGATCTGATTCTCGTACATATCATACAGGACTTCTGCCGCGTAGCACTTTTCAGTGCGCCTCGCCATCTCCAAGTGCAACTTCAATTCGGCCCACTCGTCTACGATCCTTGGAACAGCTATTTCGACAAGGGATAGCCACGGCGTCTTGCAGTCTTGCAAAATTTTCAGTGGTTCATCGCCGTCATTCATGAGACCGTAGAACTTCTTGCTCGAAATTGCCGGGCAGGGGATCTTGCCAACCAGTAGTACGTTTTGCTGATTAGGCATTCTAAGTTTCTCGGCAATGCTTCCGAAGATTTTGAATCACGGCACTGCGTGAGGCATCCGCCAGAAATCCGCTATGTATGAAAATGGCCCGTCAAAAAATCCGCTAGCCGCTAGACAAATTTTCTTCCCATCAGAATAAAATAAAATCCGCCAGATTTAGCGGAAAATCCGCTAAATTGGCATCACTGATAGCGGGCGCTCGCCGCCCGCTATCAGTGATGCCAATTTAGCGGATTTGGTTACGCCGGGCGGCGCGGGTTGCGCAGCAGCCAATCGGAGAGCAGCTGCACCGCCAACGCCATCTAGCGTACCTTCACCCAACTGCAGTTTGCATGCATCTCTATGGGACAGCGCCCTCTATTGTGCAATAGGGTACGCATATGGGCTGGTTGGTTCATGATTTCCAGTATAAAACAGCGCTAAAAGACGGGACGAAGAAAGGACACAAACCACGGCGCATTTTGGTTGTTAGTCAGCGCCGTGGTTTGTGTCCTTTCTTCGTCCCGTCTTTTAGCGCTGTTTTATACTGGAACTCTATTGTGCGATAAGGGAACACTACGGGGTACAGAGCACGGTGCAAGAAATACTTTAGGTGAGCGAACGCCAGGACTACCCGCTCCGCGACTAGGTTCTGCTTCGCAAGCAGCCCGAGAGATGGCGCTACCAACTTCGACCCGGCGCGACCAGTAGGGTGCCTTGATGCCCGCGCCGCCCGCGCACATCGAGGCACTCTACGACCTTGTCAAGCGGGCGCAACGTCCCCGGGTGCACAGTGGCCGTAGCCTGCGTCTACTGTTGCAGCTGTTCCAGTTAGCCAGCGTGCATATAGCTAATACTTACCAGACAAAACTGGAAGGTCGCCAAGGCTAAAAGCCGCGAGAACGGCTTGACAAAGGCCCTGGTGACCTTTACATACACATGGCAGTAGTGCGGAAGTGATTCAAGGTACATAACACGCAAGTACAAAAGAAAGCATGAACAATCCATACTGATTCAAAAACGATTTCACAACTGATTATTTTAAAATACATATTGTAAATATGTAATGAAGAAGGGTCTCCACAAATCAGTGTACAGTGTGCATAGACATTGACACCTATGCGCTTAAAAGCACACGTATATACATTTACGGGAACACACATACATACGTATCGCTACTATAACGCAAGATAAGAAGATGTAACATGATACAATGTATTTACATAGTCCAAGGTTCGACGAAAACTCGTCAGGCGAGGGGGGGTTCATTGTAGAAATAAAACAAGCACTCGCCTTGTCCTAAGAAAAATAAACATATATTGACGTGTGTAATCCATCGCCAAGACGTATTGCCTTTCCTCGAGCATCTGAACACATTTGTTCCAAGCATCCAGTTCACCATGGAACAAGAAAGTGATGGTCAGATTGCCTTCCTCGACGTCCTTGTAAGACGGTCAGCCAAGGGACTTATAACCAGTGGGTATCGGAAGCCGACCCACACGGGTAGATACCTAAGGTTCGACTCGGCGCATCCTATAGGGCAAAAACGCTCCGTTGCCGCTGCTCTCTTCTCTCGCGCAATGCGGATCTGCTCTGAGCCTGGTCTGCGCAAGCAAGAGCTAGCTGTGATAAGGAAGGACCTTTGCAGCAACGGCTATCCTTCACAGCTCCTGAAGACTCAACAATTGCGGTCTTCAGTAGCTTACCCTGAAGAGGTTGGTGGAGACGACAGGCCAAAACGTGCTGCGGTCCCCTACGCGCAAGGAGTCAGTGAGGCACTTGCAAGAGTGTTTGGCACATATGGCGTTAAAATCGCGCACGTGCCGACGAACAAACTAAAGCAGAAGCTCGTACGTGTGAAGGACCGTTTGGAAAACTCAAGATTTCCAGGGGTTATCTACAAGATACCGTGCAAAGATTGTGACGCATCTTACATAGGTGAAACTGGAAATTTTACAAGAAGAATCCAGCAGCACCAGAACGATGTCAAGAAAGGCAATGCAAGCTTGAACGCCTTGGCGGATCATCACTTGAACACTAACCACATCATCGACTGGGATTCTGCGAGCATAATTGCAACAGAGAAGCGCCTATCGACACGGCTACTTTTAGAATCTCTGCACATTCAGACGACAAAAAACGCGATTAACCGGACGAGGGGTAATCTCCCCGAGATATACATGCGCACGCTGCGCCACACAACGCATAAATAGTCACGCCCTTTTGCATCATCTTCATTGTGAACAAGGGACCCGTAGCGGCCCCGAAACGTCAATATATGTTTATTTTTCTTAGGACAAGGCGAGTGCTTGTTTTATTTCTACAATGTATTTACACTAGACTAAACTATGAAAATATGAAATAGACTATGAAAACAGTTTGTTGCACATGTGCGTATGACGCCAGAGAGCAGAAATGTGAGTGTAATTGTTTCTTGTTGCAGGTGATCGTACTTTCGTGCGCGTTAAGTGTTGTGGGAACGTTGTAGGCCAAGGCTTGGTATCTATACGTAGTGCGGAAACGCAACCAAATGTCTGTATTTCTTGTGGGAACTGTAATGACACGACGCTCTAGGCATGACAGTGCTCTAAAGAAGTTGGAGAGCTCCCTATTTGAGAAATAAAGTGTGTGCAATAAGCGAAATTTATAAAGGCTGTCAGCTCGTTTTATATTGAATTTTTGGAAAGCTTCACGCGTTGTTCCGAACGGGTCAATATTTCCAATTTGGCGGACTATCTTTTTTTGCAGAGTAATGAGTTTGTTTATGTTTGCTTTGCTTGTCGTGGCCCGTACAAGGGTGCAATACATTAGATGTGAATTAAACAGCGCGTAATACATCTGAAGTTTGACCTTGAGCAGAAAAATGTTACGACAACGAGACAACACTCCTGTTACCGAACAAAGCTTCTTACAAACAAAATTTACATGTTTACCCCAGCCTAGGCTGGATGAAACATGAACTCCAAGTATTTTGTGGGTATCAACAATATCTATCAGCACTGATTCAAGAACTAAATGTTTATGGGGAGTGAGCACTTTATTTTTGACACGAAAACCAATGGTTTTGGTTTTATTTGGATTAATTTTAAGCCGGTTCATTCTGGACCACGATGAAATTCTTGAAAGTGTATAATTTCCTTTGCTTATAATATTATCTAAGCTAACGCCATCATGGATTATTGTTGAATCATCCGCATATTTAACTGTTGTGTCTAGTTGAACAATATCATTATTGTAAACATTGGACATCAGTGGACCAAGTATACTTCCTTGCGGTACACCATGACTGAGGGGCAAAAATGGCGAGCTATTTTTATTAATGGCACCTATTGCTAAGATATGATTGAATTAAAGATTTGCCAACACCACGAATGCCATTTGATTCTAATTTCTCTAATATGACTAATACAACGGTGCCTGAAGTATTTCGTACAAGACTACCACTCTCTTATCACGTTCATTCAGTAGATACGATCACTAGAGGCGAAGCGCATGCATTTGTCAAACATTCATTACCGCGGCGATTACATTTCGAAACGAGCGGAATGCAGGAATAGCCCGTTTCTTTCGCCCTCTGGTGCACCTAAGAATCCCAAGTAATGCACATTAATTGAGCAACTCACAATGCCGTACTGGATCTCCAAATTTGAAGTCCTGTGACATTAAACTTCGCAACTAGAATTAAACAACCGCATGTGTTGGTTCACCTTATTAAGGAAGCTTCCCAGTCTTATGGGTCCTCGTTTTTAAAGAACTAAAAAAAATATCTGGTAAAACTTTCCAACCGCTGTGACGAAGGCTACGCAAACTAGTGTCCAAGCGCGTGAGGATGGTGCGCGATTCGGCGTTGCAGGATAAGATTTTTCTATTAAGGTAAATAAGCAGGCGTTGCTACTGCGTGACTATGAAAATTTATTCAAGTGAAGAAAAATTCAAAACGGCATGTAAATATTTCCAACACAAAATTTTATGTAGAATGACAAGTTATACATTAAATAATGCAAGGTAAACCAAACAAAAAAAATCTCACACTAGCATCGACATTTTTCGTATTTCCTGGCTTGCTTATTCTTCAGGTTTCGACAATACTGGCGCATGCGGATACATATGTAATAGTGGAGCATATTTCAGTCGGTGCAGCACTTTGATCCATCACTGTGCTTCCTCCAAGCGAACGAGGCTGGGTTTCTTCACAGCGTTTTCCGAATGTAAATGTGCAGTGCAGCTCGCAACATGTCTGCCGTATGATCTTCTTTCGAGAGCTCTTGATCTTTTTCGATAAGTATCCCGGAGCACCTTCGAAAATAAACGGCACAGCGTCCTTAGCGAGCCCAGTTCTCCTCATTTCCGTCATTAAAACATGCCAGTGTATCTCAGCAGACTACGTCTTGAGGATGAAATGGGGAACAAAGTGTCTTTCGCACACACTATCTGTCCTTTGCAGCACGCGGTGTTTTCGTGGTATCGCACGGAAAGACTTTCATGCCTGAAGACTTTCTTCGTTGGTTGGCGGCGAGAAAAGCGCGTACTTTTCTTTGCAAGATTTTTACCCGCTGTTGCGAAAGGACACAAAGTACTTGCCCATTCTTCCGCAGAGCAAAAGCACTTGATCACTAACATATTTTCAAAAACGAGCTCAAAAAGCAACGGCAGCAACAAGAAAAAGTGCGTGCACTGCACGGCTAAGGTAGCACGAGATCTGTGAAAAGTCGATGGTGGTTGCGGTCATGGTGGTCGACGCTTTAATTCGCCGAAAAACGGGGACCAGTCTGAAGACTAGTCGCTTCGACTTAGGTGGCGGGGATCACTTGGAATAACGCAGCCCCCCACCACGTTATGGAGGGGCTTTGCCGCACACCACAGTCCTCAGTCCGGCGCGCCATCTGTAGGCAAGCGGAAAAGGAGAACACAAACCGGCTCTCCCCCGAAAGCGCTCCCTCCGCGTCGTTCGCTCACCTAAAGCTACAGAGGATGGATCGACGATCGACAACCGACCAGGTCTCGCTATAAGGAGCTTCGCCCCTAAAAGAAGTCCGGGTACTGGGGCTCTTTATTAATCAAAACAGACGGTCGGACACCACATTGGCCAAACTCCGTAAGGTGGGAGACAAGGTGGGCCGCATGGTCCGCCGAGTCTAACATACGCGGCGGGCTACGGTGCAGAGATGCCTTGCGGCTGGCACATGCATTCGTAACCCGTAGAATCTTATATTCTACCCCATACCTCCATCTGCGGAAGCAAGACGAGGATGTACTTGAAGTCATCCTTCGCAAAATTGTAAAGCGGGCTCTCGACCTCCCCGTGAGCACCTCTAACCAGCGACTTCTAGGCCTGGGCATGGTGAACACGTTTCGGGAGCTTCGAAAGGCCCACCTCACAAATCAGTACACTCGACTCTCACAGACAGTAGCGGGTCGCCGCCTATTAACCCGCTTACACATTCAACACATCAACATCACGGAAGATCGCGTTCAACTCCCATTCGAGTGGAGATGCGCCCTCCACGTGCGCCCTCTTCCAAACAATATGGCAAAAGAAGACCACAATGGCCGGCGCCTGGAGCGGGCGGAAGCCCTGGCCCGCCATTATGGATCGAAACCCGGCGTGTTCTACGCGGACGCTTCCGGCCCACACCATGGGGGATGGTATACGGCCGCTGTCGTACATGAGAACCAAACAGTTAACGGGCTCACGTTCCGAGCCCGGAACATAATCCACGCGGAGGAAGTCGCCATTGCATTGGCAGCTTGTCACCCCACATCGCAAACCATTATCTCCGACTCTCGAGGGGCCTGTCGAAACATCGTAAACGGCTGCGTCGCGTACCTAGCCTATCGACTATTGCAACGTTGTGACTAACAGGGAATTCCCGCACCCCGCCATATTCGGTCATTCCAGCGACGCAGGCGGCGCCACGCGGCACTCCTCCGAAGCTGCCAGCAACGTTTATAGAACCTGTTCAGTTTGAAAACTCGGCGGTGTAGTGTTGCGCGGCGCCGCCGCAAGCGGTGGCTGGAAGTGGCGCTGCTGTCGCAACAGGCTTCAGCCAGTCCAGCAACGTGCGCGTGTGTTTGTTTGGCTGCGGTTGCGCTGTGTTGGCGTGTTGTAGTACGCAGACTGAAGAGAATTTGCGTGCTGTTGTAGCGTGGATGTTTGTTCGTCTGCAATGCCGACTTGTTGTGTGCCTTGATGCACAAGCGGCTACAGGATTAACAATTCCCTGGGACACTTCTGGACGTGATCCGGCTCTCTGCGCAGCGTGGGATCGCACTATTCCCCGTCTTGACAAAAGGCTGTCGGACAAATCGCGAGTTTGTGGTGTGCTTTTTCATGCCGAGGACATCTTGGAAACGTACAGCCACGTTGTCGACGGGGAAAAAAAGTCGAAATCGCTCGCCGTAATGAGGTCTTGTGGAGGGAAGTGTGCCTAAAGTTTTTCCCTGCCATCGTATCTTTCGAAGCCGCCAAAAAAAGAAAAAAAGATTCCAGATCGAGGGAAAACGGCTAAAGAAAAATGTTTGAAGCGTGTTAAGTCACCCTGCGAGCCTGAAAAGCGTGCTGATAACTCAGACTTCACTTCGGTAAGTGGTGCGCTCAGTTTGAGTGATATTGAAAGTGGTCGTTTGCCATCTGCGAGTTGGCGCAGCATTGTCAGATCTGAAACGGTAGTTTTGTGGCCGTTTCAGCAATAAAGGCTAAAGAGCCCACACCAGTCATTGAAAAATGCGTCATCGTCGCTGAAGGTCGATATGCGAGTGAGTGTTAGGTGCGCATGGGCGTGTTGCAAAGACATTTAAATCTGACATTTAGAAATGTTAACAGCGCAAAGAACGTTTAGGAAGGGACGAGACAACAGAGGCAAAGAGCGCTGTCCCTTCCTAAACGTTCTTTGCGCTGTTAACATTTCTAAATGAATCCACACCAACTTGCCCAAGCGTCAACCCTTTTAAATCTGACACTTTCACCGCGCTTTCACACCTGACAGAACTGCTCGCGCGTGTTGACGTATTGAATGTGTGCCCAGGCTGCGAGAGAGTAGGCGCAGGGGCGCAACTATATGAAGGAGGAAGCCGCTCCTGTGAATAATAATTTCTGATGTTTAACGTTCCAAAACCACGATATGATTATGAGAGACGCTGTAGTGGAGGGCTCCGGAAATTTGACCACCTGGGGTTCATTAAGTATGTATATATGTATGCTTTATTTTCCACAAAACCAAAACAGTGTTGTAGAGGGCGAATGGGGAAAAAAGCAGCTAATAGCTGCTTGACCAGCCCCAAAACCCACATAAAAATACAATATATATACATATATATATATATATATATATATATACAAAGGAGCAGCAGAGCGGTAATACAATTTCTCAAGCAGGTTGTAAATTTACAATGGTATAATTATACATATGATACAACATAAGAAAACTTGTTACTTAACAGCATAACATAAATGAAGGGATGTTACACACAAGAAAAAAAATCAAGAATTGCGCGAGGAGAACAGGACGAAAGGTCAATGCCACCAACAATCAGGTCGTTTAGAAGACGAGGTAGTCTTGTACGCAACATTTGGGAACCGTAGTTGGTACGAGAACGTGGTACCCGCCAATAGTCTGGTTGTCGAGTATTATAAGCAGCTTCATGTTGTGACAGGTCAGCCATGCCAGTGATGTGTGTGATATTTCTTTCCCTCTCATTTTTATACGCAAGTACTAAGCGGTATTTTAATAGAGCCATTACTTTCGGTATCTTGAGATCCTGGAATAAAGATGCTGAAGGAAAGTCATGTGGTTTATCGGAAATAGTTCGAAGGGCTTTTTTTTGCATAACGTAGAGCCTGTTTATATTAGTTTGAGAAGTTGTTCCCCACACTAGGCAACAATAGTTTAAGTGGCTCAAAAAGAGTGAATTATAAATTAGGCATTTGATAGAGCGAGGAAGGTAGTTTAGGGAATGGATGATTCCTGTGATTTGCGAAAGCTTCCCTATAAGAAAATCAATTTGGCTACACGTACCACGTCATATTCTGATCAAGCATTACACCTAACGATTTTACAGAATTTACAAGTTCGATTTTGGCATTATTTAGGACTAAATCATCTTTAAAAATTACACGCGTATTTTTACTGCGAAACAACACCGCTTTAGTTTTTCCAGGATTAATGGTGAGACCGTTGTCGAGAGACCATGAGTGCAATTTATCCAAAACTGCATTCGCTTTTGTGATCAATTCGGCTGGACTGCCAGATGAAAAGAATAACGTAGTATCGTCGGCGTAGATCACATAGCGTGCGTTGTCATCGATGTTTACAATGTCATTAACAAAAATATTAAATAATAGGGGCCCCAGGATACTTCCCTGGGGCACGCCGACATTAACTGAACTAACTTGAGATTTAACGCTATTTATCTGCACGAACTGCTGTGTATGACTTAAGTAAGACCTTATTAAATCTAAAGCAATGCCGCGTATACCATAATGACCTAGCTTTCTGAGCAGAAGTTCATGATTTATGGAGTCGAAAGCTTTTGAAAAATCAACACACACTCCCATTGTTAACAAGCGTTGTTCAAAATTGTTTAAAATTAGTTCCTTTTGTTCAAGCAGAGCAAGCTTCGTTGATCTATTTTTACGGAAACCATACTGATGTTTAGTTATCAGACTATGTTTGTCCAGGAACTCAGAGATTCTAACAAATATAATTTTTTCCAGACCTTTCGAGAAAATGGGAAGAATAGATACAGGTCTATAATTAGATAGTACGGTATTGTCACCTTTTTTAAAGAGCGCAACTACTTTCGCAGTCTGCATTCTTTTCGGAAACGTACCAGAAGACAGGCAGATATTGTAAATATGTGCAAGTACCGGTGCGATTATGTCCAAAACAAACTTTACAGGCTTGATTTTAATATTATCCGCATCACAAGAGTTGCTATCACTTAGTTCGGAAAACAGTGCAATCACATCTGAATCGGTCGTGGGACGTAGAAGGATTGAACGCTCGCAATTAGATTTGATGAAACGGCATGCATCTTCATTCACATTGCTAAGAGGTAGGTTAGTAAAGTAGTCATTAAAACAATCTGCCGTTTTGTCTTCGGGTATTCTCGCTCCATCCGAAATTATACTTATGCCTGCGCTTGGATTGGGCCCTCTGTTTAACAAGGAGTTAAGCAAACGCCAGGTTTTATTGCTGTCATGACCGCAAAATGAAAACGCTTTCCTGTAATATGCCATTTTCGCAGCGCGTAGTTCCTTGGTAAGGCCATTTCGAAATGACTTAAATAGTTTTAGGTCATCGGGATTCCGTGACGCGATGAATTTCTGAAATAACCTTGCCTTTTTTTTAATCTTTGCAAAGAGTTCACGTGTCACCCACGGTTTACGAATCCTTGATGCGACAGAAACCTTTCGACAGGAGGGAAAGTGTTTACCGTAGTAAGGAATGAATGTTTCCAGAAAAGCATCATAAGCGCTATCAGCACTTGTAGCGGCAATAACTTTATCCCACACCTCGTGGCACAAGTCATCGCGAAAACGTAAAAGCCTGTCTTCTGTAATAATTTGCGAGAAACAGACTTGCTCCGTGGTCCTTTTGGACTTTCGTTTAACAGAAATAAATACAGGCATGTGATCACTTAAGCCATAAGAAATAGTGCCACCATTAACTATAGGTGACTCATGATTAGTAATGAACAAGTCAAGGCATGTCGATGTGTCACACGTAACTCTTGTTGGCGTATTAATGACATTGAAGCAACCATATGTTTTTAAAAGCAGATTGAAATCACGTGTTGAATTACAGTCAGTCAACATGTTCAGATTGAAATCACCACCACAAATCAATTTGTACTTGCATTGAACAACGTGCTGTAAAAATTTCTCAAAAAATACAAAAAAGTCTTGCAGATTACCTCGTGGAGGTCTGTAGACAACAGAATAAACTGTACGCGCATGTGAAACTGACAGCATCTCGTAGTCTTCACTAACACAGGAAAATTCTTCAACATACTTAGCATTAAATGAGTCGCACACAAGCAAGCTGACGCCGCCACCACGTGAGTTTTTCCGGGATTTCGTGAAGCACCGATACTTTGGTGGACGCCAGGGTATCGAACAGTCATCGTACCATGTTTCAGAAAGCATTATGAACTGAGCGTGAAAGTTCAGGCTGCTGAATAGGGCGTCAAGTTCATCACTTTTATTTTTCGCAGATTGGCAGTTTATATGCACGAAACTTAGAACATCACTGCTTTGCGCGCGTACATTATCGTAAAGGCTCTGTGAGAACGATGCATTAGAGTGTGACAAAGTAGCCATGTTAACAGCAATATTCGTTTTCACTCTCAAGAAACAATCTTAGCCAAATCAGCGGCCGACCTTATCATGTGCACGCGCTCACCTTCGCCCTTTCGCACAAATATCTTTCCAGCACGGTGCCATGCAAAACGAAAGTTGTTCAGTCGCACCCACTCTTTCGCAGCTTTTAGAAGAATCCGATTTTGCGCAGTCAAATTTTCAGTCATGAAAAGCCCTCTGTGGCTCTCAGCCAAAGCCTTCCTTTTCTGAAGCCATGTGTCCCTTATTGCTTGGTTAGAAAAACGTATGATTATTCCTGGTGGCTTGTCATTTCTCGGCTGAAGTCTGTGAATCGAGGTGACAGTTTGCTCAGTCAAGGGGGGCGATCTGCAGTTTGGACGCAATTTCGTTCATTTTGTCGATCAGACACTCATTTTTGTCTTGTTTAACTCCGTGAACTCCAATATTCAGTTTTCTGTTGTGGTATTCGAGTTCATTTACTGAAGCACGAACAGCCATTATTTCTGTGCTCATGTTCGATGCCTCTAGAACACCAACTCTGTTTTTTAGCAACTTTACATCGTTTCCATGCTTCTCAATGGTCTCAAGTATCCTGTCATATTTGGGTGCTGATTGAATTTGCGTGCTGTTGTGTTCTATGTAGCGTGGATGTTTGTTCGTCTGCAATGCCGACTTGTTGTGTGCCTTGATGCACAAGCGGCTACAGGATTAACAATTCCCTGGGACACTTCTGGACGTGATCCGGCTCTCTGCGCAGCGTGGGATCGCACTATTCCCCGTCTTGACAAAAAGCTGTCGGACAAATCGCGAGTTTGTGGTGTGCTTTTTCATGCCGAGGACATCTTGGAAACGTACAGCCACGTTGTCGACGGGGAAAAAAAGTCGAAATCGCTCGCCGTAATGAGGTCTTGTGGAGGGAAGTGTGCCTAAAGTTTTTCCCTGCCATCGTATCTTTCGAAGCCGCCAAAAAAAGAAAAAAAGATTCCAGATCGAGGGAAAACGGCTAAAGAAAAATGTTTGAAGCGTGTTAAGTCACCCTGCGAGCCTGAAAAGTGTGCGGATAACTCAGACTTCACTTCGGTAAGTGGTGCGCTCAGTTTGAGTGATATTGAAAGTGGTCGTTTGCCATCTGCGAGTTGGCGCAGCATTGTCAGATCTGAAACGGTAGTTTTGTGGCCGTTTCAGCAATAAAGGCTAAAGAGCCCACACCAGTCATTGAAAAATGCGTCATCGTCGCTGAAGGTCGATATGCGAGTGAGTGTTAGGTGCGCATGGGCGTGTTGCAAAGACATTTAAATCTGACATTTAGAAATGTTAACAGCGCAAAGAACGTTTAGGAAGGGACGAGACAACAGAGGCAAAGAGCGCTGTCCCTTCCTAAACGTTCTTTGCGCTGTTAACATTTCTAAATGAATCCACACCAACTTGCCCAAGCGTCAACCCTTTTAAATCTGACACTTTCACCGCGCTTTCACACCTGACAGAACTGCTCGCGCGTGTTGACGTATTGAATGTGTGCCCAGGCTGCGAGAGAGTAGGCGCAGGGGCGCAACTATATGAAGGAGGAAGCCGCTCCTGTGAATAATAATTTCTGATGTTTAACGTTCCAAAACCACGATATGATTATGAGAGACGCGCTGTAGTGGAGGGCTCCGGAAATTTGACCACCTGGGGTTCATTAAGTGCACCTATATCTAAGCACACGGGCCTCAAGCAATTTCTGCTCCATCGAAAATGCGACCACCGCGGCGGGGATTCAATCCCGCGACTCGCGGGTCAGCATGCAGTCGAGCACCATAGCCACTAGACCACGAGCTGCTGTGAAGTATTAACCCAGAGTATAAGCTGCATACTTTGTTCGAAGCTGAACCTCTCGAGCTCAATTAGTTCCTTTACCCAACGTGCGCAGATGAGCCAGTGAAAAAACCCGGTCCCGACTGGGCTTGATCGCTATCGAAGTGTGTCGTGACACATGCATAACTTAGTCATGCGTTTGCGAGGGTTGATTTCTGCGAATGCGCTGTGCCACATAGTCGATCTGCATGACAATGTTAAGCGATGTTTCCTAGTCTTCTTGACGTTTCTTGGGCACGTAACACAGTGTAATGGGTAATGCGAAGGATGTGAGCAGCACCCACTGCACAACTCGCGCGGCTCCGTCGAAATTCGGTCGTTACGTATTTTCACAGCGCCTACCAGAACCTTAGAGTATTTCCCGTCAGCGGAAAAAATTGTCGTTAAAGCTGCCGTCTTTGTCATTGAAAAGTGGACTTAGACAATGAGCAACACTAATGCCTGTCGCGCTGAACTTATAAGAACCGCAGCGTCCGCCGAGCACTGGGTGCCGCTATAGTTCGCGCAGCATAGAACACCATCTAACGCGCTTTCAAACATTCTTGCTAATGTATTAACCTTCACAATTACCTAAAGAGAAAAACTAGTCGTTCTCGTCCTTGCGTTTTCAAGCAATTCAATATTTGCGCGGAGAGTAGATGCATGCGCGACGTTCATTCGCGCTTCGTCGTCTGCTACATAGAGCCTGTTGCTGCAGTAGCGCCACCTGGACCGGAAGTCGATTATGCGCCGCTTTCAGAGTATGGCTAGAGAGGCTAGAAGGGTTTGGCTAGTGTTGTGAACGGGTCGGAGCAGTTGAAATCATTTCCTATGACGGCGCACAGGTGGCGCTGCGGCCCGCTGGCGCGGGGCGCGCGCGCTTTCGCCCGCTTACGAGCGACAGCTAGCAGCGCGTTTTCGGTGTGCATTTTTGTATAATTTATCTGCACACTCACACTCGTTGCTTCGCTCATGCAGACGGGACAGTACGAGCATCGTGATCTTCTGCGTAGTATTCTTGGGCAGCTCTATGTTTGGTCGGTTACCCGGGTCGCCCCTAGAACTGCGCTTAATTAGAAGCAGACGCTAGCAGTTCTTGCATCCCACCGTTTGAGTTGTAGGACCGCTTTTATTATAGATCAGGCGGTGTATTATTGATTTTTTATTTCAAACATTCTCACTACTCTGCTTGAATGTAAGCTATTTCAGGCTTCCAGAAAAAAAAAGAAAAGGTCTTGTAAGTGGGAAACAGTATCGCTGAATAAAAACCATGGGCGTAGCCAAGGGGGGGGGGGGGGGGGGGGGGGGGGGAAGGGAGTTCAAATCCCTCCGAAATTTTTCAATTTTGCTTGCGTATATATACACGCACACCGGGGGGCTTAGCCAGAAATTTTTTTCGGGGGGGAGGGGCAGCTCCTTGAAATGGTCATTTTTCGCTCTGTATGCCATGGCGAATAAAAATTTCTGGGGGGGGGGGGGGGGGGGGCACGGGCCCGGTGTGTCACCCCCTGGCTACGCCACTGACGTACACATACAAACTATGGTTGAACCCTCCCCCCCCCCCCCCCCCCCCAGAAAAAATTCTGGCTACGCCCCTGATAAGAACGACCAAAATTCGGCCCTCAGGTTCGGAACGCATGATCGTTCCGCTACGGAGACGCAGTGATCAAACGGCATAATGAATGGTTGAGTTCAATATTTCAATGCTGCAGTTTGGAGGCGACAGACAGCGCCTCATTTTGAGCAGGTTTTCTTCTCGATCACGTTGCGTAGACTTCTCTTTGTTGACTTTGGTGAAGAAGTGCAGCCTCGTTAAACTATAGAACATAATCTCTCTAGTGAATGAATGAAACCACGACGTTTATTCCGCATTGAGCGCTTGGCTATGTTCGCTGTAACCAACTTTTTGGAGGTCGTGCCCCTGCCAAAATTCTGAAAATGATAGCATACTTTCAGTATATGCAGCTTACTTCTGCTGAAAAAAACACGTTAAACGCATTCTCCAACTTTGCAATCAAGTCTTCAAGGCGTTTCGACGAGTACAGGTAGCCCACATACCCACATGGTCAAAGTTCCTCGTCAATCAGGCATTCTCATTTTTCTCAGCCTGCAAAGGCAAGATGGCTAAGGCAAACGCAATTCATATGGGGCTCGGGAACCGTTTAAATTAAATGGCTGTCATTTTTCTTTTCAACAAAGCCTTTGTGGTAAAAAATACCGCTGTCTTCGAGCACAGCTGAAGCAGTTGCGAGGTGTCCCTCATCCAAGAGTCCATCAATTAGGCTTGCAATGCGTGCTGCCTTTTGTTTTCCCATGTCTCATGACCCCAAGAGTGCGCTTATGATCTCTGCTGGCGAGTTACCACTCCTAAGTGGTTTCACTGAGTTGTGGAACGCAAGATTGTTAACCATGAGCAAAAACTGCTCTGGGGGGGGGGGGGGGGGGGGTGATCATTATACCCAAACACACGACGCAATGCTCGCCTAGCACTTTATCTTCTCTTTCGTGTTCTTTGCCCATTCTTCTCGACGAAGAGCGTCCGCCGGGGAGCACGGAGCAGGAAAACTTTTTCTGCAACCTTTTTGTACCCGCCCTTGCACAGCGGCAAGAAGCATGTCCGGCCTTAGCAAGCATACTGAAAAATACGAAGAAATCGCGGTAACGTCACACTTGATATGTTGCGCGGAAACATATCAGGTAAGCCGCAGAAAAGTAGAACAGAGGCGTACTTTGACTAAGAACGTGCAGATACGAACAAAACTCGCGCTTCCATACAACCACACACCACCGCAAGCAAACAAACCGGCAGCAGGGACAGCTCGTCTCTAACTCGTCTCATGAGCGCAGCGCCACCTAACAGCGTCATAAAAACAGGTTTCACCCCGGCTAGAGTGTACTAGAAGGATCTGAGTGGGACGGACGGAGCGCTCTTGCTGAGGCGGCACGCGGCACTCGTTGACGGAATAGGGGGCGCTGCGGACGAAGTGGATTGGTCGCGAGCGAGCGTGCCGAGGCGCACCGGCCGCGCTTTTTCGCGTTTCGCCCTATTTTTCTATTTACAGGATCTATATACAGACATTAGGGTAGAAGAAAACAAGTGAGAATAAATTCAAACTGACTTCTAAGGCTTTCTGACGAAAGCGTGCCGTGCATTCTTTTCCGAGTTCCCTCTAGAACACGGACAGCGATGCGTCAATGATACCAACTGACTGATCGGGTCATATTTCTCTAAGAAATGGACCACTTAAATGTGTCGTGGTGGCACCTGTAGTTCAGAAGTGAATGCGGGGTCATTGCGCTACAATTTCTACCTTGGAAATTTTCAGCGGCAGTCGTCGGTTTGTCTGAACGCCCGAGAGTGATCGCTGCCGTTGACTGAATACTTCAGCACAGCTGCCGCACATCCCTCGAAACTGTCGTGATACTTTAGCAAGGACGTCCGCAGAATTTCCTTCAGGGGGGTGCATCCTCGGGGGGGGGGGGGGGGGGGGTAGCACACGTTAGTCTTTCTTTCACTGCCGTGACATGACCGGCAACCGGCAAGTTTATTCAACTGTATGCGATATGCAAAGTTCACTGGCAATCCTGAAGGCTGTTTCACGCAGATATATGCGGAACTTGAGTGTCCTTATTCAGCTGTATTAATGAGAACTACCAGACAATGATGCCAAGGAAAGTAAAGGGGATGTTATTAGAAGTAATTGTAATGTAAATGTGAAGAAAGGAAAGTGGACGAAACGATAGCTTGCCACCGGCAGGGACCGAACCTTAGAAGTAATTGTAATGTAAATGTGAAGAAAGAAAAGTGGACGAAAAGATAACTTGCCACCGGCAGGGACCGAACATGGGACCTTCGAAGGTCGTAGGTTCGGTTCCTGCCGGTGGCAAGTTATCGTTTCGTCCACTTTTCTTTCTTCACATTTACATTACAATTACTTCTAATAACATCCCCTGTACTTTCCTTGGTATCATTCTCTGTTAGTTATCATCAATATTGCGTTTAACAAGGCAAACGAGCCCTCAGATTTACACGTATTTCTTTGTTCAGCTGTATAGCTTATTGATACTGCATAGAAAAATATTATCCGAAATTCCAAAGGGGGGCAGCCACACCCCCTTGCACCCCCCCTTCTGAGGCCCATTTACTTTTGTATCATTTTTAATTATTGCAATTACTTACAATATTTTGAGCAAGCTGCGTTTCGTGCTCAAATTCGTGCAGTTTCGTGCTCAAATATTTCGGACCGTAGGGCAAGATTGTATGCACTGCGTCTGGCGTCAGCGCGGGAACACCGCGAACGATTCTCACTTCTTTGCCGTCAATGATGTGGACATAGTCATGCAGTATGCGGTCCTCGAAGTGGAGCTCGCACACTGCAGTTTTCCTCGAGAGCTTTGTCGCTGCGATGGAGGTTCCTTTCCCAGATTTTTCTCCTACTTTCATCCTTTGGAATGCTAAAAAGCGACAGCTTCCTTTTTGTTTTGACGCCGGCATAGCCTGTGCGGGCATCCCGGCGCGTAGCAATGGCGAAGCCTAGCTTTAGTCATGCCGAAGTCGTTGGCACTCATTCAAGGCACCCACCACAACACAGTAGTACACAGAGACAAAACAGCAGAAGCGCTCACGCACACATAACGAGCCAACGCAGCTAATAGCTGAATGCGACGACGAACACACTTGTAACACATGCGAACCAGTGCAAACACCACCAATCCACTGCGACCGCAGCGCCGCCACGCCAACTGTCAACGAACCGCGCTTCGCTACGATGCAGGCGCAGAGCCGGCTGCTCGTCCCACTCAGAACTTCTAGTACACTCTACCCCGGCGGCTGGTAGAGCCGTCTGCTCCCGACACTAGCCAAACCCTTCTAGCCTCTCTAGTATGGCGGAGGCGGAGAGTTTGGCAACTGAACAGGTTCTAGAAGCGTTGGCTGCCAGACGGTGATAACAACCGGCGGCGCAGTTCGGTAGTGGGTCTAGCGGTAGTCATGGACGCGTCGAAGAAGAAAAAACCGAATAGTTATCGCATGTGCAGCGTGCCTCAGTGCTCGAACCTTGCCGTAGCGAGAGAGGTGAGCCTCCATGTCTTCCCGCGAGACAAAAAAACTGCGGAAATTGTGTAACATAGTATTGCTGGCTATGAATTGACTATGAAGCTTAAAGGAAACAGTAGCGCTGTATCCCTTTAGGTACAAACCACCATATGAAATTCCCTTCTCTGGCACACATTATGGTACAGAGAGAGTTAAACACACAATGACACTTACATTAAACGCATACTATGCACGAGACATAGATGTATTAACACTAACAAAACAAGAAATACTGGATCTCTGCGTGGCCTTAAAAAAAAAAAAGCTCTGCACCTTAAATAAATTTTCTTCATTCAATTATACTACGTCTGATTATCACCAATGGTATTATGATAAAATGGTGTACCATAACTTATAGTAATTAGTAAATACATGTCACGATGTAGTTTCATTACTGTTCGTATTTATTGTTCGTATTGTTTGCATTTATTCCTTTATTTCATATTGTGTTACACAGACATTCTGTGAGGCCGTTGAAGTGTAAATAGAAGATAAATACTTTATTCTGTATTCATTTTTTGCTTATGTATTTTGCTGTATGTTGCCTATGTACGGGTGGCATGAGCTCTGTCAAGCTGCGACGAAGCAGCTTTTTCTCTTGCCACCTTTTTTCGTTTTATCGTGTAAACGAAGAACTGAAATAAAAACATGATTGATTGATTGAATTATGTATGCAATTGTGCATAATTGTATGCTAAGTATAAATTACTTCAAAAAGTGCCATTCGCCTTTTTTTTATATAGTGCGTGTTTATTTATTTTATTTCTTTCAATGTACAGGACTCACACATTCAAACGCTACATTAATCCGTGAGTACGGTACCTTACAAGCCCCATGGGGAACATTGATTGAGAGGAGTATCATGGAATACATGATAGAAAGAAAAAAACGACACATGAGAGGCAAAAATGTTTGCAATAATGTGCTTGCAGAAGAGTGCTACAAATAATCTTGAACGAGAAAGCAATACTGAAAATTGTTGGAAAGCATTGAATACAGCGAAACTAAAGGGCCTGCTGCTCGAGACGCGCACGCTTGCGAGATCGCCACATCACCGTCTCGACCGCCATATTGACCTACCGTTGCGCCGCCTATAGTCGCTGGAATGACCGATTCCTGCTCACATGGGACTAGAAGGGAATGAGGCAGCCGACGCCGCCGCCCGCGCGCTCTCTTACCGGGCATTCCCACTTGCCTCCCCCGATCAGGACGACCTCGAATTCAATCCGGTGTATTCTTTCCGCGAAATTGTGCATCATTATCAATCCGACCGCAGCCTTTATCCACGCCCATGCAAAGGCCTAAGTGAAGCGGCTTTTACTCCGACTTTTCACGAACACTATGCTGTGCCCGGCAGCACTCAAACACTTCGATCCCGCCTTTTCCGGTAGTTGCTCCCACTGTGGGGAGAAGTCTTCGGACATCTACCACATGGTGTGGGCCTGCCCCTGCAACCCTGCTATACCCCCCTATCCCCGACCCAACCCGGGAGGAGTGGGAGGCGACCCTGCTTGGCTGCTCTGACCTTCAGGCTTTTGGGCCTGAAGGTCAGAGCAGCCAAGCAGGATGCGTGCCTAGGAGCGTTCGGCTTCGTCCCCGTTCGTGCCAGCCTGTGGCGGTGAGCTCTACAACGATGAATCCCCTACTTCATAGAGTTAGGCAGGCCAGCACACCTGGTTCTTCCAGTGTGTGTGTGTGCGTGTTTTTTTTTTTCTTTCCTTTTTGATTAGAATTTCAGGTCGCTCCTCGCGCTTATTTAAGTAATTTATTTGTTCTGGCCTGCTCCTCAAACGTCAGGGTCAGTGCACTTGCTGTGCAATTTCGCTTTCGTTTTCATGCCGGCCGCGGCTCTTCCTTGTCCTGAATTCAAGTAGTTACCTAGATTTAAATAGAACTAGTTAACGGCTGAACCGTCCTCACACTTGTCCAGTGCTCTCCGAGTGCACGCGAGACTGTCGCGCACTCGGTTCTCTTTGTTTTTTTGGTTCTCGGTTCTCTTGTTTGCTGCCTTGGTCCGACGTGCCCAGGCAGCAGCCGACACCAATGGGGTCGGCACCCACTAGTTGTAGGCGCCGTCCTCTTATGGGGCCTCCCTTGTTTCTGTCATAAATGTTTTTACCACCACCACCACCCCGTTCGTTTCACTTTTCACTGGCACGAGAGTGGCGGTATCATGAGCCAGTGCCGCATTTACGTTCACTTGGACGCGCTAGAATAAATTAGCACATTGAGTGCTCGAACGCGCCAGGAGATCACCACGGCCGCGACATCACTTTCGTTTCCAGGGCTGGCGTCTCCTCAATACGCTAACAGCGGGGACACAAACGCATGCGAAACGGAGGCACATTAGCCCCGCATATCGCTGCAATTCACTGAACAAAAATGAAAAAGACGCAGACATTCCCCTTGTGCGTCTCATTATATCTCTCAAGTTTTATTCATCTATTCAAGCAACAAATTCCACAAACTACACACGTCGTGTCAAATAATTTTCGCAGTGTCACGTGCTACTGCTGTCGACGTCAGTGCACAGCCGTCTACGTAGAGGACCGTCGTCAAAGCACTGCCGTCTACGTAGGGCCAGTCCGCCGTGTACTTCATCCCCTCATTCTCTACGCGCGAGCACGCGAAAGGAAGGGCAAGCAGCGTTCAGCTTGAAATTTGACCCATTTCCGCGGCGCGTAGCGTTGCAAATTTTGGCAGACGTGATCGTGAACGCTCATTGTATCAATTGCGCTCGTCAGCTAAAGATTGTCAAACCTGGTGAGGGGCCCTTTAAGGGAGCATAGGCGAAAAATATGGTAGGGCACTCAGTGCCCCCCCCCCCCCCCATCATGCCCCCCCCCCCCCCCCCCAAACCTGTATATTCACCTTGACAGAAGAAAAAGACAGGGGAGCAACAAGGAACAAACCAAGTTTTTACACGCCAGATTTTATTGAAAACAGCGTCGGAATCGCATCTGGTCTTAGTTTCTTCAAACCATCCTGCCTCCTTTGCTCCAAGCTTGTGTCCTCGAAGTGGGCCTAGAATAAAGCAATAACGCGAAAAGTCATACACGGCACCAAAGACACATAAGTAGTCCATATACATTTTCTCTACAAGCATTAAATAAAAACTTAGATCACGATATTCAGTCCTCTTTGTGGCCGGTTATGAAATGAAAGGAAGACAATGGATGGATGGATGGATGCTATGAGCGTCCCCTTTATAACGGGGCGGTGACATGTCTGCCACCAGGCTCGAAAAAAAAACTTTCTTTTTATGTTGGCCTAATGCCTTATCTACATGGATTAAATTTATGTTATTATAGCAAAGAAAATTATAAATTTACGGTCCATCTCTCTGCCTCTTAAGGCAGAATGACCTTATTTTTCCCCATTCTTCATTTTTGTCCTTTATCTCTACTTTTCTGCCACCAATACTCTAACCGTCTCTTACTTATTTCTATCGCGGACGTGTTCAGCTTTCCATTGATGTCCCTAAAACCCAAGGCTTCATGTAGACTCGTGCCCACACGTATATCTGGGTGGATATCGCCACATTCAATCAGTACATGTTCCATCGTTTCCTTAGTTCCCCCCACAGCATGTACATTGTTCTTCTTCGTTACAGAATCTCGCTTTATAGCTACGCGTTCTAAGGCAACCCGACCTTGCTTCAAACAGTAAAGCGCTTCCCCTTGAATTATCATAAAACCTCTCCCTCCTTATTTCGTTTTTTCCCTTTCGGTAGTCACTGAGAGCCGGCTTCTTTTCCATCGCTGTCATCCAATAAGTCCTCTCCGCCTCTCTGACTTTTCGCTTAATGCTCCTTGTTGCCATGTCGCCCACACTGCTAGCCGTATATTTACTGGTGAGCCTCCTAGTTCTTTTTCTCCACTGCGTGTCGACGCTTTTCCTATACAAATACCTGAAAACCTTCCCTGCCCATCTACTCTCCTTCATTTTCCTCAGCCTCTCTTCAAATCTAATTTTGCTCTGAGCTTCCCTCACTTCAAAACCTGTCCATCCCATATCACCCTTTACAGACTCATTTGTCGTCTTCCCGTGAGCGCCCAACGCGAGGCGTCCCACAGTCCTTTGATTTACATCCATTCCTGATTGCACCTCTGACTTCATGCGCACCACTGAGTTCCCAAATGTAAGCCCCGGAACCATCACACCCTTCCACAGCCCTCGAAGCACCTCATACCTATTGTATCCCCATAACGCTCTGTGCTTCATGATTGCAGCATTCCTCTTTCCCTTTGTTACCGATGCTTTCTCTTGTACCTCCATATATCTATCCCCCCTCATTTACCCACACTCCGAGGTACTTGTACTCGCTTACCCTCGGTATTTCTTGGCCCTGTATTAATTAAGACCGCATGGTCTTCGTGATCATTGAATACCATCAATCCACATTTTGTTGCACTAAAACCTAGTCCTAGAGCCTCGCCTTCCCTTCCGCATTTATCTGCCAGCCGCTGCATATCATCTTGACTGTCCGCAAATAAGATAATATCGTCAGCATAAAATAGACCTGGAAGCTTCCGCTCAACCATCGCGCCTGCCTGTTTGTGTGACAGATTAAATCCAATGTTGCTACGTTCTAGCGCTTTGTCCATCCTAACCATGTACAGCATGGTGAGCTGGGGTAACTCGAGCGCCCCCCTTAGCGGTGAAGTCCGAAACGAGAGCCGGAACAGGCAGCTTCATAGAACGCCGCTAGCTGGGCAGGTCAGGAGTACAGTAGGTCGTGCTCGCGTCAAATGCGGCGATGGCTTTGGATAGTGATGAAACAAAGATAGCAAGTGCACGCAGTACGCGTTCGACTAGCCGTATCGTTAGGTTGGCGAAGTACGCTTCGACTTAAAGGGTAAACAAGCATAACCGCGTAAACAAGCTTCGCGTTTACCTTGCACCGACTGCTTTTCGTCGCACGACAAAGCAAATCATTTCACGAAACATGCGGCGAATTCACTCGCAATGCAACGGGTACTCGCCTCACAAACACGGAAAGAAGTAGTGGGCTCCCAGCAATCTCGCTTCACTTGCGCAATCCAGCGTCTCCGTCGGTTAGGGCAAGTCGAAGCGGAACATTCTTACGCCTCGTCTCCAGATTGCTGTGCATTGCGGCACGCAGCACCCTGGCATTCTCAACTCCAAAGTCCTTGTAGATGCGATTAGCGCGAGGATCGTGTCGCAGCAGAAGCTAGGTTTAGAGCAGCTTGAGCCGGTGCCGTACGACGGAGGAAAACCGACTGGCTCTGAGAACCAACATGGCGCTCTCGCCGCCGCGTTGCCATGGAAACCTGGACTGGCAACACTGTGGTCTGGCGGGCGGCGGCAAGTGGTGGGTCGAAGGCTGACAGCACCCTTAAATGAAGGCTCCCTAGGGCTCGTGAAGCTGCAGCGGCACGGCACGTCGGCAAGCTGATCCAGAGGCGGCGAGGGCTCGCGTCACGACGTGTCACGTCTTTGCATGATCGAGTGGGCAATGTACGGGGAGATTCATGCTTACCCGAATGATCCCCGGCAGCTTCATCCACTGATCATCATTCACTTCGTGGATATGCTGCGATTTTTTTCTCTTTTCCTCTGAATGCCCCCCGTTACCCTATGCTCTAACGAGAGCCTGTGAGGTGTGTTAAATAAATAAATAAATAAATAAATAAATAAATAAATAAATAAATAAATAAATAACATTCACACCAAACGTATATGGTGTGTGGTGTACTACTTTTGCTCTTTAGCACACCAAAAAGAGGTGAAACAGCTAGAATCGAAAACAATCGAGATTTATGCAGGCAATTACTTTACCTCGTCGCAAGAAATGCCATCGATAGTTATTTGTTATGTAATGCGTGTACCGAGGTTTGGACAAAAAAACCCAGGCATTCAATTTTTTCAAGTACACTGTCGTCCTTTATGAATGGGAACACGCGAGCGCGTGTTCGCCTAATTCAAATTTCGCCTAATTCAAAATCTCCTAATTCAAATTTCATTGACTCCGTCAGCTTTAGTGGACTTCATGTTCTTTGATTCACTTTAACTCTCACTTGTTTCACTTCATTCACATTTGGTTGTGCGTATGAGCCACTGCTCCACGCCCTGCACCACAGGCGGAGAGTACGGGGGGGGCTCGGGCCCCCCCCGGACGGCTTCACGGGGGGGCAGAGCCCCCCCCCCCCCCCGGCGCCTGCCCGGGATATTTTTTAAGAGCTTGGCTTAGATCCCAGTCCATTGACAACGAGCGTCTGGCGTCCTGTCCGGCAGCTATTTATTTCACAGGGGGCTGTTGAACCCGCTTTTAGGGTATGGGTCTCTCCTTAGGGTATGGGTCCGTCCCTCCTCTGTAGCAGTAGTAGTAGTAGTAGCAGTAGTAGTAGTGGTTGTTGTTGTTGTAGTAGTAGTAGTAGGAGTAGTAGTAGTAGTATTAGTAGGTAGGTAGGTAGGTAGGTAGGTAGGTAGGTAGGTAGGTAGCCACGTGTAGTGGAATGTACCCACTCCACGTGATAAAGATGACGATGACGCAGTATAGTGGAATGTACCCACTACACGTGATAACGATGACGCTGATGACCATGAAGTATAAGCGCGTTCCAGACCACACATTCTCTTTCTGCCATGGATGAAAACGAACGAGCTTCGCCCACTCATCATCATTCACTTCGTGGATATGGCATGATTTTTTTTTTCATTTCAGGCTTTTCAAATTCCGATCATGGACCAGTGACAAGTGAAACACTCAGTTAATAATTCCCCGCAAAGAGCTTTGTATGTGCAGAATATGTTGTGTTAACAAACAACTGAGGCGACCTCTTAGTGTTCTATAGTGATCGAAAATTGTATTTTCTGCCACCTGTGAATTATTTTTGGCCATCACAAATTGAAGATTAAAGCTTCCTGTACCAGTATTAGGCCACTGTCTTATGTCTGGTGCATGTTTTAACAAAGTAATGCATGTCAATAAAGAAATAGGCGGGTCCCACTCATTGTGGGAATCGATTTCATGTGATGCAGTCACCGAGTAGCAGCCTATACGGCATTTTTCGCTTTGAGCCCAGCGTTGCGAGGAGGATCGATGTCTGTGTGTAGGTTGAAAAATAAATCGGGAGTCATCACAAGAGATATTCATACTGATATCGCGGTGTAGGCGCCAAAGAGAATAGGGTGGTATAAAAGTCTTTAATTATATTCTTTAATTTAGGAGGCGGACATGCTCTCTCTCTCTCTCTCGATATATTATGAAGTGACAGGGAGAACAATGTACAGGAAGAGCAAGCCGGGCCCCGCCCCCTCCGGCAGAATGAAAACTCTCCGCCTATGCCTGCACTGCACCCGGGATTGGCCGAACGCTGCAAAACTGTTGTTCTTCGCGTCGTTTTGTTCGCGGACGCGATCCGTTAGAACCTGTAGCCATATACAGCTTCGCTGTAAAAGTGGGACCTTGCGCAGCGCGTGCGAATCATTCTGCGGCAAGTCGCCCGCACCGGAACATCGCGCCGTATTTGTCTCCTGCGCGCGACGAGTGGCTTCACTGCACAGCCGTTGAACATAATGGCGGATCTATGCGCAACTCTGCTACCTAAAAGTAGCATATACAGTAGCTCTACTGACAGCTAAGGAAAACACGTCTGCTTTAGGCGTCATCTGTTGGCGAACGAGATAACGAGTCATAACAAGCGCTGCTAGATTATGCTCCACTCGCGCAACGGCAATGCCTGCGCCGTGCTCGCGCACCACGCTCGATTTGTTGGCTGCAGACGAGGCGCTGCAGGCATCGCCCGTTGAGCGAGCAGAGCGCAATCTAGCAGCGCTTGTCTACTGGCCATGACTTGTTATCTTGTTTGCCAATAGACGACGCCAAAAGCGGACGTCCTTAGCTGTCGGTTGATGACGCTGTAGGCAGCCGCCTCCAGTGGTGGGGATGCCGTCCAGTATTTTGGAGCAGCCATTGGAGCAGGCAGAATCTGCTTTTGCAGCAGCTACCTCTGTGTTTGGAGCACACACGGGCTTTTCATGATGCACACACAGGAAGAAAATTTAGCTTTAATTTAATGTAATGTTCTCTCAGCTTACATAACCATTTATTTATTTTATTTATTTATTTATTTCAGTACCCTCAGGGCCCGAGGGCATTACAGAGGGGAGTGGGTTACATTCGTAGTACAACATGTTTTAAAAGAAACGGGAAAAGAAAAACTTGGGTGGTTACATAAAAATTATGAAGAAAATTGACAATAAACAGCGCACAGTCCAAAAACAACAAGAACATTGATTAAAAATACAAAGCGTAAAAAAGGTACTTTACAGCAAAGATACAAAAAAGCCGGCAGATCCCACGCACTGTGGGAATCGATGTAATGCGAAGCAGCCAGGAAGGAGCAAATCATGCTTTACATAATTTGCATGTCATGTTTTACATGTTAGGACCTGTCATTTACGTTCGTGATACAGTCATGTCACTCAATACCAAATTTGGTGTATCTCAAGCTAACGAAACGGCCGCGAGCACGCCATGAGCGTGGCATGCAAGTCATGACGCACATGACAAGTCATGATTTCCATATTACCACTTGTCATTTATGTTCGTCATACAGTCACGTGACTCAATACCAAGTTTGGTGTATATCAAGCTAACGAAACGGCCGCGAGCACGCCATGAGCGTGGCATGCAAGTCATGTCCCTCATGACATGTCATGATTTCCATATTGCTACTTGTCATTTATGTTCGTCATACAGTGACGTCACTCAATCCCAAATTTGGTGTATATCAAGCTAACGAAATGGCCGCGAGCGCGCCATGAGCGTGGCATGCAAGTCATGTCGCTCATGACACGTCATGATTTCCATACTGCCACTTGTTATTTATGTTCCTCATACAGTCATGTCACTCAATACCAAATTCGGTGTATCTCAAGCTAACGAAACGGCCGCGAGCACGCCATGAGCGTGGCATGCAAGTCATGTGCCTCATGACATGTCATGATTTCCATATTGCCACTTGTCATTTATGTTCGTCATACAGTGACGTCACTCAATCCCAAATTTGGTGAATATCAAGCTAACGAAATGGCCGCGAGCGTGCCATGAGCGTGGCATGCAAGTCATGTCGCTCATGACATGTCATGATTTCCATATTGCCACTTGTCATTTATGTTCCTCATACAGTCATGTCACTCAATACCAAATTTGGTGTATCTCAAGCTAACGAAACGGCCGCGAGCACGCCATGAGCGTGGCATGCAAGTCATGTCCCTCATGACCAGTCATGATTTCCATATTACCACTTGTCATTTATGTTCGTCATACAGTCATGTCACTCAATACCAATTTGGTGTATCTCAAGCTAACGAAACGGCCGCGAGCACGCCATGAGCGTGGCATGCAAGTCATGACGCACATGACAAGTCATGATTTCCATATTACCATTTGTCATTTATGTTTGTCATACAGTCATGTCACTCAATACCAAATTTTGTGTATCTCAAGCTAACGAAACTGCCGCGAGTGCGCCATGAGCGTGGCATGCAAGTCATGTCGCTCATGACATGTCATGATTTCCATATTGCCACTTGTCATTTATGTTCCTCATACAGTCATGTCACTCAATACCAAATTTGGTGTATCTCAAGCTAACGAAACGGCCGCGAGCTCGCCATGAGCGTGGCATGTAAATCAAATCATGTTGTTCATGACATGCACGTCCTTATTTGCATATTACCATCTGCCATTTATGTTCGTCATACAGTCACGTCACTCAATCCCAAATTTGGTGTATATCAAGCTAACGAAACGGCCGCGAACGCCCCATGAGCGTGGCATGTAAATCATACTTTTCATGACAATTTAGTCATGATTTTCATGATATGACCAGCCATTTATGTTCGTCATACGGTCATGTTATGCCATACCAAATTTGGTATAAATCCCATTAACGATACGGCCAGGAGAGCACAATGTCGTAGGCGGCTAGATAGATAGATAGATAGATAGATAGATAGATAGATAGATAGATAGATAGATAGATAGATAGATAGATAGATAGATAGATAGATAGATAGATAGATAGATAGATAGATAGATAGATAGATAGATAGATAGATAGATACGCTCAAACTCGCCGAAGTTCGCTAAGAAATGCTTCGCATTTAAAATAGCACTCAAAGCACCAGCACGTGCTTATGAACCGAGGAATGCAACATGTGAAGATATTGGCGCAAACAAAAGAGGAAAACTAAAAGGACGCTCAAAAAGGTAAAGGAATACAATGGTACAAAAATAATAGCTTCAAAACGATAGCAGGTTAGTTAAGGCAGCCTTGAACTTAGTATTATAATTAATCTCGACTACCGATCGGGGAAGGTGATTCCAACTTGCTGTAGTACGGGGGGATGAATGAATTGAAGAAATGGTTGGTGCGGCATGAGGGAATACCAACCTTATGACGATGGTCGATGCGGGCAGATACATACGAAGCAGGTGTTATCAATTTATTCTTGAGGATGGGATTGCCATAATATATCTTGTGGAACAGGCAGAGGCGAAACATTTTTCTACGTTCTGATAGCAGAGGCAGTGACAAGCTTGTTTTCATGGAAGTGACGCTGGAGGTGCGATGATAGTTAGAAAGGATGAAACGAGCAGCCCGACTCTGGACAGATTCGAGCTGAGAGATGAGTGATTCTTGGTTGGGGTCCCATACAGATGCAGCATATTCCAGTTTGGAGCGAACTAAAGATTTATAAAGAAGTAATTTCACAGAACTAGAAGAAAGGTAAAAATTGCGGCGTATATAAGCCAGCATGCGATTAGCGTTATTAGTTATGTGATCTACATGCATTTTCCAAGACAGATCAGAAGAGATAAGTACGCCTAAATATTTGTAAGATGACACACATTCGAGGTTATTATTGTTAAGATGATAGTATGGCAGTGTAGTATTGCGACAAGAAACACGCATCTGCTTGCATTTTTTAGTGTTTAATTCCATGTTCCACGTGTTAGTCCAGTCACGAACATGGTTTATATCAGATTGAAGAAGATCTACATCGGAGTCGTTGTTAATAACACGGTATATAACGCAGTCATCAGCGAACAGGTTAATTG
The DNA here is from genome assembly GCA_030522465.1 of Rhipicephalus appendiculatus. Lineage (NCBI taxonomy): Eukaryota > Metazoa > Arthropoda > Arachnida > Ixodida > Ixodidae > Rhipicephalus > Rhipicephalus appendiculatus. The sequence goes on from JALIZH010032969.1 coordinate 2,858,084, forward strand.
ATGAACGTAAATTATCAGGTAAGTCGTTTATATAGATAAGGAAGAGCAAGGGCCCCAGTACCGAGCCTTGAGGCACGCCTGATTGAACAGCAAAAGTGATGAACCATTTATACAGAGGCAGTTTAAAGGGGTACTGACACAAAAACTTTGGTCTCACGTTTTTTTGCTGCAATGTGTTGCTAGGGGCCTGTTAGTGATAACACGGCACCTCGTTTGCTGCAGCGCGCGACAGATATTTAATTACAGGCTCCTCATTACCGACCAGTTTCAGTTTCGGTTTCAGAGAGCTCGAAAAACGACAAGCCGCCGGGTGCAACTATCACCACCTAGCGTGCGCAGCTCTCGATCACGTCAGCACACAGAACTGTGACGCACTTCCGCACGGTCTGCATCAAGAAGTCCTTTCGAATAGGAAACGGGACAGCAGTGTCGCCAAACACAAAACTTTCAACGCGTGCGCCGCGGCCACGGACTCGCGACCAGCCGCCGAGAAGTATAGACTGCTGGAACAAACGCGGCAAAAGAAAATGGCCGCTATGACGTCATCAGAACTTGTTGCAGTGTGGTCACGTGAGGGAAGTAGGGAGGTCACCGAGGGTCACCTCTGATGGTGTTACCGCGAGGGAGCTACCGCGAGGGAGTCGATCGCTCACGCAAACTTCAAAATTAATTTAAAATACCTTCTAAGCTATATTCGCTGTTGATATTTTGCAGATGATGTACACATGTTCACGGGAATCGAACCCGCAGGCTGTCTCGGCCGCGAAATTTTGTGTCAGTACCCCTTTAAGCCCACAGAATAAGCACAAAAAATAAACAAAAGTATGATTGTGTACAGAAGCGGTGACACAAAAGAGTAAAGAATATTGCACCAACAAGCTGGCTGCAGCATGAAGTTCATAGCAACACACACACATTCAAAGCTTGTTACAGTAACAGCTCGTTAATACGTTATGTGCCGAGAACCTGCCGGGAACGCGGCATAACTACGCACTAAACGTAGTATGCATTAACGAACAACTACCAATTTGCATCTCTTTATGTCTGCCATAGCCGCTATAAAAGGAATAAATACAATGTCAAAGCAAATACTGCCTAAAGTGCCCACCACAAAGCCATTTCTTTCTTTTTGCCAAAGTTCAGAAACGATTGGCACTCTCGCACCGATGGCACGCGGTGGCGACACCAATTAAGGAGCATGTAAGGTAGTGCTCTGCGAGACCCCCCCCCCTCCTGCCAACGCCCACATTCCTGCGCTTGTAATGTCGCGCTCTTCGGGACACCCCCCCCCCCTTCCTTGCCAACGCCCACATTCCTGAGCTTGAGCGAGCTACACGACAGGAGATAGGGGGTGCGTCCCCAAGCTATGCGGGTGTGTCGGACGTGACTCACCCCTCTGCGCCTTGCTTGGGATTACCTGCCCAACCCTTTCGCTCCTTCTGCTACCTGCCCGATCCTGCCCGGTGCCGATGACCGCAGGCAACGCGGAGTGATGGGGGGAGGGGGGATACAGGGGATAAAAGGAGCGGCCCAAGAGACCGCGACGTCTTTTGCTACTGGAAAGCTTGCCGGCTGGACACCGGCACTGCAGCTTACGGCCCCACTGAGGGTCATTTTCTTTTTTTACTTTCTGTCGTATTCCTGTACATAGTTTTGTACATAAAGTTTGTTTTGAAACGTCCAGCGGCGAAGGCGTCTTCTTCCGAGGCAACGTCACGAAGACGGCGGCGATCTCCATCGCGAAGCGCGGGCCCGGCCTTGCTTCGCTCCCAAAGAACCTGGCCGAACGCTCCACGAGTTCGGACGAAAATTTACTGGCGCAGCCGACAGGATCGCCGCACCCTGAACGACCACTGGACGAGGCCTTGGAACAAGGTGGCCCAAGGACGACAAGAAAGGAGCTGCGAGCCCTGGAGTAGCAGCAGCCGAATCCTAACTTCACCTGCAGCGCATCGTGAGCTCCGGGAGGACCCGGCAGACATCGAGCGATCGACCAGCAGCCGTCCCCGCCAGGACCGCCGCGAGAGGCTTTCCGGGGGACAACCGAGCATCAAGCTGCGACGCGACGCCGACTAGCTTCCAGCCAGGACGACAGACGCCAGCGTCGAGAGCACCGGTGGAGCGAGTCCGGCACAGCCACGAGGGCACCCCGAGCAAAGTGCACAGGTGAGCCCTTCCTGTCACATTCCTGATGGGCTCTGTGTTGTCTGGGCTGGCCCGGTCACATGCACACTAGATTCGGGTACTTAAACCCCGACAAGCGCCGCGCTAGCATGATGGGGAATGAGAGCGGGGATGGTGGGGATGACCAGAACCACGGCACACCCGCTCCCTCCATTTCTGAGAAGGAAATGGGGTACAGGCTCAAGCTCGCCGAAGAAGAACGGCGGTGTTTGGAGATTAAACTGCAGATCGCCCAGCTTCAAAGGGACAGCCCACCGCGGACGCAAGATGTCGGGAGCGATACGACGTCCCTGAGCGGCCAAATGAAGCTCCTCAGGCACTATGCCCAAATGCTAAGAGGAGCATTTCCGAAATTTCCCTCTGATGGGGAAGTGCCCGTGTGGTTCGAGTCGGTGGAGAGCTCACTAGAGGCGTACAACGTGCCAAGGGAGTTCTGGGGCCGCATTATTTTTCCTCTAATCGCTGAGCGCGTGCCATACCTCTCTACGCGGCTTACACCCGAGCAACATCGGGATTTTGATACTCTGAAAGGCGTCGTGCTAGATGAACTAAAACTGTCGGCGGCCGAGTACCACAGGCGTTTCGTCACGGCGACTAAGCGCCGCGGGGAAACATGGAAAACTTTCGTGACCAGAGTAGAAAGTTATTTAAAGTTCTATGTAGACGCCCGCGGCGCCTCCACTTTCAAACGACTCGTCGAACTTTTGGTCGCGGACCAGATAAAGGCAGGATTAACCGTAGAAGAGGTGAAATATGTCAAAGTGCGCGAAGGCGAGGACTGGCTGAAGGCCGGGGAGCTTGCGCGTTTGCTGCAGACATTCGAGGAAGCTACCGGGGCAGGTAGTGCATGCAGAAAAGCTGGAGCTGCGAGCAAGGGAGAGCCGACGGGCGGAAAGGTCGAGATGCAGAGCAAACGAAAGAGCGCCGAAAGTGCGGAGACACCGGCGCGAAAGTACGCGAAGGGAAAACCCGCCACGGGAGGCAGGAACCAGCCGCGCTCGCACGGGTGCCCTAGCTGCGGCAGCTGGCGGCATCCTGGAGACCACTGTCCATTCGCGGGCGGGAACACAGGCAACGCCGAGGGCGATAAGCGTACCGAGAAAGTAACTGCGCGCGTCTCAATCGGTGGCGGCGAAGCGGAGCTTTCAACACTCCAGGCGGTTCAGCTGAATTGCGAGGAGAGACGGCTAAACGCGATTGTCGACACAGGCGCAGAGATCACAGTGTTGCGAGAAAGCAGTATACCGGAGCACCTCGCTAAACCACCCGGTACCGTCGATTTGGTGTCTGCCTTCGGTGAGAAGGTGGAAGCAAAACTCGCCGTCGTCCCTCTCGCGATGCAGGGGTCGGGTTCCCCAATCCAAGACATCAGCACCGTGATGCCGGTAATGTGCGCGCTCACGAACAGATTGGCACACACAGACTGCTTAATATCCGCCGCCACCTGGAAACTGCTGCGCGCCTCGCTCGCGGAGAACAGGGAGGTACACGCGGCCGCGGTAGAGACACGATCGCGTCCAAACGCCGACGAGAACGCGAACTTTGGCCGCCCCGCTGTGGTTAGTGCCGAGCTTTCGACAAACGACGAGTCAATGCGGGAAACGGTAGCCGCAGCTGAGGCCGAGGAGGACCCCCACGAGGCATTGCAGTCTGAGCAACCAAGCGACGCGATAAATTTGCGCGACGAGCAACGCGGCGATGAAATTCGGAGTAACGCCGGGCGAAATGCGGCAATCAGTACCATGCATCGTGCAGATGGAGCAATGTGTGACGCCACATCCCTTGCCACGCCAAACCTCCTAACACCGTACGGGCTCTCTGCTGACGCATCCACTGTAGCAGGCGCGTTCTCGGGGCAAATTCAAGATGATGGCTCCGGCATGCCTGTCGCTTTCGGTAGTCATCGGTTTACACCGACGCAGACGCGGCGGGCTGCCATTGAAGGCGAGACATTTGTAGTGATTGGTGCTTTAAAGAAATTCGAGGTATGGGTTTTTGGAGCTCAGGTAAGCGTCATCACCGACCACAACCCGCTCTCGTGCCTCACGTGCAGCAAGCCCCAAGTCGTAGAGCTGACACTTTGGTGGGGTGAGGGACCAGCCCGGGCACCATTAGGGTCCTTCGGCCTTGAGACAGGGAGGGTTCCCTGCCATTTTCGTGCAAATGGTGTGGAGAAAAGTGAACTTTTGCGCACCGGACTGACTGCCATCACATGATTTCAAATTGAACTGTGAGACATGTGCGGGTGACATCTTTTTTTTTTTTTTTACCTTAACCATGTTATGTTGCCTGTCGCACGAACCTTTTTTTTTATTTCATTTGTTGCATCTGTTTCATGATGAACAAATCTTGGAAGGGAGGTGTAAGGTAGTGCTCTGCGAGACCCCCCCCCCCCTCCTGCCAACGCCCACATTCCTGGGCTTGTAATGTCGCGCTCTTCGGGACACCCCCCCCCCCTTCCTTGCCAACGCCCACATTCCTGAGCTTGAGCGGGCTACACGACAGGAGATAGGGGGTGCGTCCCCAAGCTATGCGGGTGTGTCGGACGTGACTCACCGCTCTGCGCCTTGCTTGGGATTACCTGCCCAACCCTTTTGCTCGACTGCTACCTGCCCTATCCTGGCCGGTGCCGATGACCGCAGGCAACGCGGAGTGATGGGGGGAGGGGGGATACAGGGGATAAAAGGAGCGGCCCAAGAGACCGCGACGTCTTTTGCTACTGGAAAGCTTGCCGGCTAGACACCGGCACTGCAGCTTACGGCCCCACTGAGGGTCATTTTCTTTTAGATGCGAAGCATCTTATGCTCGGGGCTCTGTCCCTCCCGCGTCCCCCCGTCCGCCCTCCCCCGTCCCCCCGGCCCGCGTCCGGCCACTTTCATGAAGTAGGGAAGCGCCCATTATGCGAACCAGAACACTGTAGTAATATGAAGGCCGTCAACCCTAACACAGTCATCAGAGTCATGGCCAAGAACACAGAGAGGCTGCTTAGCAATGGCTAGGCAGGTGGTGTCTGTCGCCCAGGTTGACCCCATTCCTTGAGTCATGGCCGAGAGCACAGAGAGGCTGCTTAGCAGTGGCTAGGCAGGTGGTGTCTGTCGCCCAGGTTGACCCCATTCCTTAATCTTGCTTGCATGTGTTTGGAGGGGGGCTTAGTCCGTCCCGCGTCCCACACCACCACAGTGCATGCGCGTGCCGTCCCCCCTCTTTCTCCTACGCTCACCCCCCTTTCTCTCCTCTAGGAATCGTCTACTCTACGGAGCGGCCCCCCGCGTCCTCTCCCCCCGCTCTCCTCTAGGAATACTCTACTCTACGGAGCGGCTCCGGCGTCCCACATCCCCAGAGCGCATGCGCGTCCTCTCCCCCCTCTCTCCTCTTGGAATCCTCTACTCTACGGAGCGGCTCCCGCGTCCCACAGCGCATGCACGTCCCCTCTCTCTCCTCTCCTACGGTCGCCCCCGTTCTTTCCTCTAGGAATCCTCTACGGAACGACAGGTGGTGTGACAGCTGCATACTCCGCTGGGGGGCGCCACGGTAGTTCCGCGGTATGAAAATGACGGAGCGCGCGCGCCTCATTCTCTCTCCTGCGCAGCGCCGCGATGAGCGCCCGGACCACTGCCGTGAAATGAGAGCGGCGACTTTCCTCCCGCTCAAGCTAATTATCTCACCGCTGCTTCGCATCCACACATGGTTCCCTTTAGCGGGAGATGCGGAATTTTTTAGATGCGAAGCATCTTATGCTCTTCTTCCGAGGCAACGTCACGAAGACGGCGGCGATCTCCATCGCGAAGCGCGGGCCCGGCCTTGCTTCGCTCCCAAAGAACCTGACCGAACGCTCCGGGAGTTCGGACGAAAATTTACTGAGCATTTCGAAACTACTGCGGAGTCCGGGATAAGCAGCCACCGACAAAGCGACGAAACGGACATAATCGGTTGTCCGCGATAAATGTGTACCGCGATCTGCTACTTAGCGAAAACTGACACAGTTTTTTTTTAAACGCGGTACGGTCGCAGGGATCCAATCGTCGACTGGATAGTTGCGTGCAGCGCTTCGCCTACTCGGCGTACATGCCGCTTGCGCCCACTCCGCTTCACACCGCGCAGAGATGCGGCGAGAAACCTATTGCGTTAATGCGACGAGCTTTCTGCAAGCGATGCTCTAGCGGTCCTGGCAGCGGACGGTGGCGCGTTTGGGCAGTCGCGTAATGAAATCGTGCAGTATGGTTACAACAGCGCTACGCTTGCTGTACAGCACGCGTGCGGTTAGCGTGATAACGTCAATGCAGCGAAGTTTCTCGGTGCCCGCGACCCACAACGCTCAACTACGCAACAGCGAGCTGCTTCCGTTTCTTCACACGCGGTGCGCGCTGGACACGGTCCCGCACAACGAGGCGGCAGCAATCGGCGGCCCAGCGCGCTCAGGTAGTCGCCGGCTATTAGAGGCGAGCAGTAGGCTTAAAGTGGCATTACGCCACACATGTGCCCGAGCAGATAGCTGAAGATACTGTGATAAGGCTTTTTGTCGGCGATAAGTCATACTGGCGTGTTTTTCGGTGGTCGCCATATCGCCTTCGTTTCCTTCCGGATGGTTACCAGCATAGGCGTGCGCACGAGGGGGGGCAGAGGGGGCGGCCGCCCCCCTAGTCACCTGAGAGAGGGGGGGCGCAAATTCTGCCCCATACATTGACTTAATAGGAAGGGGGGGCGCTGCGATGAACCTTCGCCCCCTCTCTGCCCCCCCCTGAAGGGGAACCCTGCGCACGCCTATGGTTACCAGCAAAGGCATCACTATAACTTATCGCCGCCAGTATAAACGCGCCAGTATGACTTATCGCCGACAACCTTATCGCAATAAGTATCTTCAGCTATGCGCTCGGGCACACGTGTCGCGTAGCTCCAATTTAAGCCTACTGCACGCAGGGGCGTAGCCAGAAATTTTTTTCGGGGGGGGGGGGGGGCACCGCCTTGATTCTGGGAGGGGCACCTCCTTGAAATGGTAATTTTTCGCTCTGTATGCCATGGCGAAAAAAAAATTCTGGGGCGGGGGGGGGGGGGGGGGCACGTGCCCGGTGTGCCACCCCCTGGCTACGCCACTGACTGCACGCTTTTAGCAGCCGATCGCTGTGCGGGACCATAGTCAAGCGCGCACCGCTTTGTAGAACCAAAATAGCAGCTCGCTGTAGCGGAGTTGAGCGTTGCGGGTCGTGCACAAAGAAACCTCGCTGCATTGACGCTATCACGATAAACGCACGCGCACGGTACAGCAATCGTGGCGCTGTTCTAACCATACTGCACGCGTTTATTACGCGACAACCCAAATGCGCCTCCCTCCGCTGCCAGGACCGCTAGAGCATCGAAGATTGAGCATCGCTTGCGGAAACCTAACGCTGCGTTGCCACTGATATTGAATTGCATTGCGTCGGCGATCACAACGGCTGTTGCGCCATTAGTAAATGCAGCAGCGCAAGTGTACAAGGTGGCCACCATCACGAACTTCCTCTCACGATGCGCGCTGGCAACATTAGTTTCGGTTCCAAAACCACCTTGTGGCGCAGCAATGGCGCAAATTACAAAAAAAAAAACATGGTTGATCCCTATGTCAAAGGAATCGGTATAACACGAAAGTGCAACGTGTCTTCACAGAGGTAGTTGAGCGTTTATTGTGCATTGTTTCACCACAAGGGCGAAGGAATGAATGCTACGGCAATAAATTGAAATGTCACGCGAAGAACGGCAAGCAGCTTGAAACTTGCTGCATGCACCTCAAGCTGAAAGGACGCACGAAATGAGCATATGCAGGACGAGCATGGACTGTCACAGCTCGACATCTAAAGCGCGCAGCGCTAACACAAAGAAAGACGCACGAAACGACCGCACAAGTATACACAAGACGAGCGCGAACAACTGTAATAATTGTTACTTCGTGTGTTACCAGCGCGCTCCATTCGTAAACGCGGCCGCTGCGCTCAGCGAAGAGACCTTCGCGCACTTTTAACCACTGTAACTTCATAGCAAACTTGCGGTGGAATGAGAAGACATACAACGCGCCCCAGTGCCCCGATCAGGAGATAAGCGCGCGCGCGCGAGCGGCCACGCCCCGTGGAGGGGCGCGCTCACCGCAGCGAGAGGCACGGCGACCTTTAGAGCGCGCACTCCGTGCCACCTTCGCGCCATCTCGCTACTCGTAACGAAAACGCGCTGAAGTTGAGGAGCTTCGAGGTACTGCCAATGGTATATGGTGTATATAAATAGCTTGCCGTTAGTTAGCTGAGGCACGTACGCTACCGTGGCCGAGTGGTTTCGCGCCGCGCACTGCGGAGCGAGAGGGCACAGGTTCGACGCCCGGTGACGGATCGTTTTTTAGGGGCGAAGCACCTTAAGACCGAGCCTTGTCGGCGTGCGGCGTTGTCCGTGCTCACAGCACAGCTCTTTGTAAAACAGCTTGTGCCGGCCATACTACTATGTTTTGCCTTGCCTGAGACAGCCCAAAAAAACACTAGGGTATTTAGAATTGCGTACCTATGTATTTTCTAAGAAAGAACACACGTCCTGGCACTTACATATTAATGTTGTGCCTCAGGAATGCGTATAGTACTTGCTTTCAGGGGCGAAGCTCCTTAAGCCGTGGGTCGTGCATCCTCGATGTATGTAGTTGTAGGCATAGCTCGGCACACTCACTCATGAGTGCACTCAACTCACACTCATTTGAACGTGGTGAGTTGAGTATGAGTGAGTACTCATGCGTGTGAGTGGACGTGAGTGTGAACGTGAGTGAGTACTCATGAGTGTGAGTGGAGGTGAGTGTGAACGTGAGTACTCATGAGTGTGAGTGGACGTGAGTGTGAACGTGAGTGCGTGCGAAGGCTGAAAAAATTGTGGTGAGTGAGTTTGAGTGAGTACTCCCTTAAAGTGCCGACCTATGGTTGTAGGTAGCCACATCTCGTTTAGTTCTTGGAATGTCCGCTAGATGGCGATACTTGTATGTGATGAATATATTTAGGGGCGAAGCTCCTTACGGCATCACCTCGGCGGTCCTCGATTGTCAATGCATTCTGAGTAGCCAGTAGGCACTGGATTTCGACCTTCAAGGTAGTGCCGGTGTGAGATGTCTCCTGTGCGTGATTAAACAATAAAAAAATTCACAACGTACATGTAAAATTAAAGTGAGCTGCGAGTCGCCATGACTCTCATCGACCCTTTAGTATAAATGCGCCCGATCTCACGTCGTTGATGATGTACTGCGCAGAATTCGCGGAAGATTACCGGTTTACCGACGCACCTCCGAAGCTTCGCCCACTCATCATCATTCACTCCGTGGATATGGTGTCGTCATCTCCAGTTCTCGTCTCGTTTCCGAGAGGGCGCTGTCCTATAGACATGCGTACAATATGGCGGATGGGTGAAGGTACGCTAGATGGCGTTGGCGGTGCAGCTGCTCTCCGATTGCGCGGACCGCCGTACGAGTGCGCTTGCCGGATCGTGCTGCTTGGCGGACCATGGACGACGACCGGTCGTTGAAGTTTGAATAAAATTTCACACACACTATCGCTTTGATCACTGCTGGGCGAAACCACTGAAGATTTCACGGTGTAACCATGATTGCTTCAGTCACCATAACTCTCATCGACCCTTTAGTATAAACGCGCCCGATCTCACGTTGGTGATGATGTACCGGGCAGAATTCGCGGAAGATTCACGGTTTACCGATGAGCCTCCGCAGCTTCGCCCACTCATCATCATTCACTCCGTGGATATGCTGCTTTTTTTTTCTTTGATCTCAATATGTTAGTTTATATTTTACGTCATATCCGTGACGGAAATACGTAAGAGGAGCCGTGGTGGACCCCGGCATAAAACACTTTCGTGTTAAAAGACCCTTTTGGAGCAGTGTGGCGCACTAATTTCCAGTTGGCGCAGATTGGCGCAGGTTTCCCACCACTGCGCCTCAGAGCGCAGGCCACGCGCTCGCATGTTCCCTTTCATAAAGGACGACAGTACACAGTTTTGCCACGTGCGTTTATGTCCGTTTCTTTGCGTAGATATGTTCTCTGCTTATCTACTGCGTGACGTCGTGAGCGCGTCCCTCGTGATGAACAGTGGGACCAAATTATTGACTGATGCGCGCGATGTCGGATTGAGTTGTGCGTAAAAAGACTGCTCGGCGAAATTCTTTCCGCCGACGCTTAGCCGCAGACATCGTTTCGCTGCAACCGAATACATTTTCACAGAAGTTCCTTTATCGGCACAAGTTAGCCCAAATAAAGTTGATTTACTTTGAAGTCGCCTCGTCTGCGTACTTACCGTCATCTCAACGTGATGGAGGTGCTTATGGTTAAAACACCCCCTTCAAGCCGTCAAGTCAGCCCGGTACGACCGCACCAAGGCCTCTTTGATGGTGTGACATATACTATACTTTCTTTCGTTAGACTAGCCTATGGCTATGGAATAGGGTACGCATTTGGGCTGGTTGGTTCATGATTTCCAGTAGAAAATAGCGCTAAAAGACAGGACGAAGAAAGGACACAAACCACGGCGCTGACTAACAACCAAATGTGTTTTTATTCTACCAGTCCGCATATATATGCTCCACCACAATCGCAAGAACAACAGAAAGAAATCGATGATCAGCCTGCGCAGAGGCAACAAAAATACTCAATTGGACAGAAATGTTATCTCCTTCGGAAAGAGGGAAATCGACGGTAGGCTAACACATGCCTCGCCGCCGTTATAAATGTGATAAGCTTCAGAGATGAGGCGCGCGCGTTCATCATAGTACTTTGACAGAAAAATTGATTCTTTAAAAGATGGCTCACAACCGCAATCATTACAATGAAGAGACAGTTGACTATCTCTAGCTTGTTTTCGGACCTTGTTCGCGTGCTCGCGCATGCGGTCATTAGCGCACCGGCCCGTTTGACCAACATAGTAACGCCCGCAAGAAAGTGGAATCTTATACACCACAGCATCGCAACATTCAACAAACTTTTGCCGGTGCTTCTTACTACACCTTTCCGTCTTGGTCTCTCGATTTACTTGCTGACACAAGCTACCAAGTTTATTTCTAGCAGAAAACAACAACCTGACGCCTGCCCTGCTGACCACTTTCTTAAGATTATCTGCCACCTTGTGCACATAAGGTATGACCGCTACTGATTGCTGCGGCTGTGTCTTAAAGCCAGATACGAGGCCTTCTGCGATGCTGGTCAGAAGCGTTTCTGGGAAACCTGCAAGCTTCAGACGTGCTACTTGACAAGAAAAACTCGCTTCAACCTGGTGGTCACAGGACCTCTCAAGCGCCGCCTTCATGCACGCCCTTGCAATGCCGCGCTTCACAATCTTCGAGTGCGCAGAAGAAAAAGGGAGAAGGCTCTTTTGTGACCTAGGCGCATACCCCCCAACAGACATGGTTGTTTGAGAAGGAGAGTTCCAAGTCCAAGAAGCGAAGCCTATTGTCTGAGGGATGCTCAGTGGTCAATTCAAGTGGACTTAATTCCGTGAGGAATACGTCGAAAATTCCAGCAGCAGGCTGCACGTAACGAGAGTTAGTGCTATAAAACATTAAAAAGTCGTCCACGTATCGCATCACCTTTACCGTGCTAGTCTGTCTGAGCCTGCTGTCGAGATTACGGTCATAGCTGGCTAGTAAAATATCGCTGAGAACAGGGGCGATGCATGAGCCTATGCAGACTCCTTTCCGCTGAATAAAAAGCTTATCGTCCAAACTTCTGAAGGTGGATTGCATATAAAACTTTAAAAAAATCACAGCATATCCACGGAGTGAACGATGATGAGTGGGCGAAGCTCCGGAGGTTCATCGGTAAACCGCGAATCTTCCGTGAAATTCGCGCAGCACATCATCAAAGACGTGACATTATAATGGCTTTATGGTAGGTGAAATGGAGGGAGAGCGGTTCCTGGATGGGTCGTAGTCGAAAGTTTGCAAAGACGAGATCGATGCAGATTCCTCGGATGGTGGTTGGTTGCATGTGGTCAAACGATATGCATGTGAGACCATATCGCGATGCCATGTGTTGTATGGCATCGCGATCGTCATCGTCATCAGCGTCATCGTTATGACGCATAGTGGGTACATTCCATGTGGTGTGCCGTGATGGCAGCGTCATCGTCATCACACAGGACCTTGAAAATCGAGGTGGCTACTACGTACTACAAACTACAGGGAACGCACGACCCACGGCATAAGGAGCTTCGCCCCTAAAACTAAAAAAACTTGTCGACAGTGATTCCACATGCGTTCTGAAACTTAACAACACCGTATCGGTCAATGCAATTACTAACTTCGGCACACACATCATTCTGAGGCAACGAGTAATATAAGACCTTGATATCGACTGAAAAAGCACTCACACCCACTGGACAGTCATCTCGAAGATAGGCAGAAACAGTACCTGGGGTCCTTATGAGGTAGGGGTCGTCGATGTCAAGGAGGCACAAAAACCTTTGCAGGAACGCACCAACTTCTCGCTGCCAGGTTCCGCGTTCAGAAACGATGGCCCGGAACGGGCAAAGTTCCTTATGAGTCTTGGCGCTGAAAAACGCTGAAAGGCTGGTTCCTTTGCAGGCCTTCACGCCGCAGGCCTTTGCAGGCTTTCTTCGTCCCGTCTTTTAGCGCTGTTTTTCTACTGGAAATCATGAACCAACGAGCCCAAATGCGTACCCTATTGCAGTTCATTTCTAATACATCGGGCCCTTTTTCTTCGTTCACGCCTTTCTCGTGTTTGCGTTCTTCAGTCGTTTGTATAAATCTGCTCGCCACTGCAACTTGTAGAGCTCGTCTCTACACCTACTCGCTCAAGCATTCCTACCTGCCGCCGGAAGTGGCCCAGCTGTTTGGGGCTCTGATGCCTTCAGAAGGCCACGTCAAAAGAATGTGCCGCATCTTGCGGTCAGAGGCTTATCGACAGGCTCGCTTCTTCACGGACTGCTTGCAGATTGTGAACTGCAATGAAATGCCTTTACCCAGTGCACAGAAGAGGTTTTTGCAAGACCTTCGACTGGCGTCTCAGACTGCCGACTTCCTTTGGGGCAACTTGGTTGTTCGACTGCCAAGGAGCAAACATCAATATCCGAAGCAAGGTAAAGACGTCAAGATACTCGGAGATGCCTCAGTTCCGAAGAACGTCGCTGACCTTCTAAAGCTCGGGCCTAAATTCTGTGAGCACCCCGATTTGGACAGGACGGAACTACTCAGCCTAGTCAGAACAGCTGCTGGTAAAGCAAGGACAGATGAAGTTGACCGGTGCATCAGGGAAGGAGTTGACTGCCTGCCTCAGCGAGTTAAAAAAGGCAACACGGTCAAGCTCCGCTCAGCGGTTGCTGTCCTTCGGGATGCCGGCTTGAAGCTGCTCCTGTCTGATAAAGAAGGAGGATTCGTCGTGGTGCCTTGTGGTCTGTACAAGGAAAAAGCAGACGCGGCCATTAAAGGGACCCTGAAACGGTTTTGACGATTTTGTACAAACACATTGGGCCAGTAGACCAAGTCCTAAGGCTCATTTACAGACTAATTTAAGCTCTCTGCTTACAGTGTGTAATTTATTACAACGCTATAAAGCTGCCAATCGCTGCAGATCACTGCGGCTCAGCCCAACGCGTTTTCAACCGCCCCTTGCGAGTACGACATGCAGTGTGGGCACGACGTCATTGGGGCTGCTGGCGACGTCACTGGGGCTGCGGTGTGCGCGCACGAAAAATTGGCTGGCAGGGTGGCGGCACCTGTAGGAGCAGATATCAACCACTCCGCGATGCCTCTGTTGCCAGACGGCGTGCGTGCTGCCGGGCGCACTCGGCTATGGTCTCCGAGATGCACGCAACCTGTCGGCGTGCAATCTCGGAGGTGATCACTGGGCGAAGCTCAAATCGTCGAGTGTGCTCACGTGAGCTCTGCGATGCCAGCGTGTCTCATGAGTTGAGGAGGCAAGGCAGGGGTGAGAAGGAGGGTATGATATAATTGTCCGTAGCCGCCTTGGTACACGGCGTACCGCTAAATTTGTGGTGCCAATGGTTCGATGATGAGCTAGTCTAAACGCTGACAAAGCTTCAAATAACCGTTTCAGGGTCCCTTTAACGGCAACTAGACGAAGTCAAAGGAGTGGTCCTCACGAAAGTGAAAACAAGGGCTGTTCAGCTTGCGAAAAAGCAGGACATGCAAAATTGGCATCATCCGTAAAGACCTGCAAAGGAACCAGCCTTTCAGCGTTTTTTCAGCGCCAAGACTCATAAGGAACTTTGCCCGTTCCGGGCCATCGTTTCTGAACGCGGAACCTGGCAGCGAGAAGTTGGTGCGTTCCTGCAAAGGTTTTTGTGCCTCCTTGACATCGACGACCCCTACCTCATAAGGACCCCAGGTACTGTTTCTGCCTATCTTCGAGATGACTGTCCAGTGGGTGTGAGTGCTTTTTCAGTCGATATCAAGGACTTATATTACTCGTTGCCTCAGAATGATGTGTGTGCCGAAGTTAGTAATTGCATTGACCGATACGGTGTTGTTAAGTTTCAGAACGCATGTGGAATCACTGTCGACAAGTTTTTTTTAGTTTTTAAAGTTTTATATGCAATCCACCTTCACAAGTTTGGACGATAAGCTTTTTATTCAGCGGAAAGGAGTCTGCATAGGCTCATGCATCGCCCTTGTTCTCAGCGATATTTTACTAGCCAGCTATGACCGTAATCTCGACAGCAAGCTCAGACAGACTAGCACGGTAAAGGTGATGCGATACGTGGACGACTTTTTAATGTTTTATAGCACTAACTCTCGTTACGTGCAGCCTGCTGCTGGAATTTTTGACGTATTCCTCACGGAATTAAGTCCACTTGAATTGACCACTGAGCATCCCTCAGACAATAGGCTTCGCTTCTTGGACTTGGAACTCTCCTTCTCAAACAACCATGTCTGTTGGGGGTATGCGCCTAGGTCACAAAAGAGCCTTCTCCCTTTTTCTTCTGCGCGCTCGAAGATTGTGAAGCGCGGCATTGCAAGGGCGTGCATGAAGGCGGCGCTTGAGAGGTCCTGTGACCACCAGGTTGAAGCGAGTTTTTCTTGTCAAGTAGCACGTCTGAAGCTTGCAGGTTTCCCAGAAACGCTTCTGACCAGCATCGCAGAAGGCCTCGTATCTGGCTTTAAGAACAAGGGCTCAACAGCTGTTCAATCGGCGACACACCCGCAGCAATCAGTAGCGGTCATACCTTATGTGCACAAGGTGGCACATAATCTTAAAGTGGTCAGCAGGGCAGGCGTCAGGTTGTTGTTTTCTGCTAGAAATAAACTTGGTAGCTTGTGTCAGCAAGTAAATCGAGAGACCAAGACGGAAAGGTGTAGTAAGAAGCACCGGCAAAAGTTTGTTGAATGTTGCGATGCTGTGGTGTATAAGATTCCACTTTCTTGCGGGCGTTACTATGTTGGTCAAACGGGCCGGTGCGCTAATGACCGCATGCGCGAGCACGCGATTAAGGTCCGAAAACAAGCTAGAGATAGTCAACTGTCTCTTCATTGTAATGATTGCGGTTGTGAGCCATCTTTTAAAGAATCAATTTTTCTGTCAAAGTACTATGATGAACGCGCGCGCCTCATCTCTGAAGCTTATCACATTTATAACGGCGGCGAGGCATGTGTTAGCCTACCGTCGATTTCCCTCCTTCCGAAGGAGATAACATTTCTGTCCAATTGAGTATTAAATGCGAAGCATTTCTTAGCGAACTTCGGCGAGTTTGAGCGTATCTATCTATCTATCTATCTATCTATCTATCTATCTATCTATCTATCTATCTATCTATCTATCTATCTATCTATCTATCTATCTATCTATCTAGCCGCCTACGACTTTGTGCTCTCCTGGCCGTATCGTTAATGGGATTTATACCAAATTTGGTATGGCGTAACATGACTGTATGACGAACATAAATGGCTGGTCATATCATGAAAAACTTGTCATGAAAAGTATGATTTACATGCCACGCTCATGAAAGAGGTCCGCACTCATATGGCACTCGTCACGCAGAACAGTGGAAGGTGGTCACTGCACGGGCAAATTATTCTATGCAAAGAATATCGTACACACTACCGACCCTTTTAAACTCATTTAATACGTTAGAGATTGAATTAAGAAATACCTCAACACGATTACTGCGCGAACATTACATCAGTGCATACTCCCATAGTAAATAAGCGTTTTTTTTTATTCTTTGTATTTTGTGCATTTATGTATTTTTTGATTTCTTTGTATTTTTGAATTCCTTTGAATTTTTTGTATGCTGATTATGGTTTCTGTATGATGATTTTCTTTTCTTTCTGAACATGTGTGCTATCGCCGCCTGCACTGTAGAGGTGGCTGCGGGCCTCTGTCAAGTTGCTTGTCCTTCAAGCGACTTTTACCCGCAGTCTCCTCCATCGTTGATGGAAATAAAGACGTTATTATTATTATTATTATTATTATTATTATTATTATTATTATTATTATTATTATTATTATTATTATTATGGCGCGCTCGCGGCCGTTTCGTTAGCTTCACATACACCAAATTTGGGATTGAGTGACGTGACTGTATGACGAACATAAATGACAACTGGTAATATGGAAATCATGACTTTCCATCTGCGACATGACTTGCATGCCACGCTCATGGAGCGCTCGCGGCCGTTTTGTTAGATTGATATACACCAAACTTTGTATTGAGTGACGTGACTGTATGACGAACATAAATGACTAGTGGTAATATGAAAATCATGACTTGTCATGAGCGACATGACTTGCATGCCACGCTCATGGAGCGCTCGCGGCCGTTTCGTTAGCTTGAGATACACCAAATTTGGTATTGAGTGACTCGACTCTATGACGAACATAAATGACAAGTGGTAATATGAAAATCATGACTTGTCATGTGCGACATGACTTGCATGCCATGCTCATGGAGCGCTCGCGGCCGTTTCGTTAGCTTGAGATACACCAAATTTGGTATTGAGTGACTTGGCTCTATGACGAACATAAATGACTAGTGGTAATATGGAAATCATGACTTTCCATCTGCGACATGACTTGCATGCCACGCTCATGGAGCGCTCGCGGCCGTTTCGTTAGATTGATATACACCAAACTTGGTATTGAGTGACGTGACTGTATGACGAACATAAATGACTAGTGGTAATATGAAAATCATGACTTGTCATGTGCGACATGACTTGCATGCCACGCTCATGGAGCGCTGGCGGCCGTTTCGTTAGCTTGACATACACCAAATTTGGTATTGAGTGACGTGACTGTATGACGAACATAAATGACAACTGGTAATATGGAAATCATGACTTGTCATGTGCGACATGACTTGCATGCCATGCTCATGGCGTGCTCGCGGCAGTTTCGTTAGCTTGAGATACACCAAATTTGGTATTGAGTGACTTGACTCTATGACGAACATAAATGACAAGTGGTAATATGGAAATCATGACATGTCATGAGCGACATGACTTGCATTCCACGCTCATGGCGCGCTCACGGCCGTTTCGTTAGCTTGATATACACCAAACTTGGTATTGAGTGACGTGACTGTATGACGAACATAAATGACTAGTGGTAATATGAAAATCATGCCTTGTCATGTGGGACATGACTTGCATGCCACGCTCATGGAGCGCTCGCGGCCGTTTCGTTAGCTTGATATACACCAAATTTGGTATTGAGTGACATGACTGTATGACGAACATAAATGACAACTGATAATATGGAAATCATGACTTGTCATGTGCGACATGACGCCTTCCACGCTCATGGCGCGCTCGCAGCCGTTTCGTTAGCTTGATATACACCATATTTGGTATTGAGTGACATGACTGTATAATGAACATAAGTGGCAGGTGGTAACATGAAAATCTTGGCATGCATGTCATCTACAACGCCATTTACATGCCACGCTCATGGTGCGCTTGCGTCCAGTTCGCTAGCTGGAGATACACCAAAATTGGTATTGCGCGATGTGGCGGTATGACGAACATAAATGATAGGTCATAACATGTAAAACATGACATGCAAATTATGTAAAGCATGATCTGCTCCTTCCTGGCTGCTTCGCATTACATCGATTCCCACAGTGCGTGGGATCTGCCGGCTTTTTTTTTGTTGCCTCTGCGCAGGCTGATCATCGATTTCTTTCTGTTGTTCTTGCGATTGTGGTGGAGCATATATATGCGGACTGGTAGAATAAAAACACATTTGGTTGTTAGTCAGCGCCGTGGTTTGTGTCCTTTCTTCGTCCCGTCTTTTAGCGCTGTTTTCTACTGGAAATATGGCTATAGGTCTAATCAGTGGTGTGAATTTACACGAACTGTATCTATAAAGTCATGAAAGCCCGGCGGGCAGTCCAGGCCAGAGGGTTCCTGGAATAGGGGACCCCTTCTCTCGGCGTTTTCGGACAACTCACGCCGGCACCAGACAGGGTGGTCTGGAAGATGCCACTCATTAAACAGCCACACAAGCAGTGTTACCACTCTAGCTTTGCATGTCCATTCTTCGGCCGGATTTCTACCAGCCAGGCACCAGACCAGCACTTCAGTGCAAACACCAATTTATTTTCCGATTCGACGAATGGCAGCGCACAACGAGTTGTCTGACATACTCGGACTAAGACCCACGCTTTCCTCTTCAAGTTACCAGAAAGATCTGTCTTTCCTCAATTCGTTCAGAACTATACTCAGTATGTTACTTACGAAGTTCAATTGTCAAGAGAAAATACGATTAACCTGAGCCTCTTCGAACGAGTCAAGTTTAAAACTTGACGGCTCTGTTCCTTCAAGTACTTGAACGCTAACGCATAGCCGAGGGATTGCCTCCCACTATGGCTCAGATGCGCACTCGACAGGTTCAAAGGTATATATTTCCATTTAAAAAAAAAACAACGCAAGTAACAATGTCACAACGGATGATAAAACTTGGTGTTGCAGCTCAATTTGAGCAAGCGATGCAGTTCTAAAAAGAGAGCCCACCAACAAGTGGGTCCTGGGACACATCTAGCCGACGGCGCATCTGACACCGGCGGTCACGCGGCGAAAGCCCAGCCAGCGGCAGCAGCAGTCAGGCCTCGACGGCCAGTGGCGTCGTGTTGCCGGAGCTGCTCGGGCTGGCCGCGTCCTCGGGGCCCGGCGAGCCGGCCGCCTGCTTGCGCGAGCAGGGCAGCATGTCGGGCGGCACGTGGTGCATCTGCACGCTCGGTGCGTGCACCAGGCACTTGAGGTTCTCGGCCACGGCGCGCACGATGGCCTCCAGGTACTGCTTGCTGTTGGCGTTCTCCTGCGTGGTGCACACAGTGTTCGGCAAGTACTCCTATCGTTCCTTCCTCTACGGCGCTGGCCACTGAAGATCTACCAAACACATTCTATATCACAGACGGCATTTGTAGCGCAAGCGTAGAAAAGAAAGGTGTACTAAGAAGAGAAGAACACAGTGCACAGGGCGAGCTGTGCACTGTGTTCGTCTCTTCTCTTCTTAGTACACCTTTCTTTTCTACGCTTGCGCTAAAAATGCCGTCTGTGATACAACACCAACTCGCCCAACAGGACGTTTTATTGAAGTACATTCTATATCGCCTGGTCGCTTGTAGGTTTCAAGCGAATTCGAAGTCAAATAATTTCGAATCGAATAGTATATATAAGATATTATCGAAAGAAAATGGGCGTATTTGTCATCGCCCAACTAACCTGCACAATATTTTTTTTTTAAATTGAAACAAGGTATGTCATTCTTTTAGATGCGAAGCATCTTATGCTCGGGGCTCTGTCCGTCCCTCCCGCGTCCCGCGTCCGGCCACTTTCATGAAGTAGGAAAGCACCCACTATGCGAACCAGAACACTGTAGTACAAAAGGCCGTCAACCACCACCACAGTTACCAGAGTCATATCCGAGAGCACAGAGTGGCTGCTTAGCAATGGCTAGGTATGTGGTGGGTGCAAGCAAAGAATAACACGCACTACCTGTGGTGTCTGTCGCCCACGTTGACCCCATTCCTTGATCTTGCTTGCATATGTTTGGAGGGGGGCTTTGTCCGTCCATCCTTCGCGCGTCCCACACCCCCCTCTCTCTTCTCTCCTACGCTCCCCCCCCTTTCTCTCCTCTAGGAATCCTCTTCGGAGCGGCGCCCGCGTCCCGTTGACTCCATTCGTTGATCGTGTTTGGGGGGGGCTTTGTCTGTCCCTCCTTCCCGCGTCCCACACCCCCCAGAGTGCATGCGCGTCCCCTCCCCCCCTCTCTCTCCTCCCCTCCCTTTCCCTCCTCTAGAAATCCTCTACTCTACGGAGCGGCGCGCACGATAGGTGGTGCGACAGCTGCATACTCTGCTGGGGTTGTCACGGTAGTTCCGCGGTATGAAAATGACGGAGCGCGCACGCCTCATTCTCTCTCCAGTGCAGCACCGCGATGAGCGCCCGGGCTGCTGCCGCGAAACGGGAGCAGCGACGTTTTTCCCGCTCAAGCCACACATGCCCCGCTGCTTCGCCTCCACACATGGTTCCCTTCAGCGGGAGATGGGGACATTTTTGGGTCAAAGGAAGTGGAAGAAACATTGAATACTAGCAGGATTTGACTTTCGGTAGAATGCAAGTCATAACCTGTAAGATACGTTAAGCTTTATAATCTACTACACTTACAGCATCATCATCATCAGGCTGACTACGCCCACTGCAGGGCAAAGGCCTCTACCATGTTCCGCCAATCAACCCGGCCCTGCGCTTTCTGCTGCCACACTATGCCCGCAGACTTCTTAATCTCTTGGAGCATACAAGCCGGTATACAAGCTTTTAAACTTAAAAATGATGAATCGATCTGAGGGTAATATGTTCCTTCACCCTTAAAGGGGGGCTTCGCGGCAGTGCGGATTTCTTATTAAAACTTGTTGGGCTAGTTGGTAACTCGTCATATTGTAAGTACTAATTTAGTGCAACTTCGCGCTGTGTGTGGTGCGTGTTTCTTGAGTGTGAGCGTGTGTGAGTGTTTCGAGGAATTACGAAGTTGCGCTAAATTACTTACAGTGCGGATTTCCCCTGGATAGGTGTATCCACGGTGTAGCACCCCAGCGCAGTGAAACTACCTTTACAGGGGGTTATACGCAGGCTATGGGACAAACTTAGCCCGCATATAACCTGTGGCAACGCGCCAGGTTGTCCTGTCAAGTTAGAGAGAAGCACAACGAGACTCCGCACAACGTTACCGTCCTGGGAAACAAGAGCGTGCCTGTAGAAGTAGAACAAGTACTGAACAAAGGACCCAAGTACAGTCGCAAGCAATGATATCAACTTTTGGCCATGGTACGCACTGCGGTAGACCGCGCAGCCGAGGACGACAAGGGGAGACTCGTCGGCGTCGCCTCAGTAAGCTTCCCAAGAAACCTCCTTTCCGGGACAAGTGTCTTGAAGCCTTCAAGCAGACAAAAGTTTGTGGTAAAGGAATGTTTCGAGACAAGGCTTGGGATGCTGTAAAAAAGAGCTTCAAGAGTATTTCTTCTGATCCTTCGGATCGCAAAAAGTTGGCTATTCGCAAATTGTCAGAGCTGCATTTGGATGGTCTCGGAGAGCAGTGGAAAAAGGGAGCTCGGGTTTTTTGGAAATATTTTTTACGGCCAAAACCCATAAGTCTGCCTGTCCGTTCCGCGCAACTGTGTCAGAGCGCCATTCGTGGCTGATTAACCTTAGTCGTTTTCTTCAGCCCCAGATTAGCTCGTTGCCCTGTGACGATCCGTTCAGTATCGGCAGTTCATCTCAGTTGGTTGAATTTCTGGAGTCCATGCAAAAGAAATCAGGGTTGACGGCTTTCTCGATCGACATTGAGGAATTATATTACTGAGTGCCGCATGCGGAACTTTTTCGTGCGGTTAGAACAAGTGGAATTTCAAAATAGCTCGGGCATCTCTGGTGAAAATTTTATGTCTTTGTTGGAATTTCATCTTCAGTTGACTGTTGTAATCTTTGAGAACAAGCATTACGTTCCAAGAAGTGGTATATGCACTGGGTCTCCCGTCGCCCCCCATATTGTGCAACATATTTCTGTCAGCTTTAGATCACGATGTTCAGGCTAATCTTTCTGACTCAAGAGTAGAAAAATTTTTTAGGTATGCGGATGATTTTTTAGTTGTACTGAAAGATGTTCCTAATTCTGCTCTTGACGATTGTATTGATGGTGTGATCAACACTTTTAAGTTGTACGGCAGTGGGCTACGTTTTACTTTTGAGAAACCACAGAATGACGTTATTCAGTTCCTAGATGTACGCCTGCATTTTTATGAAGCTCGTGTCTGCTGGATTTACAATCCGCGCTCTGAAAAAGGTTTTCTACCATATGATAGTGCCCATTCAAAAACTATCAAAAGAGGGATCGCCGTCACCTGTCTTGGCGCATCATTAAAACAGTCTTGTACCCACTATGTGCAATCAGGGTTTTCCTCCCAAATCACGCGTCTTTTGCGTTCAGGATACCTGGCATCAACAATTACTTCCGTGTGTAAGCAGTTGCTGCAGACAATAAATACCCTCAGGGAAGGTTCAACAAGAAGGAAAAGAAGAGAATACAGGCAATGCCGTACTTACATAGAGTATCGCCTAACATAAAAAAATGTTGTTTTCTCTGCCCCTCAGGAGTTGTCTAAAATTTGTTCCCTAGTAGACTGGGCGCCCGAGTTGTGTGAGAAGAAGCACAGGAGCAAGTTCACTGACTGCTGGTCTCAGGTCATGTATGAAATTCCGCTGAGTTGTGGATGGAAATACATCGGCCAAACGGGCCGATGTTTTAATGATAGAGCAAGAGAACACAGGTTGAATGTGCAAAACAAACCGGGAGGGCACCTGGCTGACCACTGCCGCAATTGTGGTTGTGCACCAGAGTTTCAGAAGAACAGGTTTTTAAAAAGAGCGAACAACAAATTGGAGAGGGATATAGTGGAGGCGTTTCTCATCAACAAAGCTGGTGATCAGCGTGTTAGTGAACCGAGATGGCGTTCTTGGAAGGCCATGCATAAATAACCTCCAAGTTTAGGTTTCAATTAGACAAGGCTGGGTTTCATTATTGATCACCTTCGTTCTTGCGGTTTTGCTGCTGGTTCATCATCTTAACTAGCTGCCAGTCGCCATAATAACTTGCTTTCTGAGCTGATTGGGAGGAGCATGCGCAGTTCATGTTCTCACGAGAGCTGGATGTGTGCTCTAACATGTAAAACTGTGATAATGTTTTTTTAGTGTGATTTGACATTTTCCATGCGCGTCTGTATAATCTCTGAGCGAGGTCTGGTTTTGTTATATCTGTACGTCGATTCAGGGTTGTTAAAAGATAGCGTTCTGATTGTTGCTATTAGTGGTTTTGTTCGTGTGGCGTCCTCACGGTGGTGACATGTGGCACTATAAAAAGGCACTCTCATCAAATAATTCTCAGTTGGTAGTTCAGCACTGGTCCAGTCGTACTGTGTCTTTCGTCCAATCTTTTGTGCTGTTGTATTTTTGCAAATGTCGCACCAGCTTGCCCAGACAAAAGCACTGCTAAACACACTATTCGTTCATTTCGAATACTTCAAAATTTCCAATAATTTTACATTCGAATCAAAGCGAATTCAAATACGGTAATATTCGTTCGAATATTCGAAGCACTTCAATATTCGCACAAGCCTAGTCATTTGCTTAAAAACAAACACCGCAAACGAGCGAGGGACACAGTCAACTCGAGCGAAATAACTTGAGTGCACTCGTTCTTCATTCCGACGGTGTTCACACACATTCGGAATGTTTGTTTTGTTTTCGGAAAGTGGAAGGAACTCGGCGAGTGTGAAACCCGGGCTCTGAGTGTCCACACATACCCCGGAAGCGACCAAAGGCCCTACCCCTACCCCCTTTTGAAGGACGGCCACTGCATGGTACCAGCACATTGGCAAACAAACTACTGAGCTGCGGCTTCCTCGTAAAACCATACAACGTATCCCCTGCAGTGAAGGCCCTCTTTTCTTATGCAAGTTCTTTTCTTATGCAAGCTGACACTTTCGCATCTTGAACGCCTGCCTCGCAGAGAGCCCATCGTTAAGCAGAGGTATAAGTGTGCGCAGGGTTCCCCATTAAGAGGGGGGGCGCGAAGGTCTGTCGCAGAGCCACTATCCCTATTAGGTCAATGTATGGAGCAGACTTCGTGCCCCACCCCCCTCTTATAGATGACTAGGGGGCGCCCCTTAAGGTGCATGCATCCTACAGCCACCGGCTTGCCAGTGTCCAGACAAGAGACAGGACACTGGCAAGCTATCCCAGGAGACGAAAAACCTCATTAAGAAACGTCAAACCATGAAAGTCTCAAACGAAACAGACAAAATAGAGCTGGCAGAGCTTTCGAAGTAAACCAATACGCGTAAGGTAGCCGACATAAAAAGGTATAATATGGAGAGAATTGAGCATGGGAGAAGCCTCAAAGCTGTGAAGACAAAACTGTGCATGGGCAAAAATCAGATGTATGCATTAAGGGACAAGGGAGGCAAAGTCACTACCAATATGGATAGAATAGTTGAGGTAGCGGAGGAGTTCTACAGAGAACTGTACAGCAGCCGAGACAATCAGGATGATAACGTAAGAAGCAGTAGTACTCATTACGTACCAACAAAAATCAAGCGTCCACCAAAAAATAATCCAAGCATCACGCGCGAAGTTGTTCAGGCAAAGCAGCGTTTGAAAAGGTTACGTAGAGCATTAAGAACAAAAGGATTCGGAAGTTGCTGGATGCCATCGCGGAATTCAAGCTAAACTTGCACTATTTCGACGTACCTACTTTTCTTGTTAATAATCCCCACAAGATCTGGAATAACCTTCGTGCCAATAAAACAGCAACACTGCATCTCCTCCGCAAAGAAGAAACTGTTAAGACCAACGCATATAACGATTTTTTTAGATGCGAAGCATCTTATGCTCGGAGCTATGTCCGTCCCTCCCGCGTCCGGGCACTTTCATGAAGTAGGGAAGCACCTATTATGCGAACCAGAACACTGTAGTATTATGAAGGCCGTCAAACCTACCACAGTCATCAGAGTCATGGCCGAGAGCACAGAGAGGCTGCTTAGCAATGGCTAGGCAGGTGGTGTCTGTCGCCCAGGTTGACTCCATTCCTTGAGTCATGGCCGAGAGCAGAGAGAGGCTGCTTAGCAATGGCTAGGCAGGTGGTGTATGTCGCCCAGGTTGACCCCATTCCTTAATCTTGCTTGCATGTGTTTGGAGGGGGGCTTAGTCCGTCCCTCCTTCCCGCGTCCCATACCACCACAGCGCATGCGCGTCCCCTCCCCCCTCTCTCTCTCCTACGCTCACCCCCCTTTCTCTCCTCTAGGAATCCTCTACTCTACGGAGCAGCCCCCCGCGTCCCACACAACCCACAGCGCATGCGCGTCCCCTCCCCTATCCTCTCCTACGCTCACCCCCCTTCCTCTAGTCTAGGAATCATCTACTCTACGGAGCGGCGCCCGCATGCGCGTCCTCTCCCCCTTTCTCCTCTAGGAATCCTCTACTCTACGGAGCGGCTCCCGCGTCCCACACCCCCACAGCGCATGCACGTCCCCTCCCCTCTATGTTCTCTCCTACGATCCCCCGTCCTGTCCTCTAGGAATCCTCCACGGAGCGGCGCGCACGACAGGTGGTGTGACAGCTGCGTACTCCGCTGGGGGGCGCCACGGTAGTTCCGCGGTATGAAAATGACGGAGCGCGCGCGCGCCTCATTCTCTCTCGTGTGCAGCGCCGCGATGAGCGCCCGGACCACTACCGTGAAATGAGAGCGGCGACGTTCCTCCCGCTCAAGCTAATTATCTCCCCGCTGCTTCGCATCCACACATGGTTCCCTTTAGCGGGAGATGGGGAATTTTTTATCAGTGTTTGCTGTTGATGGTAACGTTATTCCACCAATGGTACAGTAACATTGTACAAAAATCGACAAAATATTAGCATCACTGATGCTGGTATTTTCAATCTGCCACTCAAACTCGACCCTAAAAAAAGGTAGCGGCCCGGTGAATACACCTAACGGTTTTCTGAAAAGATATGCAGAATGGTGTAGTAAATATTGCCACACCCACTCTTTTCTTTCTGTTTCCATGTTACCACCGCATTGCAATGTAGCTGCTGCCTTGCGCAGAGTGCATCCGAATGACTGGGAACTATATACAGAATGGTGTAGTAAATATTGCCACACCCACTCTTTTCTTTCTGTTTCCATGTTACCACCGCATTGCAATGTAGCTGCTGCCTTGCGCAGAGTGCATCCGAATGACTGGGAACTATATACAGAATGGTGTAGTAAATATTGCCACACCCACTCTTTTCTTTCTGTTTCCATGTTACCACCGCATTGCAATGTAGCTGCTGCCTTGCGCAGAGTGCATCCGAATGACTGGGAACTATATGCAGAATGGTGTAGTAAATATTGCCACACCCACTCTTTTCTTTCTGTTTCCATGTTACCACTGCATTGCAATGTAGCTGCTGCCTTGCGCAGAGTGCATCCGAATGACTGGGAACTATATGCAGAATGGTGTAGTAAATATTGCCACACCCACTCTTTTCTTTCTGTTTCCATGTTACCACTGCATTGCAATGTAGCTGCTGCCTTGCGCAGAGTGCATCCGAATGACTGGGAACTATATGCAGAATGGTGTAGTAAATATTGCCACACCCACTCTTTTCTTTCTGTTTCCATGTTACCACCGCATTGCAATGTAGCTGCTGCCTTGCGCAGAGTGCATCCGAATGACTGGGAACTATATGCAGAATGGTGTAGTAAATATTGCCACACCCACTCTTTTCTTTCTGTTTCCATGTTACCACCGCATTGCAATGTAGCTGCTGCCTTGCGCAGAGTGCATCCGAATGACTGGGAACTATATGCAGAATGGTGTAGTAAATATTGCCCCACCCACTCTTTTCTTTATGTTTCCATGTTACCACCGCATTGCAATGTAGCTGCTGCCTTGCGCAGAGTGCATCCGAATGACTGGGAACTATATGCAGAATGGTGTAGTAAATATTGCCACACCCACTCTTTTCTTTCTGTTTCCATTTTACCACCGCATTGCAATGTAGCTGCTGCCTTGCGCAGAGTGCATCCGAATGACTGGGAACTATATGCAGAATGGTGTAGTAAATATTGCCACACCCACTCTTTTCTTTCTGTTTCCATGTTACCACCGCATTGCAATGTAGCTGCTGCCTTGCGCAGAGTGCATCCGAATGACTGGGAACTATATGCAGAATGGTGTAGTAAATATTGCCACACCCACTCTTTTCTTTCTGTTTCCATGTTACCACCGCATTGCAATGTAGCTGCTGCCTTGCGCAGAGTGCATCCGAATGACTGGGAACTATATGCAGAATGGTGTAGTAAATATTGCCACACCCACTCTTTTCTTTCTGTTTCCGTGTTACCACCGCATTGCAATGTAGCTGCTGCCTTGCGCAGAGTGCATTCGAATGACTGGGAACTATCAAGATAATCTTAGAACCTTCCGATACGATTACGTGCTCAACGCGAACAGTAGAGTTAGTTCTGGAACTTACGCATCTGCTAGCGATAACGCTGGAATCTTCGATGATAGATGTAGACAAGCCGACACGCTTGACCGCTTGTCAGATTATCAACGGCCGATGTTTTGTTCGCCGCTATAATTGTACAGTGTGTATTGCTGTAGTCTGACTTTCCGTTTACCGGCCAAAGTTCGGCCAAATACAGTCAAATCTCGTAATAGCGGACCTCAGAATAACAATTTTTTCAAATTAACGAATTTTTCGAAAATCCCCCCTCCAAATGCCCATTAGTTTAATGTAAAAATGTTTCACTACTACGAATTTCAGAATACCGAATGTTTCAGAATAACGTATCGAATTTTATCGCCCTTGTATATCCATAACACTTCAAAATAACGAATAGCAATTTCAAAAAGCTCCATAGCACTTCAAAATAACGAATAGCAATTTCAAAAAGTTACTCGCGGCTGTAGAGACAATGCCCAGCTCAGTACCTGCCGCTATCATCATCATCAGGACGCCCGCGTATTGCTCTTCGCGCCTGCCCTACGCAAATGTCCGGTAGCCCGATAGGGCTACCGAAAAATAAGTGCAGCGCAAAATA
Organism: Rhipicephalus appendiculatus; assembly: GCA_030522465.1. Lineage (NCBI taxonomy): Eukaryota > Metazoa > Arthropoda > Arachnida > Ixodida > Ixodidae > Rhipicephalus > Rhipicephalus appendiculatus. Next base: position 2,886,385 of record JALIZH010032969.1, read on the forward strand.
AGTGCAGGCGACGGTGATGGCAGCCATCACCGTCGCCTGCACTTATTTTTCGCGTCAGGGTGGCGTCAGGTTTCGGCATTTCGCCGCGTTTGTTTCGTCGGACAGCTTTACCTGTGCGCTTGTTACACGGCTGTTTTCTCGCCTTCGGATTGGTGGCTGTACGTTCACAATGAGCTCCGGAAGCAGCACGAAAGGAATGCGGCGACAGTGAAAAGTGCGACGCGAGTGACCTATGGGATGAAGTCGCCGATGATTCACCCGTGCATGCTTCACTAACGTTTGAACACTACGCACAGTGCGACGGCGAAGTATGCACGTCGGCTTAGCTGGCGACCGGTAAGATCCCTATCATTTGTCGTCATAAGGAAACGGCGACGAGAGCAAAGGCGCGCGCGAACCAACGCGAACAATCGGCGTCTAACGCCGATGCTTCGAAGTGCGTAAGAAGGATGCGCACGCCTAAGAGTTCGTGTCGCAGCAGTCGAGCTGCACCCATCAGGCTAAGATCGCGCTGTTCCTCGAATAAATGTGTTCCGTAATATTTCAGGAGTTTGTTTTTTCACGCTTATTAGAGTATGTTGGGACGCGTGTACGCGCGGGAGAAGCAGACACGACCGCGCGGTGTGGATCCCAAACATCAACTGGTTTTATTCAGGTTCTCTGGAGGTTCCGGAGAGCAGCGGAGGGTGGCGCTGCCTGGCGGCTTGGCTTAGTCGCTGCAAGTTATGGATGCCTCCTCTGAGCCGCGCGCAAAGAGCTCTCCCGGCAGCCTGAGTGTCGTGCCGTAGACCAGCTCAGCGGCGCTGCAGCCAATGTCCTCTTTCAAGGTGGACCTTATACCCAAAAGAACGAGTGGGAGGGCCTCCACCCAGTTGTGTTCCTCGGTTGCCGTGAGCGCAGCCTTCAGCTGGCGGTGAAAGCGCTCCACCATGCCGTTGCTCATGGGGTGGTACGCTGTCGTGCGTATGCGTGAGGTGCCCATGAGCTTACTGGTGGCAGTGAAAAGGGCCGATTCGAATTGTCGGCCGCGGTCTGTTGTTATCGTGGAGGGCACACCGAAACGGGCTACCCAGTGGTACAGGAAAGCACTCGCAACCGTCTCGGCAGTGATGTCCGCGATAGGGATGGCCTCCGCCCAGCGGGTGAACCTGTCGACACAGGTCAGCAGGTAAGCCTTTCCGTGGCAGGGTGGCAGTGGGCCGACGATGTCCAGGTGGACATGATCAAAGCGAGAATCCGGAGTGGGGAGTCTTCCCAGTGCTGTCGAGGTATGGCGTTGTATCTTAGAGCGCTGGCAAGCTACACATCCGCGTGCCCAGCGTCGGACGTCCCGATTTACGCCCGGCCAGACAAATCTTGCCGTCACCAGTCTTTGGGTGGCTCTAATCCCCGGATGAGACAGTCTGTGCAAGGACTCGAACACATGGCGCCGGAGGCTCGCGGGCACGAACGGGCGAGTTCTACTGACGCTTGTGTCACAGCAAACCTTGTCCTCGGATCCGGGAACTGGGATCCACTCAAGATTCAGGGCAGTGGTCGCGGTCAACAGGTGTTTCAGTTCGTCATCTTCGCGTTGAGCGGCTGCCAAAGCGGGAAGATCAACCTGTAGTGTGGGCATGATGGCGTTCACAGGATTCCGTGAGAGGGCGTCCGCTACCTCGTTGTCGCCGCCTTTGACGTGGCGGATATCAGTCGTGAACTCTGATATATAGGACATTTGGCGCCGTTCACGTGCTGTGTGCGTTCCACCGTCGGAGCTTAGCGAGCGCAATGCATAAGTAAGCGGCTTGTGGTCGGTGAGGACGAAAAACTCTACACCTTCCAGGAAATGGCGAAAATGTCGTATGGCAGCGTACACGGCCAGCAGTTCTCTCCCGAAGGTGCTGTAGCGGCGCTCGGTAGGCGTTAGCTTCCTCGAAAAGAAGGAAATCGGGCGCCAGATTCCCCCAACGAGCTGCTGTAATACAGCCCCGACGGCTGTATCGGAGGCATCCACCATTACGCTCTGCGGGACACCGGACCTGGGGTATTCAAGCAGTGCGGCGTTTGCCAAAGCGTCCTTGACCTCGCAGAAGGCTTCTTTTGCTTCTTGAGACCAGGAGAGGGTGTCTGAGCCATTCCGTGAAGTGGCCAGCAGGTCGTGGAGAGGTTGAAGGATCTGGGCGCAGCGGGGAATGAAACGGCGGTAGAAGTTTACCAAACCCAGAAATTCCCGAAGCTGGCGCTTGGCGGTCGGCTGCGGAAATCCTTGCACGGCTTCAACCTTGTTGGGTTGAGGAAGAACTCCTGAGGCGGAGATGATGCGTCCAAGAAACGAGAGCTGTCGCACACCAAGCTCGCATTTGACCATGTTCACGACCACGCCATGCTTCACTAAGTGCTGGAAGACGATGCGCAGGTGATTCACGTGCTCTTCCGGAGTGCTGCTGGCGACTAGCAAGTCGTCAAGATAGGCGTGGCAGAAGTTGAGGCCGCGTATAGCACCGTCCATGAACCGCTGGAATGTCTGACCCGCGTTTCGGAGTCCGAATGGCATTCGGAGGAATTCGAAAAGTCCGAAAGGCGTTGCGATGGCGGTCTTCGGGACGTCCTCCGGGGCAACGGGAATCTGATGGTATGCCCGCACCAGGTCGATCTTCGAGAAGATAGGGGCACCGTGAAGCCTCGTCGTGACATCGTGTATGTGCGGTACCGGGTATCTGTCTGGAGTCGTTACCTGGTTCAGCGCCCTATAGTCCCCGCATGGTCGCCAGTCTCCCGGCGTTGACTTTGGCACCATATGAAGTGGAGATGCCCAGGCGCTCGACGAGGGTGTGATGATCCCTAGCTCCATCATGTGTTCAAACTCCTGTCGTGCGACCTTCAACTTCTCTGGAGGCAAACGGCGAGGCCGCGCGTGCACGGGTGGGCCGCTGGTGGCGATGCAGTGGCGTACCTCGTGCTTCGCCGCGGCGCTGGCTGGCGGCTGCCTCGTCAACTCGGGAAAATCCTGCAGAATGCGAGTAAAACGTTCTGCACCGGACGGCCCGAGCAGAGTGGGGCTCAGCGGAGGGTGGTGCGAGGGATTGCCTTGCACAGTTGCCTGCGACACGGGATCGTGAAGGCGGCGGTTGCGCACGTCGACGAGAAGGCCGAAATGCCGAAGAAAGTCCGCACCCAAGATGGCGAACTTCACTGCTGCCACGATGAAAATCCACCGGAACGTTCTGTTCAAGCCTAAATCGAGTGGCAGCGAGCGATGTCCGTAGGTGGCGATGGTTGTGTTGTTGACCGCCTGAAGGGGGGGGACGCACTGGGGACACGGCGATCGGTGGACCCAACCGGCAACACGCTCACCTCAGCGCCGGTGTCCACGAGGAATCGAAGGCCACTGTCGCGGTCGGTGAGGAAAAACACTGATGGACGACGTTCGGGGGGCCTCTGTGACACTGGTCGTCCTCAGTGCCGGCCGCTCCCGTTTCCCGCATAGTCGCAAGGAGGAATGCATTTGCGAGCAGCATTGCCATGCTTCCTGTGATACCAGCAGATTCTCTGTTGCGCTGCTGGGCGCTGGCGCTCCTCGGGAGTGCTGCGGGCCTGCATCGCTGCGACGGTATCGGCGAGGCGGGATATCTGCTCCCGGATGTCATGCAGCGTGGTCGTAGGTGCGCCGCCGGCGATGTCTGGCTGTAGCGCCGCGACGGACGGCGGAGCGACCGCCAGCACCGAGTCCGCGAGCTCGGCGAGTTGAGACAGGCGTTTGTCGGCAGCCGAGGCGAGGACCATGCGCACGTTGACCGGAAGTCGCTGTAGGAACAGCTCGCGAAGCAGTCTGCTGTCGGCATCGGTGGTGGCTGCGCCGGCCGTGTGCAACAGCTGCCTCATGTGGCGCAACAATTGGCTGGGCGTCCGGTCCCCGAGCTCGGTGTCGTGCAGTAGCTGCTGCAGTCGCTGAGGCTCCGACGGCGTGAGGCGGCTGATGGGCAGCTGTTTGAGCGCTGTGTACGTGTTCTCTGCAGGTGGAGCGACCAGCAGATCGCGTATTTCGCTCGCTATTGCCGGTGGGAGGCTAGCGACCACGTGGTGGTACTTTGTTAGCTCAGCGGCAATACGACGAGCGGTGAATTGGGACTCCACCTGCAGGAACCATAGCTGCGGGTCCGCTGTCCAAAACGGCGGGAGCCTGATGTCGACGGCGGAGATGGCCGGTGCGTCAAGGGGAGTCTCCATGGCGTCGATCGCTTGAAAAAGGCGGTAAGCCTCGTCCGGGTCACCACTGTTGGGACGCGTGTACGCGCGGGAGAAGCAGACACGACCGCGCGGTGTGGATCCCAAACATCAACTGGTTTTATTCAGGCTCTCTGGAGGTTCCGGAGAGCAGCGGAGGGTGGCGCTGCCTGGCGGCTTGGCTTGGCTTGGCTGCCGCCACAAGTACAACGCGATCGTGGATGCACGGGTAGGCGATTGACGTTGTTGCGTTTACGATTTTTGCGTAAATTTTCAATACTTTCACTACAATGACTTTTCAAAATAACGAATGATTTTTAGCGGTCCCTTGAGATGCGTTGTATCGAGATTTCACTGTAAAGAGTTTCATCTTTTGGCATCTTCGGCTGGCGGCACCGGTGGCGTTTTCTGTGCACTCGTGCGGTGCCGCACGTTCGGCTGGGCCGGCCACGACACGAGTGCACGCCACCGTGGAGATCGACGGTGGAGCGTGGTGCAATCCCATCGTTCAGCGCGCGTTGGCAGACGACGTACCGTCAGTGCAGGCGTAATGTAGAGCTAGCGCTGCCGCAGAACACAGGAGGGAAAACGTGCGTCAGGCCGTGCTCGCACACGGTTACTTTTGCAGCCGTATTTCACTGGACAGTGGAGGCGACGCAAAAGTTACCGTAACGCTAGTCGAGTTGGTGCAAGACTGCTGCGGCACAACCGCCTGGAGAACAGACCCACTGGACACGTACGTCTCGCAAGCGTCTCTCATTGTTTGGTTTTCCATCGTTTCGCTCTTATTGCCAGTACAAACAGGACGCTGGAAATTGTCGTCTGCTGCATGGCGTCTCTCGCAGACGGCGCTGCTGTCGCGGATTCGAGTTTTGTGGTTCCCACGTTCGTCTGGCGCGTAGCGGGGCGTGAAACTCGGGCGGTGTTTGACGTAACTTCCCTTCCACCGCCACGGTGCCAGTGCGGCTCAGCCGAAGATGCCATTAGACACGCCGACCGCTGCCTTTGTCAACGTCACAACCACGTGACAATATTTTGCCCTCAGGTAAGGTGAATGGTGTTACGTACAGTCTCAACGAAAAAGATTGGCAGAAGTGACCGGTTGCCAGAGCGGCAAGATTACGACACACGCCGCTGTTTTTCACGAGAACTGTGATATCGAGAGTTCTAAGGGCTTTCCATTTTGAAAGCAGGGGTGGCCGGCGGAAAACACTACAACAAAAAGTTTTGTCTGGGCTATTGCGATGAAGATACGGTTGCTGAACTCCAGCGAAAACAGAAAACAGACACACGGTTTCGCAACTGCCTAAGGAGTGGAAAATCGCAAAGGTGATACCGATCCACAAAGAAGGAGAGGCGTCGCTATCTTCAAATTTCAGACCAACTTCATTGACCAGCACATCATGTAAACTCCTCGAACACATCATCTTGAAAGCACATGACCTAATTCCTAGAGTGCATTCTCCCCCCAACCGACATAGTTTTCGAAGTGGTTTATCGACAGTAACCCAACCTAATGAACTAGTCCACAACCTTGCTGCTACATTTAATAACCATGGTCCAACTGACTTAAGGGGGGGGACATGGGTCCTGAAAATTTTAAATTCTTTATCGATTGAGATGAAACTTGCCGAGTTATTTGTGTGCAGATTTCAAATGTGCAATTATTTTTGTAGTATATTATGTATCTTCTAAAATATCAAACATTTCATACGTGATTTAGGAGCCATAGATTGCCTAACGTGAGAGAGTTACAAAGTAATTAATCACATAAGGATGACCTGGAATGAGTACACAATGCAAGAAAACAATAGTGGATGTTCTAAACCCATTTGCACAAATGATGGCATTTGCATGCGAGTCTATGTCAAGGTGGGATTTCAGTCACAAAGATTCAATATAGCACAACTTTTGTTCTAATGGGTTTAGAACATCCGTTCTTGTTTTCTAGCACTTTGTACTCATTCCAGGTTGTTCGGATGTACTTATTTACTTTGCAACTCTCTCAGTTTAGGCACTCCCTAAATGGCACCTGGAATTTAAAAAGCACATATTGTACAAGGGAAAAATTGCATATCTGAAATCAGCACACAAATATACATAAACTCCGCGAGTTTCATTCAAATTGATAAATAACTTTTAAAAAAGTTTTCAGGGGCAGTGCCCCCCCCCCCCCCCTTAATTCTACTTGACCTATCTAAGGCTTTTGACTGTGTACGTCATAGCAAACTAACAGCTAAAGTCGAAAATATTTTTGGAATAGCAGAACTTTCTATTCTACACCTTTTCCTATTCTATATTAATAACATCACTGCTAACATTGCTTGCAGTATAAAACTATTTGCACACGACTGTGTCATTTATAGAGAAATTAGTTATCATAATGACCATATTAGGACGAATGATTTTGTCTTAGCGAAATGCAGTGATGTGATTGACCAAAGCAATTTTGGCGCAGCTTCTGGAGCAACTAAGATCTCACTTTGTAGCAACATAACAACCGTTTGGGGCAGTTACTTGTCCCACATTTTCGGATAAAAATATTAGTCTCTAAGCTGGAGCTGTTGCACCACATGTCAAACGAAATCCATTTGTGTCAGCATGCATGCATCTTCTCTCGGAGTACTCCTAAACATGAAATTAGGGCACCTCTCTTTGCTTTTCCACAAACATCCCCAAGTTTATTAAAAGCAGTCAGCCCAAGACACCTAACGCATCCCAGGAATTCACTTGGTATTTGTAAATGACTCTCTCTTTTCCTGATGCTTTATAGTTACAATACTGAAACCACAAGCTGTCTCAAATTTCCATGCATTCTATTTACTTTCTAAAAGAAAAAAGTCTGATTACGTTTGAGCTTTTAGTGCAACCTATGCCTTCATTTTGACGTGCAGAATCGTTACAGTCCTGGTTCACGAGCGGTTAATAATGAACAGGGTTTAGCAACAAGTCCTTTGTTCCCGTTACTTAATTAATGTGTGCTCGACAATAACACTGGAATAACACATCTCGAGCTAGTTCGTTTTGCATACCGAGGTGAAAACAGCGCGCACTTAGGTAACTAGACGAGCCTCCCCCCCCCCCCCCCTCCCCGCACGCCTATGTATACTAGCACGTCCCTGTCTACTGCGGTGACCACTCGAAGTTACAGTAGCAACCTATGGATTTCGAGCACTTGCCGTCTTGTTTCTCACCAAAAAACCGTTGCGCATGCTTGGCGCAAATAATGAAATTTTTGCCAAGATGTAGCAGGATTCACCTCTTGGCGCAGTTAGGCGCAATTGGCGCAGCTATCACATCATGGGAAATGGTGCTCTAAATGGCAGATGAAAACAAACACACAAAAATCCGGGATAATCACCGTAAGCAGAAAAACAAAACCATCCAACTTCACGTACGCAATTAATGAGACTCCACTTAATAAATTTGAATAGAAATATCTAGGAGTTACACTAACCTTTGATCTTAAATGGGACAAACACATCGCTCATATAACTTCAAAGGCATTATGCAAACTAGGTATTTTTCTTAAAACAGTCTAACACTCCCAACAACGTCAACGAAGCTGTTGGCCTACACATCATTTGTAAGGCCAGTTCTCGAATACGCTAACACAGTCTGGTTTCCGCATACGCTAACCAACATGAGCAAACTAGAAGCAATACAAAGGAAAGCTGCGAGGTTTATCCACAACAAATACGGACCCACAGATTTGCCAACACATCTTTTAATCCAGTCCGGTTTGCAAACACTGTCCACAAGAGCGAAACATGCTCGCCTAAAATTCCTGTTCCAACTACTAAAAGATAACATGAGCAAACTAGAAGCAATACAAAGGAAAGCTGCGAGGTTTATCCACAACAAATACGGACCCACAGATTTGCCAACACATCTTTTAATCCAGTCCGGTTTGCAAACACTGTCCACAAGAGCGAAACATGCTCGCCTAAAATTCCTGTTCCAACTACTAAAAGATAACATGAGCAAACTAGAAGCAATACAAAGGAAAGCTGCGAGGTTTATCCACAACAAATACGGACCCACAGATTTGCCAACACATCTTTTAATCCAGTCCGGTTTGCAAACACTGTCCACAAGAGCGAAACATGCTCGCCTAAAATTCCTGTTCCAACTACTAAAAGATAACATGAGCAAACTAGAAGCAATACAAAGGAAAGCTGCGAGGTTTATCCACAACAAATACGGACCCACAGATTTGCCAACACATCTTTTAATCCAGTCCGGTTTGCAAACACTGTCCACAAGAGCGAAACATGCTCGCCTAAAATTCCTGTTCCAACTACTAAAAGATAACATGAGCAAACTAGAAGCAATACAAAGGAAAGCTGCGAGGTTTATCCACAACAAATACGGACCCAGAGATTTGCCAACACATCTTTTAATCCAGTCCGGTTTGCAAACACTGTCCACAAGAGCGAAACATGCTCGCCTAAAATTCCTGTTCCAACTACTAAAAGATAACATGAGCAAACTAGAAGCAATACAAAGGAAAGCTGCGAGGTTTATCCACAACAAATACGGACCCACAGATTTGCCAACACATCTTTTAATCCAGTCCGGTTTGCAAACACTGTCCACAAGAGCGAAACATGCTCGCCTAAAATTCCTGTTCCAACTACTAAAAGATAACATGAGCAAACTAGAAGCAATACAAAGGAAAGCTGCGAGGTTTATCCACAACAAATACGGACCCACAGATTTGCCAACACATCTTTTAATCCAGTCCGGTTTGCAAACACTGTCCACAAGAGCGAAACATGCTCGCCTAAAATTCCTGTTCCAACTACTAAAAGATAACATGAGCAAACTAGAAGCAATACAAAGGAAAGCTGCGAGGTTTATCCACAACAAATACGGACCCACAGATTTGCCAACACATCTTTTAATCCAGTCCGGTTTGCAAACACTGTCCACAAGAGCGAAACATGCTCGCCTAAAATTCCTGTTCCAACTACTAAAAGATAACATGAGCAAACTAGAAGCAATACAAAGGAAAGCTGCGAGGTTTATCCACAACAAATACGGACCCACAGATTTGCCAACACATCTTTTAATCCAGTCCGGTTTGCAAACACTGTCCACAAGAGCGAAACATGCTCGCCTAAAATTCCTGTTCCAACTACTAAAAGATAACATGAGCAAACTAGAAGCAATACAAAGGAAAGCTGCGAGGTTTATCCACAACAAATACGGACCCACAGATTTGCCAACACATCTTTTAATCCAGTCCGGTTTGCAAACACTGTCCACAAGAGCGAAACATGCTCGCCTAAAATTCCTGTTCCAACTACTAAAAGATAACATGAGCAAACTAGAAGCAATACAAAGGAAAGCTGCGAGGTTTATCCACAACAAATACGGACCCACAGATTTGCCAACACATCTTTTAATCCAGTCCGGTTTGCAAACACTGTCCACAAGAGCGAAACATGCTCGCCTAAAATTCCTGTTCCAACTACTAAAAGATAACATGAGCAAACTAGAAGCAATACAAAGGAAAGCTGCGAGGTTTATCCACAACAAATACGGACCCACAGATTTGCCAACACATCTTTTAATCCAGTCCGGTTTGCAAACACTGTCCACAAGAGCGAAACATGCTCGCCTAAAATTCCTGTTCCAACTACTAAAAGATAACATGAGCAAACTAGAAGCAATACAAAGGAAAGCTGCGAGGTTTATCCACAACAAATACGGACCCACAGATTTGCCAACACATCTTTTAATCCAGTCCGGTTTGCAAACACTGTCCACAAGAGCGAAACATGCTCGCCTAAAATTCCTGTTCCAACTACTAAAAGATAACATGAGCAAACTAGAAGCAATACAAAGGAAAGCTGCGAGGTTTATCCACAACAAATACGGACCCACAGATTTGCCAACACATCTTTTAATCCAGTCCGGTTTGCAAACACTGTCCACAAGAGCGAAACATGCTCGCCTAAAATTCCTGTTCCAACTACTAAAAGATAACATGAGCAAACTAGAAGCAATACAAAGGAAAGCTGCGAGGTTTATCCACAACAAATACGGACCCACAGATTTGCCAACACATCTTTTAATCCAGTCCGGTTTGCAAACACTGTCCACAAGAGCGAAACATGCTCGCCTAAAATTCCTGTTCCAACTACTAAAAGATAACATGAGCAAACTAGAAGCAATACAAAGGAAAGCTGCGAGGTTTATCCACAACAAATACGGACCCACAGATTTGCCAACACATCTTTTAATCCAGTCCGGTTTGCAAACACTGTCCACAAGAGCCAAACATGCTCGCCTAAAATTCCTGTTCCAACTACTAAAAGATAACATGAGCAAACTAGAAGCAATACAAAGGAAAGCTGCGAGGTTTATCCACAACAAATACGGACCCACAGATTTGCCAACACATCCTTTAATCCAGTCCGGTTTGCAAACACTGTCCACAAGAGCCAAACATGCTTGCCTAAAATTCCTGTTCCAACTACTAAAAGATAACATGAGCAAACTAGAAGCAATACAAAGGAAAGCTGCGAGGTTTATCCACAACAAATACGGACCCACAGATTTGCCAACACATCTTTTAATCCAGTCCGGTTTGCAAACACTGTCCACAAGAGCGAAACATGCTTGCCTAAAATTCCTGTTCCAACTACTAAAAGATAACATGAGCAAACTAGAAGCAATACAAAGGAAAGTTGCGAGGTTTATCCACAACAAATACGGACCCACAGATTTGCCAACATATCTTTTAATCCAGTCCGGTTTGCAAACACTGTCCACAAGAGCCAAACATGCTCGCCTAAAATTCCTGTTCCAACTACTAAAAGATAACTACAGAATAGATACCGTATATACTCGCGTAATGGACGCACTTTTTTTTCCGAAAAATTGAAGCAAAGTTGGGGGGTGCGTTTATTATGCGGGGTAAATTTTACGAAAACTTTTTCGGGATGAGCAAAACATGTGGCAGTGCAAAAAAAAAAAAAAACGTTTGGTAGCTTAAGCTTTCGCAATTGACATGTACACTGTTTTGGAAACAGCTTCTTCATTGCACTTCACTCATCTTCGGTGGTTGATGGTGCTATCTTCTACAAGCTGCCCCGCACACTACATAAAAGCGTTTCGCGGCTTTCTTTTTTCGCAATCGTTTGTTTAACCGCGACAGTGGTATCTGTTGTGATCTCGAGGGGCGCCCGAAAGCGTACGCAGCGTACGCTACGACGCACTTTGCAAACTCCGTGGCAAGCTCGCACGATGACAACGTTGACATTGCAGCAAGTCACCACCACTGCAGCAAGCTACCATGGAAGCATCAAACAAACCGCCGATAACAAGATTAACGACAAAATATGGCCGCTGCCTCACTCTCCGCGTGAGATGTGACTGTAAAAAGGTAGCCTATATCTTGCGTTCCTTGAAGTACGCGCGAATAACGAGTATGAAGAGCAAATTGCAACCGAAGCGAGGATCAGGGGTGTCACCATTTTACGGAAATTGTCACGCTCTTTTCTCAGCGACAGGCCATTTTTTTCTGGTTTTCCAAAAACCTGCGACATGCCTGTGACGCGACGGCGACGAATGGGCCTTCGTGACAGCAAATCCTGTCGCCGTCGCTCGAAAATCGCGTGCATGTGGTTTCGTATTTGCAGGAAGCGACCGTTGGTTGGCGCGGGCAGTTTCGTGACCTTCGTTCGCTGTGTGTTTGTGAGCCACGATGTCTCTACACTCGCACCGTTTGTGAAGTGAGTGAGTAGTGAGTGACCGTTTGTGAATCCCGCTGTGGCGCGCGGATAATTAAAAAAGACAAGGGACGTGCCGCGCACAGATAGAAAGAAAAACAAAGAGCTGCGAGCGGCAGTGGGCGAAGTGTGGGAGGCAGCGAACCGAGGGGTGTCGGCATAATAAAAAATGGAAAAGATCAATGGGCAAGGAGGCGCCACTTTTCGGTTCACGGGACTGCAGCGGATGAATGTAGGGGGTGCGTTTATTACGCGGGGGAAAAAGAAATCCAACTTTTCACGACTGAAGTTGGGGGGTGCGCTTATTATGCGAGTGCATTCATTACACGAGTAAATACGGTACTTCTAAATACGTATCACTTTCCCAGGTTCAACAAACACGTAATTGTGACCTTTTTAGTTGTTCTTATCGTGAATTAGGCCAGAAGGATGCACAACCGTTTTGCAAGCACAAACACGTTTAATGTTGACATACGGCAGCACACAAAAACATACACAAACCGAAATAATGCTACACACATAAACAAACACGCATAGGATACATGCACTAACAGACTCAATTTCCAAATTTTTCCAGTAAAGAAGTCCAATCTATCCAATGGGGAACAGCAATGCTTTTGGATGAAAGATATATATATATATATATATATATATATATATATATATATATATATATATATATATATATATATAGTCCAAATATAATACTTGAGAGCACAGCTGAAGGATCGCTGAGGATTCCGCTGGGAGCCTTCGGAGCGCAAGCCGAAGGAGCGTAGCCGAGTCGGTGTCGTGCCCAGGAGGGAAAACCTCGTTGCGTCCTCCCTGCACCACTTACGAAGCCGTTCTCCGTCTTCTAAGTTTTCCCGCCGTTTTCCGCCCGCGCAACGATGACATTTGATACCGGTGGTCGGCTCGACAAACGCGGTCATCGGCGCGTTTGCACAGCGGGGTGCCTCTCTTCGCCGCGCTGCCTTGTAACCAAACGCCGGCCTGTCGGCAGCCGTGGCCTCCCCCGCCGCTTTCCGACTCGAGCCACGGCTTCGTCCCTTCCTGCCACACGTGCAAGGGACTCGCCTCACGCCTATCTTTCCGGGCATCGCTGGCTCCGTGGTTCTTCGGCGTCGGCATCCACAACTCAGCCGTGACAGTAATAAACATGATGCTAGGCCTAACTTAGGCTAGGCCTAGCGTAGGCTAGGCCTAACGAGCGCTAACCACGTAACTGCCTCATCGGTAGCGGCCGTGGATGTGCGGTTTGGTGCCGAGTCAACGAGAAGATTTGCAGTAGTTACATTCTGAAAGGGGTTGATTGATGGAAACAACTTCCTGATTCCGAAAGCAGCAACTTGCATCATTAACAAAAACAAGTGCCTGCATGTGTAACACTCTAGTGGTGGTTCGCGGTCGCCATTGCTTTTCGACATCACGCCTGGAAATCGAAATCATGCAGATCTTCAGTTGCTGTTCCCCAAGAAAATCTGGTGCATAAGTGAGGAGCTCTGAAAAGTTAGTCGGTGACTTTCTGCTACAGTGCTTTCTTTTTTTTTTTTTCCCGCGTTCTTTTGTTGGCATAGCCGATCAGAAAATGTTAACCTTTCAACATTTGCAAATTTTAGGGAATGAGAATTCATGCCCAGTCGCACAACTCGATTCTTGGAACAGCACGGCTGCCCGTTTGTCACTTCTTGCTCATGTGCAGTCTTTGAAATGGTGTTTTGGTTAGAGTGCGTATATTCACTCCTCTGGCAACTTACATTATACGCGGCATATGGTGTAATAGTCTGACCAGCACTGCACAAGTGTGCACATTTTCCTTAAATCTACGCACACCCACAGCCACTGCAGCGAGGTGTGTGCACTTGAGGATAGGCACATACTAGGGAGTTTCGACCTCGAAAGATTAGTTTCGTTTTTGAAATATGAAAATGCCACGTTTGTTGCAGCTTTGGTGCAGAATAGTGAAAATGTAGGAGGATGTAGCAGGATTGGTCTTTTGGAGCAGTTTGTCGCAAGTGGCACAGCTACCACATCACTGCACATAGTATAATACATTTACCAACAAGCAGTGTGTACTGCACTGAAACCTCAATGTAATGAACACCGGTTATAACGAAGTGAAGAATAGTCTTGTCACAGATACAGTGTTACGAATATACATTTATAACGAATTTTTGGATATAACGAAGTATTTTCGCGACGGATGTGACTTGTTTTAACAAGGCTTGAGTGTGGTCCCATACGACAGACACTGAAGAAAGCCAGTAAAATGTGGAAATAGGAAAATCTGAGAGGCAGATACAGAGGGGGTCTCACTCTGTCTAACTGCTGTCCCTCATAGTACAGTAGACTCTCATTAAATGGAACCTGAAGAGATAACAGGAGTTCCGTTTACTGAGAGATGAACAACGTTGCTGCATTAAGGTACAAAACCAATCATAGTAGAGGCAGTAGGTCCCCCCGACACTAAAATTGAAACCTCAAGGAATAAACAGTTGCAAGTGAGCGCCCGTCCTGTCTATGTGTTTCTTCTCTTGTGTGGTCGTAATTTTGGCGCGGAATTGACTATTGAATTCAGATATGCACCAACTAGCCCAGCAGCGAGTTCTACTAAACCTCAAGATGTTTGTGTTGTTTGATTGTCCAGTATACGGGGGCACTTCTTACCTATTATTAGTGCTGGCCGTTAGCTTTATGATATTTTAATTTGTTTTTAATGTAAGCGTGTGGGGGGTGCTATCACCCCTTGTAAGGTCGTTTGCATCTCATGGCACGCGTGCGTCTCGCCGCAGCTCGGGTTGACAGCCGCCGGGCGAAAGGTGGCGTTGTGCTCGCGTGGGTTATCATCATCATCTTTAAGGCTAGCACGGTAGCGGCAGCAGCGCCGCTAGGCGGCGAAGCTTGGTGGGCGCACGGGAAAAGTTACATAGTCTCTCTTTGGCGTTGGGGCGGCGATCGGGATGGACATCTCCTGCGGGGGGATCCGTGGGATGCGGCAACCGCGGGTCGTTTTCCGTGGACCCCTCATGGTGAGTCGACCATCGACGACGCCGCCTTCGCGTTACCTTGTGTTTGTTGTTATGTTGATTGAGTGTAGTGGAATATTGTTTAAGGTTGTTTTAGCATGTTGATCACTAGTAATGTACTTGATTCGGCTAGCGAGCTTGTTGATGTAAAAGTGGTTGAAATGTACACGATGTTGGTTTGGTTCGACCGGGTCTACTGTCTCCATGTGCTTCGAGAGCAGCATTCTCATTACGAGACCCCACAAGCATGACTGCTCATCTGAGTTGGCAGCACCTCGCGCCATCGCCACGGGTATGACGTAGACCGAGGCACCGTATGACGTTCCATGAGTAAGGCGAGTATTATCAATGGCGGAAAACATTTGAGGGGTGTGCACAATACCCCGACTGGCACATCGCAAGGACTATTGTTTGTCACCCCTTGCGCTCTGTTGTCGGGCCGCTCTCAAGGTGGTTGTGGCTGCTTACACCAGGAATGCTTTTCTTTTTTCTGAGGGGGGACACGCTCAAAGCATCCATATAGTTTCATTCTTCACCGCGTGCTGGTTCCCGATTTGAAACGGACCATTCAGCATCACCGAAGCTTGAGCGCACGTAGTCTCAGCCGCTCCCCTGCTTTGGGGCGCTAGTTTCTTCTGGTATTTAGGCAGGCGTTTCGAACTGACGCAAAATTGCCCTCAATTAACGATGCTAGCATTAATTACACTAAGCGTTGAAGCATTTATGATTCAATTTCGGGATTACCAGGCACAAAGCTACAAATTACGGTAAAGAAGTCGCAAACAAAACTTTTGCTGTCTGGGGTCCTCTAAGCGGCAGTTCTGTTTAAGAGCGTGAGCTACCATTTCACAATAGTAGCTCACGCTGCAAACACATTAGACTTAATACTAACAAACAGTTCCGATATAATATCGCCCATTACGTACCTTCCCGGTCTTAGCGATCATTTGCTTCTACATTTTGCCATTAATTTGGCAAACCCGAAAACAAACAAAAAGAAAAAAGTCATTCGTGACTACAACAGAGGTGACTTTGAGGCAATCAACAATGAACTTTCTACCTTCACAGATCTTTTTCTCAACGGTTTCGACGATCGGAGTGTTCAAACTAACTGGAATATGTTTTCAGATAAAATCATTCAACTCACTGAACAGTACATCCCACACCGTATTGAAACCAACAGCTCAAATGCACCCTGGTACAACAGCCATATCCGGCGTTTATCAAACAGAAAGAAGCGTTTTTTTCGCGCAGCAAAACTTTCGCCTTCTAATGAACATTGGGCTTTGTATACAACAGCGTCTACGTTGTACATTCAAGCCCTTCGAGATGCAAAAAAACATTTTCATTCCCATGTACTACTGCCTTCTATGTTAACCACAAATGTTAAGAAATTCTGGCGAACTGGAATATGTTTTCAGATAAAATCATTCAACTCGCTGAACAGTACATCCCACACCGTATTGAAACCAACAGCTCAAATGCACCCTGGTACAACAGCCATATCCGGCGTTTATCAAACAGAAAGAAGCGTTTCTTTCGCGCAGCAAAACTTTCGCCTTCTAATGAACATTGGGCTTTGTATACAACAGCGTCTACGTTGTACATTCAAGCCCTTCGAGATGCAAAAAAACATTTTCATTCCCATGTACTACTGCCTTCTATGTTAACCACAAATGTTAAGAAATTCTGGCGAACTGGAATATGTTTTCAGATAAAATCATTCAACTCACTGAACAGTACATCCCACACCATATTGAAACCAACAGCTCAAATGCACCCTGGTACAACAGCCATATCCGGCGTTTATCAAACAGAAAGAAGAGTTTCTTTCGCGCAGCAAATCTTTCGCCTTCTAATGAACATTGGGCTTTGTATACAACAGCGTCTACGTTGTACATTCAAGCCCTTCGAGATGCAAAAAAACATTTTCATTCCCATGTACTACTGCCTTCTATGTTAACCACAAATGTTAAGAAATTCTGGCGAACTGGAATATGTTTTCAGATAAAATCATTCAACTCACTGAACAGTACATCCCACACCGTATTGAAACCAACAGCTCAAAAGCACCCTGGTACAACAGCCATATCCGGCGTTTATCAAACAGAAAGAAGCGTTTCTTTCGCGCAGCAAATCTTTCGCCTTCTAATGAACATTGGGCTTTGTATACAACAGCGTCTACGTTGTACATTCAAGCCCTCCGAGATGCAAAAAAACATTTTCATTCCCATGTACTACTGCCTTCTATGTTAACCACAAATGTTAAGAAATTCTGGCGAACTGGAATATGTTTTCAGATAAAATCATTCAACTCACTGAACAGTACATCCCACACCGTATTGAAACCAACAGCTCAAAAGCACCCTGGTACAACAGCCATATCCGGCGTTTATCAAACAGAAAGAAGCGTTTCTTTCGCGCAGCAAAACTTTCGCCTTCTAATGAACATTGGGCTTTGTATACAACAGCGTCTACGTTGTACATTCAAGCCCTTCGAGATGCAAAAAAACATTTTCATTCCCATGTACTACTGCCTTCTATGTTAACCACAAATGTTAAGAAATTCTGGCGAACTGGAATATGTTTTCAGATAAAATCATTCAACTCGCTGAACAGTACATCCCACACCGTATTGAAACCAACAGCTCAAATGCACCCTGGTACAACAGCCATATCCGGCGTTTATCAAACAGAAAGAAGCGTTTCTTTCGCGCAGCAAAACTTTCGCCTTCTAATGAACATTGGGCTTTGTATACAACAGCGTCTACGTTGTACATTCAAGCCCTTCGAGATGCAAAAAAACATTTTCATTCCCATGTACTACTGCCTTCTATGTTAACCACAAATGTTAAGAAATTCTGGCGAACTGGAATATGTTTTCAGATAAAATCATTCAACTCGCTGAACAGTACATCCCACACCGTATTGAAACCAACAGCTCAAATGCACCCTGGTACAACAGCCATATCCGGCGTTTATCAAACAGAAAGAAGCGTTTCTTTCGCGCAGCAAAACTTTCGCCTTCTAATGAACATTGGGCTTTGTATACAACAGCGTCTACGTTGTACATTCAAGCCCTTCGAGATGCAAAAAAACATTTTCATTCCCATGTACTACTGCCTTCTATGTTAACCACAAATGTTAAGAAATTCTGGCGAACTGGAATATGTTTTCAGATAAAATCATTCAACTCACTGAACAGTACATCCCACACCATATTGAAACCAACAGCTCAAATGCACCCTGGTACAACAGCCATATCCGGCGTTTATCAAACAGAAAGAAGCGTTTCTTTCGCGCAGCAAATCTTTCGCCTTCTAATGAACATTGGGCTTTGTATACAACAGCGTCTACGTTGTACATTCAAGCCCTTCGAGATGCAAAAAAACATTTTCATTCCCATGTACTACTGCCTTCTATGTTAACCACAAATGTTAAGAAATTCTGGCGAACTGGAATATGTTTTCAGATAAAATCATTCAACTCACTGAACAGTACATCCCACACCGTATTGAAACCAACAGCTCAAAAGCACCCTGGTACAACAGCCATATCCGGCGTTTATCAAACAGAAAGAAGCGTTTCTTTCGCGCAGCAAAACTTTCGCCTTCTAATGAACATTGGGCTTTGTATACAACAGCGTCTACGTTGTACATTCAAGCCCTTCGAGATGCAAAAAAACATTTTCATTCCCATGTACTGCCTTCTATGTTAACCACAAATGTTAAGAAATTCTGGCGAACTGGAATATGTTTTCAGATAAAATCATTCAACTCACTGAACAGTACATCCCACACCGTATTGAAACCAACAGCTCGAATGCACCCTGGTACAACAGCCATATCCGGCGTTTATCAAACAGAAAGAAGCGTTTCTTTCGCGCAGCAAATCTTTCGCCTTCTAATGAACATTGGGCTTTGTATACAACAGCGTCTACGTTGTACATTCAAGCCCTTCGAGATGCAAAAAAACATTTTCATTCCCATGTACTACTGCCTTCTATGTTAACCACAAATGTTAAGAAATTCTGGCGAACTGGAATATGTTTTCAGATAAAATCATTCAACTCACTGAACAGTACATCCCACACCGTATTGAAACCAACAGCTCAAAAGCACCCTGGTACAACAGCCATATCCGGCGTTTATCAAACAGAAAGAAGCGTTTCTTTCACGCAGCAAATCTTTCGCCTTCTAATGAACATTGGGCTTTGTATACAACAGCGTCTACGTTGTACATTCAAGCCCTTCGAGATGCAAAAAAACATTTTCATTCCCATGTACTACTGCCTTCTATGTTAACCACAAATGTTAAGAAATTCTGGCGAACTGGAATATGTTTTCAGATAAAATCATTCAACTCACTGAACAGTACATCCCACACCGTATTGAAACCAACAGCTCAAAAGCACCCTGGTACAACAGCCATATCCGGTGTTTATCAAACAGAAAGAAGCGTTTCTTTCGCGCAGCAAAACTTTCGCCTTCTAATGAACATTGGGCTTTGTATACAACAGCGTCTACGTTGTACATTCAAGCCCTTCGAGATGCAAAAAAACATTTTCATTCCCATGTACTACTGCCTTCTATGTTAACCACAAATGTTAAGAAATTCTGGCGAACTGGAATATGTTTTCAGATAAAATCATTCAACTCACTGAACAGTACATCCCACACCGTATTGAAACCAACAGCTCAAAAGCACCCTGGTACAACAGCCATATCCGGCGTTTATCAAACAGAAAGAAGCGTTTCTTTCGCGCAGCAAAACTTTCGCCTTCTAATGAACATTGGGCTTTGTATATAACAGCGTCTACGTTGTACATTCAAGCCCTTCGAGATGCAAAAAAACATTTTCATTCCCATGTACTGCCTTCTATGTTAACCACAAATGTTAAGAAATTCTGGCGAACTGGAATATGTTTTCAGATAAAATCATTCAACTCACTGAACAGTACATCCCACACCGTATTGTAATCCCTCAACCAATGACACTATCACACTGATTGATTCTTCTGGCGACCCCATTTCATCACATATTTGTGCCTCAGTTTTTAATCGAACATTTGCTGAGAACTTCTCTGCCAGTTCTGCCTACAACTCACAACCATACATTTGAAACTATGCCCCCTATACTAATCAGTACACTCTGTGTTCTTAAGCTCATTGGTGGACTTAACCTTCATTCAGCTCCTGGCTGTGATAATTTTAGTACCAAGTTTTTGAAAAACACTTCGGCCTACACTGCATTAATCTTAACTAAACTTTTTCAACAGTCTCTTGACCAGTCCGTTCTTCCAAATGAGTGGAAAATTGGGAAGGTTATTCCAATTCACAAGTCTGGCAGCAAGACATCTCCTCTTTACTATTGCCCAATTTCCTTAACCAGTACATGTTGTAAAATATTTGAGCATATTATTTTCACTAACCTCGTCAGTTTTCTAGAATCCAACTCTTTCTTCTGTTCATCACAACACGGTTTTAGAAAACATTACTCATGTGAAACTCAGCTATATCCTTTACTCATGCGCTACATCAAGTTCTAGACCGATCATCGATCAATGATTGCATATTTTTAGATTTTTCTAAGGCATTCGACAAGGTATGTCATAAATTGCTACTGCTTAAACTAAACGTGCTTAATATTGATAGTAATTTACTGAAATGGATTGAGTGGTTTCTTCTAAACCGTTCACAATTTGTTTCTATTAATGGCTTTAACTCTGAGTTTACATATGTCTATTCAGGAGTTCAAGGTTCAGTCCTTGGGCCTTTATTATTCTCCTATTTGCGGATGACTGTGAGAGATAACCAATTCTAATGATTCTTCCTCACTTCAGTGTGATCTCGGCGCAATTGCAAATTGGTGTAATGATTGGCTAATGCAACTAAATAGTATTAATAAATGTAAAGTCATGCGTGTTTCCAGAAAATCTTCCCGCCCACCACCATACCACATTGATAACATTCATTTAGAATCAGTAACTTCATATAAATACCTCTGTGTTTACATTACTGGAAACCTAAACTGGTCTACTCATATCGAGCACTTAATTAACAAAGCTAACCGCATGTTAGGCTATCTTCGTCGAATTTTTTATCACGTTCCTTCCTCCTTGAAACTCCTGCTCTATAAAACACTAATCCGATCGAAATTAGAGTATGCTACCTGGGTGTGGGATCCTACCCATATAAACTTAATTACTGCGCCAGAGATGGTTCAGAGCAATTCTGCATGTTTAATTCACGCTAATTACAGTCGCACCGCCAGTATAACTTCTTTGAAATCAGACCTCTCCCTCCCATCATTATCATTGCACAGAAAGGTGTCACGCATTGCCTTGTTTCATAAAATGTATCATCATCCTCAGTCTTGGGCAGTAACTAGTTACTAGTAACGCGTTACCGGTAACTAGTTAACTTTTACAGAAACCTGTAACTGTAACTAGTTACACTTCAGTTGGAGTAACTTGTAACTGTAACACTGTTAGTTTTTTACACAGTAACTGTAACGGAAAATACCGTTACAGTTACTTGTGTTTTTATAATAATTTATCCAACAGAGAAAGGCCGATGCTACACGCTTTTCACTTTTTCCAACTTTCTCTTCACCATATCCTCCCCACCTTTCAACTTTCCAGTAGGGCTGCGCTCGTACTTCAGGAGAAGAGGTCGCTAAGAGAAATTACTTTCCCGCAGAAGACCGTGTTCGAAGTTTACTTGTAAACCACATGTCGTAAATCAATCAAGCTGCGACTGAACAGCTTGCTAAGGTCACGTCCTGTTTTTTGCGGGGGGGGGGGGGGGTATATACACACTTTATCACTTGAGCTTCTGTGTTCTTGGTTTGCCGGTTCGTCCGAGGCGCCGAGCTAATCGTGTTTGACAGGTGGCTAGAAACCAGCAGAGCGAAACGGCTGAAAGCCAGAAGTGCCGAGACCTAGCCGAGAACTAGCAGGTGGCATCCTCAGTATTAACTGGCAAAAAAAAAAAAAAAAGAATGAGCGCACTTCGATATGTCCATTAGTCACAGACATGCCCTCATAAATTTTCGGTAGGGGGCCACGGTTGCTGTTGCAAGCCGATGCGTCGTGGCGAATGAACCACATCTCCAAAAGACTGCCCCTCTCCCCCCCCACCCCTCGCTTTCGTTCATGATTTAGCATTTTCGCATTGTTTAGGTCAAAGATATGCCCAGTCTAGCAGTGTTCAACAAGCTCAGTTTAAGAACGCGTTGCATGGTTGACTTTAGCAACCTTTCCTTTTCGCACCGTACTTATCGACGGTCCCGCACAGATCGTCCGCAGGTGTGCGGTATTTGGGCACCGCACCTGGGTTTCGCGAACACATGTCCTGAGGTACAGAGGGGCTCAAAAACGGTTTGTATGACCAGCCATATATAGGCCTGCGCACGAGGGGGGGCAGGGAGGAGAGTGACCGCCCCCTAATCACCTCAGAGGGGAGGGAGGCCGCAAAGTCTGCCCCATACATTGCCTTAATACAGAGGGGGGGTGCGACAATGACCTTTCACCCCCCCCCTCCCCTTCGCACACTTATATGTCAAGCGGACGCAAAGCTCTCCGAACAAGGTCTGATACACCTTGGAGAACATACGGAATAAACTCAATGGACGTCGTCTTCTCTCGTTACACATTCCTTGTTCCCCTTTGTCAGTTTTTATTAAATAAATTTTCTCATTTTGTATGTAATCAATTCTTTATTTTACACGGTAACGGAAAAGTAACGACGTTACTTTTTAGTGGTAACTGTAACTGTAACAAGTTACTTTTGTAAAATCGGTAACTGTAACTGTAACAGAGTTACTTTTCTGGCTTAGGTAACTGTAACTGTAACAGTGTTACTTTTTACTGGTAACGTGCCCATGACTGATCATCCTGCACTACGCGATCATCTCATCTCTCAACCATCTTATATATCCCACCGCACTGACCATCGTCACAAAGTCGGATTCGCTTCATCTAATACCACGTACTTTTATAAAATCATTTCTACCACGAACCTCTCGCGATTGTAATGGCCTTCCCACTGACGTTGTAAACATTAATAAGTATGAACATTTCCGTAATTCTGTAGCTAATAATTGTATACTCAGGCTCTTTCTAACTTACTGTACGTTTCTATTGTGCTTGCATAGTTTGTTGCTTTTGTTTTCTTATTTTTTTGTATGTATGTGCTTGGACCACTCCCCCTCTGTAATGCCTCTGGCCCTGAGGGGTATAATGAAATGAAATGAAGAGATTTCCGTTTACTGAGAGTCTAATGCCTGACTGACAACTCTGAACCGCATCGTGCACAGAGAGGCAGAGACCATGAACAGCGGCTGCCTTTTGTCTAAACAAGCCCCGTGTTGCGAGACACCACTGACCTGCCGAGTGACCACTTCCGGGTGCAGAGTGAAGTCGGGTGCAAAGTACTCAAAGTATTCGTTGTAGGGGATCTCCGAGCTCACGGGCTCGTCCAGCAGCAGGGACGTCTCGTAGGTCCAGGCACGTGCAACATTGCGCACCGTGTATCCGCCACCGCCGAGCACCAGCAGCGGCAGGCCTAGCTCGCGAATGAACTTCACGCACTCGCCGTGGCCGCGGATACTCAGGTTGAAGCACCCCAATCGGTCACCTGCCAGCGAGTCGGCCCCACACTGCAGCACAATGCAACTCGGCTGAAAGAACTCCATCACTCCCTGGATCACGGGCTTGAACACCTGCGCAAATTTATTCATTTATTTACAACACTGCTACTCTCCTTCGACAGCATTGCAGTTGGGCAGTACAATAATTTTTCACAAAAGTTTAAACAAAAAGACGCAAACACGTACAAGCAATATAACAGGACATGAATATTGCCACACGAGTTTATTGTCTCAATTTTATGGATTGGAGTTATACCAACAAAAGCTGCTAGCACTTCTCGGCTCAGACCGCATCACAAGGTGCAGGGAAGCCTCACGAATGTCTGAGATGATTCCGTTAAGATTACGTGCAGTACGCAAATAGTCAGGTTCATTCCAGACAATCCCCAGCCATAACGCTAGAAACTTCAATGTTGCATGTTTAAATGACGCGCCTTACCGCACATCAGATTATCTATGAACGACGCGCTGTTTGCCGATATCAGTGTACCTCGTGCACTGCTTGCTGTCATTTGTCGTTCCTTTTACCGGCCACAAGTACGGCCAAATAAAGAGTTTCATCTTGGACACGCCAACTGCTATCTTCGTCATGGTCACAATCCCGTGACAGTATCAACATTAGAATTGAAGAATGCAGAAGTTAAATAATGGTAATACCCGACATATACAATAACTATAAAATATAATGCAAGTTATATATATTACACAATGCTAAGATCAAACCGAATGGCAATAGAGAGAAAGATATGAGGCTTTAATGAAGAGTCTACTAATGTAATCATGATACAGTAGACTCTCAGTAAACGGAACTGCTGCTTCAACAGAACAACTTCCTCTAGCAAGATTGGTTTCTTACTTGAATTCTTCAGTCATGTTCATCTCTCAGTAAATGGAACTTTTCCTGGTCCCTTCAGGTTCTGTTTAACGAGTGTCTACAGTAACGTTAAGGAAACAAGTGGAAATTTAAGGACTCATTTTTCTTTGTTAGACAGAATATTAATAAGAGCTAACAGACAATCTTTCCTTGGCATCATTATCTGTTAGTTCCAATTAATATCACGATACCATTAGTATCGCGAGTGAAAAAGTAAAAAACTGAAGGAACTTGAACGAATACGTGACACATTCAATCATATTCACTTGCCCACCATGCAATCTCTCTATATGTTGGCATCTATAATATAAAAAATGTGCGTAAATTGTCCACACAGTTGTTTAGAACGGAAAGCTGGACTAGTTGGAAATCTAGTTTTCCTGCATTTCCAGCACTTAAAAGAAAACTGAAAAATGAGAGAAGAGAAATGGCCCTCTCAAATGCACATAACTGTTCCAACAATAACGCGTGTGACACTGACTCCATTGCAACTAGCTTATGCAAAATAAAATGAATGAGCCATGGTAACAAAAGCAGTGGCTCTTGCAGCTATGTTGGTAGTTTGTTGATTGACTGTTGCCAATAGTGCTTTTCGATTTCGTCAAAGACCATCAATGCTCATGTTTCATTCAGGTATCAAAATCTTTCAAAGTGTCAAGACCTATAAAAGTACCTGGATAGTGAAAATCCAATATTCTTATGTGCAGAGCTCAAACCAGCCACTAGCAGCACTTCCTGCGGCAATAGTAATGAATTTCGATGATAGCCTTTTTGCATTCTGCACAGAGAAATATCAGCTCCATAACAAAACTCAGCTCCCATGATGGTAGTACCATC
The DNA here is from genome assembly GCA_030522465.1 of Rhipicephalus appendiculatus. Classification (NCBI taxonomy): domain Eukaryota; kingdom Metazoa; phylum Arthropoda; class Arachnida; order Ixodida; family Ixodidae; genus Rhipicephalus; species Rhipicephalus appendiculatus. Next base: position 2,911,722 of record JALIZH010032969.1, read on the forward strand.
ATGTAAACGGTGATGTGATGGTATGTGATGGTCCTACCATCACATCACCATCACTGTACCATCACTGCTGTGATGGTACTACCGTACAATTGCAGCAGTACCAGTACAGCAGTACGACAGTACCAGTAGTACCATCATGGGAACGATGAACACAATACATAGTGGGCATGACCCAGACATCTGGTTGGATGTTTGGTGCACCACTGAGTCTGTACCGTGGAATTCAATGCTGCATGTGTGCTGCGAAAAGGCAAGGATCTGTACTGGGTCTGTACTGTGGAATTCAACGCTGCATGTGTGCTACAAAAAGGCAAGGATCAGCTAACTCCAGAAATAGCTAGGCTTGTGCAAATAGCAAATTTTAGGTTCAAAGTGATTTCAAAGGAAATACTAGTGACTTGGTCGAATACCGTAAAAACCCGCGTATAGTGCGGACCCGCATATAGTCGGAGGTATATTTCTGGGTTAGCAAAGGGGAGAAAAAAAAGCTTCCACCCTAATATAGCCAGAGCAAAACAGTAACTACAAACATTTATTCACACACTTATTCATCGTCTTCTCATGCCCTTTATTCCGAAACTCCCTAGTCACAGATGTGTCCTCCCACAACACCTGCCATCAAGGCCGTTCGAAATCGAGCCCTTCTTGAAGGTCCAACGAACAAGCGCCTCGGGAATGCAGACCCAAGCTTTGGCGATCCATGTGCACAGCATCGCTGGTGAGGCCCGTTTGAGCCGTCCAGCAGGGGTCACTTCCGAACCTCAGGCACTCCATATACATAAATGCTTTATTTAGGCACACATCAAGCATGCTGCAGCCTCCCAGGGCAACGACGAGCTTGGCCGTGAATGGGAGTCACGGAGGTGACACCGAAACGCGTCGAGTATTGATGGAAGCCCCAGCAGTGCTCCATTGCTTCCGAACGAAGTCTGTCAATCCCCATCGAAAAAGGCTCCGTTTTTTGGCCCCCGGAAATTTCTCGGGCACAAAGAGGGCTGTTTCCCCAACCGTGAATGCTTCGCTCATCTACACCAAACTGCCGATGGTTTTGGCAGCCGAGATCACCTTCCTTTGAAAGGCAGCCAAATACTGCTTTTGCGGTCCTCACATAGCCGTTGGGAAGTGGGACTAACGCTACGCTACCTAATACAGAGTTTATGAATGGTAAAAGTGCACTGAAGATGAACACACAATGAAGGAACACACATGCACACACATAGCGCAAATTTCAACAGTTTATTTTAGTGATCTAACACTACTTATATGGCAAAACATGAGCACATCTGCTGCGCAGAAGTAACAAGAACATCACTGGGCATCATCGCCGCCACCAAGGAAATCAAATTCTTTTTTTTTGTCAGCACGATAGGCGGCATGCTAATACACCTATCTTTTCAATCTCCCCTGCTTCTGTAGTCTTGCGTGTAAGCTGATTTCTATTTCTTCCCCCCAATTCTGCAAGTGTCAAACAAAGGAAGGCAACCGCACTTCTTATAATGGATTGCTAGGAACCCACCTGCCACGTTTCTAACATTGTAATGATGTTCATGCAGCCAGTCATTCAGGTAGCGACCGGCTTGTCCGACGTAGCTGCGACCACAAGATTAGCGGCACACACTCTGCACAATCAACAAACTTGTTTTTGTGATTAGTTTTGAATCCATGATTTTCATTTGCATTTCTCATCGTAATCTTGCACAGCCTTTCCAACTTGTATGGCGCTGAGAAAAGCAAGCGCACACAAAATGGTACATGACGCGCGATGTCAAATTGCCCAAGTCATTGATTGTTAGCAATGTTTTGACTGAGGGTGTCTGTCAAGTGTGTTCGTACCATTCACACATTTCTCGATTACTGCATAGTCGCTTTCGGGCTTAGACCGAACACTGTTACTGGTTCTAGATGACTGACAGGTTAACATATTTTGCGCTAGAGGTTGCGGAGTAGTTGTGCTCTGGCTGCACGTGACGCTCATTTTCCAACTAATTGTCACTTCATTCTATAGGGCATCACGAAGCTGCCAATAGAAGTTTGCGTACCAATAAACAAGCCTGTATATCAGGCTAACTTGGCATTGATTGCTTTGAAATACCTCCTCAGGTATATCGTTAGTGAAACATAGCTGAAAAATCAAAAGTGCAGATTGAGAACCACAGAACGGAAAGGGGTGCCCGCGTTGTTTTCCTTTTTTTTCTTCTTTCGTGTCATAACTTGCGCCTTTGATTCTGAAGATTAAAAAAAAATGATGGGACACTGCTGTGAATTGCTTTTGCTAGATACAGGCACTATGTGCGATTTTCAAACGAAAGCTTTTGATTTTACACATGCAGATTCCATAACACTGCCAAGTTCTAATATACACGGCTCTTTTCTTTCTTTTTTTTTGATCGATTCATCCATTTACACCGCAATGACCACGAGTTCTAAGTTGGCGTTTCAGTTAGCCCCTCAATTCCTTCTATGTAAATACCAGCGCAAATCGAAATCAACCTGGAGCTTCCATTAACCCAGTTATTCAGCTTACTGATAAATTATACAAAAACCTGCACTACTATTTGTGAACCTTTCTAGAATTTTTATTTATGCACTTAGATATCTCTTTCAATCCAACTTTAGCTTTTTATTAGATAGTCAAACCTCGCTACAATGAACGCTGCTTCAACGAAATTTTCACTTTAACGAAGTATTTCTTATTCCCCGTCAGCTTGCCATAGCAGTGAATGCATCAGAGTTCTCGCCACATTGAACCATTTTTCGTGCTTGCGTTCGCTTCAACGAAACTTTCGCTCAGCGGAGCTTGGCTTGATAATTTGTTTGATGACAAAGTAAGCGCATCGCCAACCGTGCAACTTTTCGTACGTTCACGACGCTTTGCTTCACCGAAAATGTGCGACCATTGCACCGCCTGTAAACAAAGTTATAGGAGAGGGCCATTGTTTGGTGGTGATGACGATGCGGCTGGCTGCCTTGAGACGCGGCGTTGTCTCGCTTTGCCAAGCCGGAGCCACAGCCAATCCGTATCCATTCTAGATAATGTGATCGCAGCATTTCTGTGACCGAAGCGCTTCCAGGGCTTAAAGTCTCCCATCATTGGAGGGGGGGGCCCTCGTAGGGCGGCGACATTATATCTATCTATCTGTCTGTCTGTCTGTCTGTCTGTCTGTCTGTCTGTCTGTCTGTCTGTCTATCGTGAGCGCTGACTATGTTCTCAGCCTGTTGGGCCTAACTACACCGTGAGTACATCGCAACGAGACCCTCCGGTATTTTCCGGCCTTCGCGGTGAAGACGTCCAAGAGTGGCTCGATAATTATGACCGAACCAGTGTTTGTAATCACTGGGATGAAGCGCACAAACTGCGCTACATTCCTTTTTATCTCAAGGAGGACGCTTAAACCTGGTTCTACAACCACGAAAGCGACTTTCCTGATTAGGCGGCCTTCACGGCGCAACTCCGACAGATATTTGGCACGTCTGCAGGACGCTCTGAGGTAGCAAAACAGAAACTCGCAACCCGCATCCAAGGGCCCGACGAATCATATACGTCATATACTGCCACACGCGTTTCTTGTATGTTCTGGCTCTCTGTCTGAAGATGTTCTGGCTCTCTGTCGCCATGTCCAAAGTAACATGACGGAGGCTAATCGCATCCGCCACATATTGAAAGGCGTCAACTCTGTGGCCTTCAATGGTCTTGTTATCCAGAGCCCAAATACAGTTCAGGACATCATCACCACATCCCAACGCCTGGATGCGCTCTATTCCATGCGCCTTCCACACACCTCCTGCGACGCTCGCTTTACTGGAGAGCATGAATTGCGAGCCCTCATCCGCACCATAGTCAGAGAGGAACTTCACGGCCTTGTTCCAGGTAACCCAGCCATTTCGTCTGTCCGCACTCCTCCTCCCAACCTGTGTGAAATTATCAAGGACGAACTGGCATCGATGGCAAGCGTCGCACGTCCCCTGTACCCTTTCGTGCGCCTTCGTACGCAGAAGTTGCATCACGGGCCCCTACACCAATTCTATCTGTGCCTGCGGACGCTGGATGCGACCATTTGGCTTAGATGGCAGCGCAGGCGCCAGTGCCGCCACACTATTCTTCCTGGCACCCTTCGCGCCCCGTCTGCTTCTACTGTGGCATACGGGGCCATATATCCCTTTTCTGCTGCCGCCATCAGCAGGATGAACGACGTGGCTATTCTGTTTGTGAAAGAGACTTTGCCAGGGGTGCAACAGCTGAAATAGAATTTGGAGCAATTTTTGGAGCAGCAAAATGTTACTTTTGGAGCACTAAAATCAGAATTTGGAGCAGGTTACGAGGAAAAAGACATCCATTTTTTTATCACGAAAGACCAAATTTGGAGCAGTATAAAAGCGGCTTACATTTAGAAAAAAAAGATGTACAAACCATTCAACATCACCTAAATCGTGCAGAATGAACATGAGCACTGCTATTTCAATAAAAGTACTATTTTGAACCACCCCACTGAACAAACAATGATAAAGTCCACATCAGCATTTGCCGCACCTGTCAAATCCTTGGACAGACTCTGCCAATTCAAATGTGGATCTGCCAAGCTGGCGACATTGAAATTTGGGGGGATTAGTAAAAATGAGGAGTAGGGGTGGCGAAAAAAAAAAAAAGTGGCACACAGTCTTGTTAGTTTTTTCTTTGGGGCTGCAGAAATGTCATATACTGCTCCAAATGACTGCCAGTAACTTTTTGAGGCGTCAGCGACCATACTACAGGTTTTCCTGCTCAATTTAATCCAAGTGTGACCCAAGTTGGCTTGCGCTTGGATTAAATTGAGCGGGAAAACCTGTAGAGCTCACAATTATGCGGCGTATACACGCATGAGTAACTGAACAAAATGTGCTCTGTCTCGTGACGGAGAGGAACACGCAAACACACACACAGCGCTGGCTTTCAACTGTAAATGTTTATTTTCATATGCACGTGAGGCTTATATAGACATACGCGAGCAGGTGCAAATAAAACAAGAAAGAAACACAAGCCGGAACCCAAATGCGCATGTTTTGCCGCCATCACAACCAGTTGCCAACTACCTAGAGTGACGGATCCAGAAATCTCATTTCCTTATCTGACAGTGACAAGGATGGCATGCTGACACACATCATTCATTTTATCTATTTCATATGCTTCAATAATTTCTCTTGTCAATCGATCTCTTGCCCTGCTGAGAATGCTAGTTTTATCAAACATGGGAAAACAGCCACATCTTTGACAGTGAATAGCAAGATGTCCGGAAATAACTTTCGTGACATTGTACTTATGTTCCCTCAACCTTTGATTCACACAACGGCCGGTCTGGCCAGTGTACACACGAGAACATGACAGCGGGACGGAATAAATTACGTCTTTAACGCAGGCCACGAACTTCTCACTATGTTTAGTGGAACACGAAGTATTTTCTTTGTCAGTGTTCACTCGCCTGCAAAGTCCCTGCAGTCGCTCGGGCGCAGAAAAAACAACGTCCACACCGGACCTTCTCACTGTTAGTCAAATGTGCTGTGATTCAGTCGTGTTTTCACAATTCTCTGTCCAAGTCTTGTGAGCATAAAATTGAGGAAAGTTTGTGGAGCCAGGCCAAGCGTCTGTGCGACTCCGGTTACCCCATGAGACTGTTGTCGGCAGTGGCAGAACCCCTCAGCAAAAAGTACCGGTCAAATCTGAGTGAGCGTCAGAGTGACACTCGAGGGAAAAAGCTCGCAGTAGTGCCCTACATACACACCGTATCTCACAATGAAAAGGATTGCGAGAAGGTCCGGTGTGGACGTTGTTTTTGCTGCGCCCGTGCGACTGCAGGGACTTCGCAGGCGAGTGGACGCTGAAAAAGAAAATACTTCGTGTTCCACTAAACACAGCGAGAAGTTCGTGGCCTGCGTTAAAGACGTAATTTATTCTGTCCCGCTGTCATGTTCTCGTGTGTACATTGGCCAGACCGGCCGTTGTGTGAATCAAAGGTTGAGGGAACATAAGTACAATGTCACGAAAGTTATTTCCGGACATCTTGCTATTCACTGTCAAAGATGTGGCTGTTTTCCCATGTTTGATAAACCTAGCATTCTCAGCAGGGTAAGAGATCGATTGACAAGAGAAAATAGATAAAATGAATGATATGTGTGTCAGCATGCCATCCTTGTTACTGTCAGATAAGGAAATGAGATTTCTGGATCCGTCACTCTAGGTAGGTGGCAATTGGTTGTGATTGTGGCAAAACATATGCATTTGGGTTCCGGCATTTGTTTCTTTCTTGTTTTGTTTGCACCTGCTCGCGTATGTCTATATAAACGTCACGTGCATATGAAAATAAACATTTCCAGTTGAAAGTCAGCGCTGTGTGTGTGCTTGCGTGTTCCTCTCCGTCCGCGTCCTGTCCCGCTGTAGAAACTTAGCATGAACAACTAACCAGCCCGCCAACGCACTTTGGCCCGTGACTAGTGCAAACAGCCCCTTCCAAATCTTAATAGGCTTTTCCGCAGGGCATCGGTGTACTGCGGCAAAGGCAGCTTAAGCAGCGTTCTGCACGGGTTAGAAAAAGGACAGGAAATTTTCGAACACCGCTACAACCCCCCCACACCTTTTTCTTTTTCTTTCACGATGGGGTTAGGTTTAGGGCACAACTCCTTGGCTCGCTTGCAAAGCGCGGTCGACCAGATAAAGTAACAACGGCGCGTGCCCGTGGGCCCGGCGACGGCACCGGATATCTATTGCCGGGACGACGCAACTTCAAGACAGAGAAATGTTTTATGTGCCGTTGCAATGGCAACCAACGTGGTCGCCGGCAACGCCGGTGTCCGCAGCACGTAGAGTTTGTTCGCGTGCAGAAAACGCAGCATACGCTTCCAGCTTTAGTTGCTAACATAATAATAATATTATGTGGGGTTTTACGTCCCAAAACCAAGATATGATTATGAAAGACGCCGTAGTGGAGGGCTCCAGAAATTTCGACCATCTGGTGTTCTTTAACGTGCGCTGACATCGCACAGCACACGGGCCTCTACCATTTCACCTCCATCGAAATGGGACCACCGCGGTCAGGATCAAACCCGCGACCTTCGGGTCAGCTGCCGAGCACCCTAACCACTGCTCCACCGCGGTGGAATTACACTCAAACCTCGATATAAGGAACCCGGATATAACGAAATATCGGTTATAACAAAGTAAATGAATACTCTTGCAATAGTTATAGTGTTGGGAATATACTTTTATAATGAATTATTGGATATAACGAACTTATTTTCGTGTAATGTGCAACTTCGTTATAATGAGGTTTGAGTGTAGTTGCGAACATGCCATAGCTGCGTTTGCTGACTAGGAAATTCATATTTCCCGCGAACCATTAGTGGCTACGGCAACGCATTTTTGTCTTGAAGTTGCGTCGTCCTGCGGATAGGTATCCGCTGCGGTCAGCGGACCGATGGGTGCACGGCGTTATTACTTTATCTGGTCCACCGCGTCTCGAGAGTGTCCTGACCTAATGAGTATATACCTTACACCGTGGTTTAGGGTTAGGGTCTACGCACGTGGCTTGATTGATGACCCAAACTGCAGGTGGCCAACGTGGCCTCCGTTTCTCGCTGAAATTAGCGCAACTGAGAAAATTTTGAGGCTGCTCGGGCATTTTGGCACAGCGTGGCGAAATTTTCGCCAATTTCATGGTTTTGGCGCAGCTCAGCGCAAAAATGGGATATTGTATCAATTTGGCGCAATTGGCGCAGCTGTTGCACCCCTGCTTTGCCCCAAGATCTGATACCTACGTTCCAGCACCGTATCCACCCGTCTCCCGTCGGTCGTCCTCCCCTTCACTGTCCCAAGCCGGGCCTTGTCCTTCCCATTCACCTCGCTGCCGTTCTCCCTCACCATTTCGGCGTACGTCATCACTAGAGGCCGGATTTTTAGGCACTAAAAAAGTGCGTTTTAGGCGCCAAAAATAGGCAGTTAAAACACCATTTTAGGCCTCAAAAATCGTAAATATAGGCACAATTAATTTTTACATAAATCCAAATAATTGCCAACAAAGACGTGCGCGAGCTTTACCTACGACATGAAGCAAATAATGTTATTGTTTATGATAGCCCACAGGCGCCAACGGTTGAACATAGCCATGCATTTCCCGCACGTTTTGCAGAACACGTTCTTTCATTTTACTGTCTAGCATGGTGAATCAAGTGTCCACCTTCGAATCAACACACTCTTGCGTCTCTTTCTTTTCGTCATGGCTGAGAAGGGCAGCACAGGAGCCGATAGCCAGACCGCCAAAAGACTAGAAAAGGGATGCCTCGTATTAGCAGGGTCCAATCGCGTAGGGTCAATTTCTCTCCTGTCGGTGAACACCTTAAAGGGCCCCTCACCAGGTTTGAGCATTTTGAGCTGACATGTGTAATGCATGCACTGAGCGCTCACGATCACGTCTGCCAAGATTTGCAACTCTACGCATCGCGGAAAGACGTGAAATTTCAAACTGAACGCCGCTTGCCTTTCTCACGGGCGCGCGCCCCAAGATGGTGGGGGGCGACGTGCAACAAGGAATGGTCCTGGTCCTATGTCGTTCCTTTACATATACATTGGTGCTCTGACTTCGCTCACCGTACATTCTTAATCAGGTCCTCGTTAAATGCTGGCTATATTCAGAAAATAAGACGAAACATGTCCCGCTTCCTGGCTATTTTTTTTAGCGCTGCATTATGTCACTCAGCAAGCACTAACTTGCCCAACAACACGTCCTTCTGCAGTATATCCAGCACTTTAAGCAGGACCTGACTGAGAGCGTAGCACGTGACATTGCGAGAATTATTCGGGGTGACATGTATGATTTGTGTAACCTTCCCACCACCACACCCAGATCTTCAGGGCTGTTCTTCAATACCTACGGAAAACTGGACAACAGTCTGTATAGAAGCCACTCGCCGCGTCCTCGGCCATGGCTGCCACTCTCCTCTCCTTCTCCCATTTTTACTTCTCTCTCCCCATTCCCCTGCACACGCTGAGACGTGCTCCAATTTAGGGCTGCAGAAATAGCGTATTTTCCTCTCCTCAACCTCTCCTCCTCCTCCTCCAACCGCTCGCGCCTGTGGGCTGTGGCGTATGGTGGTCGCCGCGTCCCATTTCACTGCTGCTAGCGGTTGTTTTTTGGGAAGTCGGTTGAACTAGAGGACTTGGTTGAACTTCATAGTATTCGGAAAGGTCGATGTTGCCCTGTGACATGAATAACGGTCTCAAACCGCACTCGAAAATGAAATTTGAGCTTAAACAGTGGTCATATAGGCACCGATTCTGAAAATAGGCATTTACAGGCACTTATACGCATTTAGGCACTAACGTCGAAAATAGGTATTTATAGGCACTATAAAAACGCTGTAAAAGCCCTTCTTAAGCCCTTATTCATGCTCATATATCACAGTGGCACGATAGGAACGCAAGGAACAAAATAGGCATTTGCCTAAAATCCGGTCTCTAGTCATCACGCTTGTGCCCTGCTCCGATCTCTCTGAACAGCCACTCGGTAAACTAGAAGCTGCAGTTTTTGGAGGGGAAACTGCTCGTTATTGAAACATTACAGCTGCTCCGTCTCGCCCAGCTAATTTACTCCCTGTTTGTGTGGAAGGTGTTTCTGTTGACGCCCTTATAGACACTGGAGCCGCCATTTCGGTCATCAACCGCGACTTGTGTTTCCGTCTACGGAAAGTGCAAACTCCTTATGTCGGTCCCATGTTATGCGGCGCTTATGACAATCCAATTAGCCTGACCGGACAGTGTACTGCTCGCGTTCTCATCGACGGAATTCGACATCATGTACAGCTGGCTGTGCTGTCTTCGTGCGCTCATCAGATCATTTTAGAAGAGTAGAGGTTTGGGCCAGTTGGTGATGCATACTTGGTAAAAAATTAAGCGCAATAAGCGCAATAAACTGTGTGTCTCTACTTTTGTTGTCCCATTTATTGCGCTTAATTTTTTTTATCATCAGATCATCTTAGGCTGGGACTTCCTATCAGCTGCATCTACCATCATTTCGTGCGGTCAACCTCTCATTCGTATTACGGACACTGAGCTTGGTCAGAAGTGCAGTGCCAACACGTGTCAAACGTCATCCACCATCTAGTGTTACATCATAGGCCAGCCGCCTATATAAACTTCATTGTCTGCTAAATAAAGCTGTTCTGCGGTGGTTCCCGGCCTGGCTCTGTCACTCTGGCATAAGCTACAACAGTGGCGACGAAGATGGGATTCACGATTTCTGGGCGCTGAATGTAACCACCACCACGGAACGTCGGCGGGCATGGCCATGGCTACGAGTCTCGGCACCCCAAGTTTCTACGAAAATCAGGATAAGCGGGAGATTTACTTGACTCGGCTGGAGGCATTCTTTGAAGCAAACGATATTAACAAAGCAGATAAGAAAAGGGCGCTTTTGATTTCGACGCTATCAGCGCAGGTGGTAGGCGTTCTTGCGGGACACTGCGCTTCCCGTAAAGTAAATGAGCTGAGTTACCAGGAAGCACTCGCCTTCCTAAATGCCCACTATGCGCCGAAGAGTAACGCAGTTGCCGCAAGTTACAAGTTCTTCACTAGGGACCAAACGTCCACGGAATCTGTCCGAGACTATGTCGTTGAGCTCCGCAAGCTGGCAGATAAGTGTAATTTTGGCACCGGCTTTGACCGTATGTTATGTGACCGCATCGTTTGTGGCATCCGAAATCGCGCTGTGCAGCAGACACGGCTCGAAAGAAGTGAGCTCACACTGGCCGAAGCGGTAAACATTGCTACGGCTGCCAAAGCCGCTGCGCAGGAAGTTAGCGCCATGACCAAACCTGATGAGGCAGCGGTGTGCAGTTTAGCTGGAAAATCGTGCCAGTATCAAACCACCGCCAGAGATAAGAAGCAACGGGTTGCAGATCGCGCACGCTGCGGAAGCTATGACCATCAAGCAAATGATTGCCCGCACAAAAGAGGGAAATGTTTTCACTGTGGTAAGACAGGTCATTTCGCAAGAAAATGCCGCTCCCAATCGAGGCGCAGGGCTCGTGGCAGGCAGGATGGCACTGCTTACGCCGTTCAGTATGAGAGCACTGCATCTGAAACAGATGAAAGTGATATTTCAACAGTGTTCACTGTACAAGAGACACAGGAGAAGCAACGTCTGCTACAGGCATATCGCAGGGTTGGAGGGGCGTGCCCCTGAACATGATCATTGATACGGGATCACCATTTTCAATAATCCCGCAAGAAGTGTATCTCAAGCATCGCCTGAGCTGGCCGCGGTTATCGAAATGCAAACAGACGCTCAGCTGCTACCTGCGCAAGTTGCCCATTGTCGGTGAACTGCAGCTTCAAGCCCAGTTTTCAGGCAGAGCTGTCCCTGACACCCTGATCGTTATAGGGTGTTCTAGTCCTAGCCTTTGCGGACGGGATTTAATCCAAGCATTGTCAATACTTCCGAGTGAGTTCCTCAGAACAGTGCAATCGATGTCAGTTGCTCGCGACAGCCTCTGCACGGAGTTTCACACACTTTTTGAATCTGGGCTCAGAAGAATTCAGGGGCCTCCTGTGAAATTCCACCTTCGAGAAGGCGCCCAACCTAAGTTCCACAAGGCGCGGCATGTCCCTTACGCTCTTCGTGAGAAAGTGGAAACGGAGCTGGAACGCTTAGTGAGTGAAGGCATATTATCGCCTATAGCACATTCAGAGTGGGCAGCACCAATAGTGCTGGTACTAAAGAAAGACGGGTCCCTCCGCGTCTGCGGTGATTTTAAGACCACAATTAATGCTGCGTGCATAACGGAGCACTATCCACTACCTAACATCGAGGATATTTTCACGTCACTTTGTGAGGGATCTCTTTTCACTACATTGGATCTGAAGGACACATATAACCAGCTCCCCTTAAATGAGGAAGCCAAGAAGTTGGCCGTGATAAACACATACAAGGGGCTGTTCTGCTATAACCGTCTTCTGTTTGGAGTTTGTAGTGTCCCTAGTTTCGGTTTCAATGCATAGTCTAGCAACATTGGTGGCTCTGTTGTTGTCTTGTTTATATGAGTGTTCTAGAATAAAGCGGCATTCGGTTTTGTTGTGTTATGGTGGCTGGTCTGCTCTCTTCTTCACGGCCTCAGGCTGAAACACCACATTGGCGACGAGTGTTAATGAAGGCGTTACCTCGCCTGTAGCCACGCGCCCGTCATGAGCTTCTCCGGCCTCGCCCCACCGCCACCGTTTTTGCCCGCGCAAGGCCACCCACCGGTTCCGTGGCCGCAAAGGTTTCGCATGTCTGAAACCTTTCTTCTGGCCTTCGGAGCATCGGACTTTACGCCCGAACGACGCAAAGCCCTCCTCCTACACAGTCTGGGAATTGAAGGCCAACGTATTTTCTTCACACTGCCACCCCACACCTCCGAAACCGACCCCCCGGGCTCTACCGCGACTGAGACCGATGAGGTCATGAAGTTGGCCGCTGCCCCATCATCATACGACCAAGCCGTCGCTGCGTTGACGCAGCATTTTGCCTCGGCAAGCAATGTTGTCATGGAGCGCCATCGCTTCCGCCGCCGCACCCAGCAGCCAGGCGAGTCCATATAAGACTACGTCGCCGCTTTACGGGAGCTTGCTTCTTCGTGTTCTTTCGTCGCCACGGACAACTCTCTCCGCGACCAGTTCGTAGAAGGCATCTCGTCAGAAAATCTTCGCGAACGTCTGCTTTTAGAAGGGTCATCGCTCACTTTTTCACGTGCCGTACTCCTGGCACAGCAACTCGAACAGGCTGCTCAGCAAGTTCGTGAGCTTGTTCCAGGGCACGTTCAGCAGCTAACTTCACGAGGCGGTTGGTTTCCAAGAGGATCAATGCGGCCGCGCTCGTCTTCCCAAGCACGTTCGGCACGCTCAATTTCCCCCGAGTGCTTCAGCGGCTCGAACAATGCGTCTCCGTACTGTTATCGTTGTGGTTCCCACCAGCACCGTGCTTCATCGTCCCCCCTGTCCCGCAGAAGGTCAGCGCTGTTTTCACTGCGATCACATTGGGCACTTCCGCAACAGGCAACAGTGTCATTCCACCGCTTCCGTCCATGAAGTCGACTGCCAAACCTTGTCCAGTGATGCTGAAGGGTTAAGCGTTCTTACCGTGGCCAGTCCTGCACGAGCCAGCAGTTTCGTTGATGTTTTCATCGCCAGCAAATTTTTGAAGTTTCTTGTTGACTCAGGATCGTCTGTTTCCATCTTGGAAGAGAGCATTTTGAAGCAACATTTTGCTAATGAGTCGCTTCTTTCCGCTCCGCGAGTGAAGCTGCTCGATTACTCCAAGCACTGCATTCCCGTACGTGGTTGTTTCTTCACGGAAGTCACATTCAAGGGACGTACAGCCTATCTCCTGTTCTATGTTGTGGCGGAAGGTACATCCATCCTCAGCATCGATGCGATCAGAGTTTTGGACCTGCACATTGAAGGGTCGTCCCTGCATTGCTTCGAGACGTCGACGATGCCAGCGACACTCAACGCCGCTCAGCTCTCAGGCTCGTGCCAAGTTTCGCCAACCAACTCCCTTCCGAAGACCATGTCTAGTGAGTTCGGCTCCCTCTTCGGCCCGGGCCTTCGGTTTGCCAAGGGCTTCGTTTACCGCATCAAGACGCGACTCGAGGTGCTTCCTGTGACATCAAAACTTCGACGTCTTCCACTGACACTCCGACCTCAAGTTTCGGAAGAGCTTCGTAAATTGGAAGAACTGGATGTCATCGAGCGCATTAATGCCTCGGAGTCGGTGTCCCCTATCGTTGTAGTAAGGAAGAAGGACGGTGGCATTTGACTCTGTGTCGACCTTCGGGAACCTAATAAAGCTGTCATCGCCGATAGTTTTCCGCTTCCTCACATGGAAGAGCTCTTGAACAGCCTCGTCGGTGCAACAGTCTTCTCCAAGTTGGATCTTGCATCTGCCTACCACCAGGTTCTGCTGCACCTCGAGAGCCGAGACTTGACTGCATTCGTGACTCACGATGGCCTGTTCCGTTTCAAGCGCGTATGCTTTGGGCTGGCGTCTGCCCCCGCAACCTTCCAGCAGCTTATGTTGCAGATTCTCAAGGGATGTTCTGGCGTTTTGTTCTACATAGACGATATTATTGTGTTCGGCCGCACCGAACAAGAGCACTTAAGGAATTTGGCCGCTGTTCTCCGCTGCATCAAGGCTGCTGGACTCAAGCTCAACCACAAATGCACCTTTGGCGTCAAAGAATTGTCCTTCTTGGGCCACAGGGTCACAGCTCAAGGCATTGCACCACTGCCTGAAAAAGTGGATTCAATACTGCGCACCCCCGCTCCTACTGACGCCGCTGGTCTGCGTTCGTTTCTCGGCTTAGTCAAGTACTACGCCAAGTTTGTTCCCTGCTTTGCTGCAGTCATGGATCCGATGCGTGCACTGCTCCGCAAGAATCAAGTCTTTACCTGGAGTGATGCTGTTGATGCTAGTTTCCGGAAGGTCAAGTTCTTGCTGTCATCCAGCAGAGTACTTCAGATGTTTGATCCCGCTCTTCCTGTGGTTGTCTCCACGGATGCGTCTGACTGCGGCCTTGGGGCCGTTCTTCAACAAGTGGATGGGCACCAGCTACGCACAGTCGCCTTCGCATCGCGCACTCTATCTTCAGCAGAGAAGAAGTATGCAGTTGGTGAACGGGAGGCACTTGCCTGCGTCTGGGCCTGCGAGCGTTGGCACACATACCTTTGGGGACGGCGCTTCACACTTCATACGGACCACCAAGCCTTGGTCTCCCTTCTGTCATCTCAGGGCTCGGGAAGACGTCCTCTTCACATCGCGCCTTGGTCAGAACGTCTTATGCGCTATAATTACACGGTGGAGTACCGCAAAGGCCCGGAAAATCAAGTTGTGGATGCCCTGTCCCGCCTTCCAGTGCCTGTTTCGCAGGAAGATGCCTCTGTCAACGAAGACGTTGTGTCTCTCATTGCCCCACTCTGCCTTACCACAGAGCAGTTCCAGCAGTCCCTGCGTGAAAATGATACCTTGGAACAAGTAAAGGCTTACATCTCATCATCTTGGCCTCCCCACAAGTCCGTTTCGGGTGAACTACAGCCATTTTTTGCTGTGCGTGAAGAACTGTCTGTGGTCGACGACTTGCTTCTGCGTGGAGAACGCCTCATAGTCTCTCCGTCCCTTACTCTACAGGTCATTTCCACTGCACACGAAGCACACCCCGGGATAGTTCGCACCAAGGCACGACTGCGAGAGCGATTTTAGTGGCCTGGAATGGACAGACAAGTGGAGCTTGCCATCCACAACTGCTTAGTTTGCCAGAATGCAGACAAGAGTGCCAAGACTGCAGTAACTTCGCTGAACCTGTACCCCTTCCAGAATGGCCATGGCAGAAGGTCGCCATCGATATTGTTGGTCCCATGGAAAGAGCGCCACACGATTGCCGGTTCACCATCACCCTCGTAGACTACTTCTCTAAATGGCCGGAGGTACAGTTCTGTAGCGAGGTGTCGACGCACATAGTGACAAGCTTTCTGCTCTCGGTATTTTCTAGAGAGGGCTACCCCGACGAAGTTGTGTGTGACAACGGCCCTCAGTTTTGCTCCCGAGAATTCAACCAGTTCCTGAAGGATCGTGCCATTCGCATTTCTCTCTTCGTTGTACTACCCCCAGGCAAACGGACTTGTAAAACGCTTCAACCGTGTGTTCAAAAACTTCGTACAGATAGCTTTGCTAGAACATCGGCCACTCCGCCCAGCGGTCATCGAGTACCTTGGCATCTACCGGTGCACACCGCATGCGACAACGGGGGTCGCCCCAGCTCTTTTGCTGCATAGAAGGCTGCCGAGAACACATCTGGACGTCGTCGGGTACCCGTCCTCTTCTTTCTTCAAAGACCCAGCCACCGAGCTCAGTTTGCTGCGTCGTAGGGTGAAGCAAAAGTAAAAGAGCAGCAAGAATCAGACAGATCTTCGTCGAGCCGCAAAGACGACCAACATCGCTGTAGGACACTTCGTTAGGGTGAGGAAACCCGCCGTCACCTTTAAGGGAGACCTCGTTCGGCAGTCCCCGTAAAGTGGTGAAACAGTGCAGACGGTCCTCTTTCCGCCTTGATGATGGCAAGATATGGAATGCATTTAAGCTTGCCAAAGTTCCTTCGGATTCCTATTTTTTGCATTCACAGGAGACTTGGAACGTGCCAAAGACTAGCACACCTGTGTCGTCGTCGCTGGGAAATCCTGAGCTACCAGCTGCTCGTGGGGCATCACAAGTAGCGGCTGCGGCTCTGCCTGTTCCTGTGACCTCACAGGCTGCTCACGACGCCGGCTCGACTGAACCACAAGCAGGTGCGCCTCTTCCTGTCGTGGTGGCCAACCAAGCTGCTTCAGACCCGGGCCTCCCTGAACCACAACCGTGTCCAGCTCCGGTGCGGGTTCAACCACCAAGGTCAAGACTCCCTCCGAAACGCTGCGACGGCTATGTGCAATAGATAGGGGTTCCATACATTTGTATACAGAGTATTCTTTTGTAGTTGTGTCAACTGTTTCTGGGATGGTGCCTGGTCACTGGGTTGGTTATACACCTTGTGACAAGAGTTGTGCACAAAGTGCCTTGCATTTAACACACTAACAGCGTAATAACACTGAAGGTTTTAAGGAGGGGAATATGTAGTGTCTCTAGTTTCAGTTTGAATGCATAGTCTAGCAACATTGGTGGCTCTATTGTTGTCTTGTATATATGAGTGTTCTAGAATAAAGCGGCATTCGGTTTTGTTGTGCTATGGTGGCTGGTCCGCTCTCCTTCACGGCCTCAGGCCGAAACACCACAGAGTTGCCTCGGCTCCCACGACTTTTCAGCGGCGCATGGAAACTGTCCTGGCTGGCCTTCCAGCCGTGCAGGTGTACTTGGACACGGTGTAAGAATAAGTTAGGTGCTGACACTCGCCGCTCCGCTAAAGGAGAGGGCGCGGGCAGATTGTGTTCGCCGATGACCTTGAGCCACGAGTAGTTTTCGCCGCACGAGTAGAGATGGCGCTACAGTATGGGGTGTCAGGGGCTCGTGCGCGGCGCATTCTGAAATTCACGCGCAAAGGAAGATATTTCTGAAAGTTTTGTGTGCAGGCTGTTCTATGATTTAGAAATGCGTTGCCCAGTGCCTGTGGGCCCTGTGAGTGCATTTGTTTTGCTGATCCGTGTTTTTATGACTCACCGAACGTATACCTCGACGCTGCATATGACGCCGAGTACCCGTTAGCGGCCATGTCGCTGGCTGCGCCTCGAAATGGGCAAAATGTGTTTTGTCCCGAATGGCAAGTCGGAGTATAGGACTTGTACGGAGCGTGTGTCGCCTTTCAAGGCTCCACGTGAACCAGAGCGCTTCGATAAATGGCGATGGGGGGATTCCGAGAGCAGAAAAAGTCTTGGAGCCTACTGACCATGTGTGCGTGAAGTATTTCTCAGAAGAAGGGACCTCTTCAATATATCATGCAGAATACAAGGGAAACGTCTTGTTGTTGCACACCCAAAAGAAACCTGTGCTCTCTTCGGATGCTGTGCCTAGCATTTTCCCGGGATGTCCAAAATACTTGATCGAGCAGCTAAAAACCAGAAAACCTCTGCGAAAACGGCAGGCTCTACCGCCGACTTCACGAAAGCGAGGGGGGCCAAAAGGTTCAACTGCTTCTGAAGTGCCTAACCCGACCGCTGAAAGTACGCCAAAATTATTGCGCGTAGAAACAGCGAGTCCAGGGCATGGCAATGCTGAATCAACAGGCACGCTAGCAAGAGGCCGCGCTTCGAATTCAGCACCGACGGGCCTCCTCCACGTGAAGAGGAGGATACTTCTCAACACCACACTGATAGTGTGAGCAGCCTATGCACTGCCAATTCACTTCGTCATCATGCCGGAAAGGTAATTGCTTATTTTAAACTATGATACCACTTTTCAAGCTGCCGCATCTACGCTTATTAGGACCAAGACACATTAAATGTTGTAGAATAACCAGTCAACAGGACACACACACACACACACACGCACGCACACTCACACACACAAACACACACACACTGACACTCACAAGTACGCACACGCACGCACGCACAAACACACACACACACGCAAACACACACTGACACTTACACGTATGCGTGTGCACACACACACACTGACACTCACAAGTACGCACACGCACGCACAAACACACACACGCAAACACACGCACACGCACGCACAATGTCGTCTTTCTAATCACTAGCGTGCCTTGGCTTTTCGGTGGAGACTGCCGCAAGGTATCAAACCGCAAACGTCCTCCACCTGCCATCCTATAGCAACTACCTCGCATTTTCGCTCACGGCCAACGTTGCTTTTTCTGCTCAGAAAAAAGACGCTGACGCCGGCACTGCCAACGCCGCCGACACCAGAAATTCAGCGAAACGATCTCTTTAACGATGTCACATCAAAATGCGACCGCTCTTCAGACCAACGTTTGCTGCTGTCGGAGCATTTATATGACAAAAACGCTGTAGGGAAATAAGCTGCACATACGATCAGAAAATCGATTTCGTTACTGCAAAATCCCCGTTTATTAATTTATTGACATCCATGTACATATGCATATCGAGCGCGGTAAACAAGCGAGGCTCCGCAGCAATAATCTACACAGCGCAGATCGGCGCCTTTTCCCAGTGAACCACTATGAACCACTAAGGGACCTTATGAACCACCGTCTGTCAGCGCCACCTGTCGCCGCCAAAGGAAACCGCCTATGCGGCGAACACAATCTGGACGCGGTGCCGGCCGCAGAGTCATCACCTAACTTATTCTTACACCGTGACTTGGACGACGTATTAATAGCCGAGCGTCAAGACAGTAACGACTCCGTGCTCCGGGATGTTTTGCACCGGCTGCAGGAAAACGGTGTCAAGCTGAAGGCAGAAAAATGTCACTTCCGTAAAGACTCAATCGTCTACTTGGGGCACCGGATCGACAAAGACAGCTTGTACCCGTTGGAAAAGAACCTCGCTGCAATATGCGATTCACCACGGCCTACGAATGTAAGCGAACTGCGCTCGTTTTTGGGTCTGCTGTCGTATTATCACCGGTTCCTGCCACACATGTCAGCGATGTTGGCCCCCCTTGTATAATCTACTCAAAAAAGAGCATAAATGGGAGTGTGGTGCAACCCAGGAAAATTCTTATCTCAAGGCGAAACAAACGCTTCTCAGCTCACCAATGCTGACATATTTTCAGGCCGGCCAACCAGTGCGGTTGGAATGCGATGCATCACCGTCGGGTTTAGGCGCTGTCATCTCGCACCACATGGGCAACGTGGATAAGCCCATCGCTTTCTGTTCACGCACACTGACGCGCGCCGGAAAAAATTATTCGCAGCTCGAGAAGGAAGGTCTGGCGCTGGTGTTCGGAGTCTCAAAGTTTCGAGACAACCTGTTGGGCCGCGAGTTTGTGCTGGTGACGGACCACCAACCACTTGTGGGTCTTCTACGAGAAGATCGACCGGCGCCTCCAATGGCGTCGGCGCGTATCCAGAGGTGGGCTCTGTTCCTAAGCCAATACCGGTACCGCATCGAGTACAGGGCCGGGAAGCAAAACGCCAATGCAGACGCACTTAGCCGTTTGCCAGTGCCGACACCAGAGGCTGTTCGCTCGGAAACCTTGCCAGAATACATGCTGTCCACAGAGAATCTTGACAGCTCGTTCGTGCCAGCGGGTGCTTTAAGGGCACTGATGAGTGCAGACTAATGCCTTTGTGTTGCCCAGAACTTCATACTTAATGGATGGCCTAAACGCCTCTCATCGTGTCACAGTCATCTTCAACCTTATTTTTGCAGAAGCCTGGAACTGTCGAGCACAGAAGGTCTGCTCAACTGGGGTCATCGAGTTATCATACCCTGCAAGGCGCGGGGGCCCATGCTTTCCGAGCTACACCGGTCACACCAGGGAGCATCTGCGATGAAAAGACTGGCTCGGACACTGTTCTGGTGGCCAGGGTTGGATGGCGAGATCGAAAATCTCGCTCGTTCATGCATGCCATGAGTACAAGCTCAAACTGCCACATCGCCAGGAGCCTATCAGCTGGCCAGAAACAGGGATGAAGTGGTCACGGCTTCACATTGATTATGCCGGGCCAATAGAGGGGCGCATGCTGCTGATAGTCATCGACTCGCACACAAAGTGGATCGAGGCACTCCCAGTCAGGTCGGCAACCACCGAAGTCACAATAACACAGCTTCGCGAATTATTCGCGCGTTTTGGCTTGCCACAAACTGTAGTGTCAGATAACGGGCCCCAGTTTGCAAGTCAGCAGTTTGCCCAGTTCATGACAGACAACAACATAACGCATCTGCGCAGTGCCCCGTACGACCCACAGTCTAACGGCCTTGCGGAACGCGCAGTTCACACTATCAAGGATGGCCTTGTCAAACATTCGAAGGTGAACGACCTCGAAGCTAAACTAGCGCGAGTATTGCTAGGCTACCGATGCACGCCCCTACCGTGCGGAAAGTCTCCTTCGGAACTGCTGCTTAATTATCAAGTTCGTTCACGCTTGGATACATGTGCGCCATCTTTATCTCGGAGTCGTTCCCAGCCTTCGAGATTCCAGCCCAGGGACCCGGTGTGGGTGCGCAATTTTGGACACGGGAGGCGGTCGTGCCCAGGCGTCATCAAAGGCACCGAAGGTTCGCGCCTCATGACAGTCGACACACCAGGTGGGCCAACCTGGCATCCCTTAGACCAGATTCGGCCGCGGGTGTCTATGTCACCCGAGACTCCAAAGGCGAAGACTTTCGAATCAGTACCGCCCAGCCGTGACAACGGGGAGCAGCAGGCGCCCCCCACGAGTGGAGCGGTTAAGCCCGGCAACTCCAGCACGCAAGGACGCTGTTCCCGTTCCTTCTACAACGCCACCAACATCTCTTCCAGCTGTGGGGGGCTTCCCCAACTCCTCCGGTCTTACAAAGGTCTACCCGACTACGAAGACCCGTGCAAAGACTCAATCTTTAAAAGAAAGGGAGAAGTGGTAAGAAGTGCAGTGCCAACACGTGTCAAACGTCATCCACCGTCTTGTGTTACGTCATAGGCCAGCCGCATATATATACTTCATTGTCTGCTAAATAAAGCTGTTCTGCGTTGGTTCCCGGCCTGGCTCTGTCACTCTGGCATAAGCTACAACAGAGCTTTCTTCTGCTGCCGTTTTGCCTCCCAACCTTGTCACAGCTGTGGATTTTCTCCTGCTTTCCGGTCAAGAATGTGTTCTTACGATGAAGTCATGAGACATTCTAGATGGTGATGCCGTAGTTGTCCCTTGCCAGCGCTGCATTTTTCGAGGAATCGCCATTGCATCTTGTCTCATTCGGTTCTCACGTGGTTATGTGAGCATCACCGCCTAAAACACGATGCCGGAACCACTACTGCTGCCTGAGGGGACCACTGTTGCCAGTATTATCGAAGAAGCACCTGTATGTGTCGTCACTGTTTCACCTGCCTCGTCATTCTCAAAGTGTATGCCCGCGGAAGGTTCATCTTGTGCTCTCAAGGCCACTTTGAGCAAAGATCTGAATCCAACACAGACTGATGCCTTGCTAACCATATTAATGAAACACAAAGCTTGCTTTGACGTTTGTTCCCATGGCTTGGGTCAAACAACAGTGGCCGCTCATCGTATCGACACCAACGGGTGTCGCGTCATCCGCCGCCGCCCTTACCGTGTGTCAGCTTCTGAACGCAAGGTCATAGAAGAACAAGTCAACGACATGCTCACACGCAACGTTATCAGGTCTTCAGCAAGCCCATGGTCTTCTCCGGTTGTATTAGTTAAAAAAAAAGGATGGCTTGGTGTAATTTTGCATTGGTTATAGAGCATTGAACAAAATTACCTGTAAGGACGTCTATCCCATGCCTCGCATCGACGACGCTCTTGATACTTTACAAGGTGCCGAGTACTTTTCAAGTCTCGACTTGCGCTCTGGTTATCGGCTGATCCCGATGCACGAGTCCGATAAAGAGAAGACTGTGTTTGCCACGCCAGATGGACTATTTGAATTCAGTGTAATGCCTTTTGGCCTATGCAATGCCCCAGCCACATTCGAACGAATGATAGATACAGTACTGTGTGGATTAAAATGGAAGACCTGCCTTCGCTACCTGGACGACATCGTCATCTTTTCGTCCAGTTTCTCAAAGCACTGGAACTGCTAGACGAAGTTCTAACGTGTCTAGCGAAGGCCGGTCTGCATCTCAACACTAAGAAGTGTCGGTTTGCCAGTCGCAGCATCAAGGTATTAGGTCACGTTGTCAGTAAACATGGCGTTGAGCCCGATCTCAACACGTTTGCCGCAGTACTGCACTTTCCTACACCAACCACACCTAAAGAACTTCGCAGCTTCCTTGGCTTAGCATCGTACTTCCGCTGCTTTGTGCGTGATTTTGCCACTATTGCAGCTCCTCTGCGCAAACTTCTGACCGCGAGCGCACCCTTTGTCTGGTCGGATGACTGCGAAGCCGCTTTTCACACTCTCAAGCGATGTCTCACATCACGGCCAGTGCTTCGCCACCTCAACCCTGCAGCACCCACTCTCCTACACACTGACGCAAGTGGACATGGCATCGGTGCTGTCCTGCTTCAGCGGAACCACGCTTCTGAAGAACAAGTCGTGGCCTACGCAAGCCGTACTCTTTCTCCTGCTTAGCGAAATTACAGCATCACTGAACAAGAATGCCTCGCCATCGTGTGGTCCGTACAAAAGTTTCGCCCTTATTTATACGGCCGACATTTCATAATCGTCACTGACCATCATGCTCTGTGTTGGTTATCATCTCTCAAGATCATGTCGGGACGCCTTGGCTGTTGGGTGCTGCGTTTGCAGGAGTATGACTACAGCGTCACATATAGGTCAGGTCGGCAACACCAAGATGACGACGCTTTGTCGTGCTGCCCGCTTTTGCCAAGCGCCCAAGTGTTACCTTCCATCTGTTCGTCACCGACCAGCCAAGTGGCCAAGCAGACTGTTGGTCCGAAAGAGTCCATTGCCTCAGCGGACCTTCTTTCATCCCCAGACCTCGCCTCACTTCAACATGAAGATACATACCGCCGCACAATTATCGATCGGCTCACTGGCTTATCTCATGCTCCCAACAGCCGCTTAACCCTTTAAAGCCTGAATTATGAAACCGCCGAACAAAATAAAAACTGTTTTCATTTTCTAGCTTTAAATAGTAACCTTTAATTGATTCTGCAGTTAAATTATCTAAAATGCAACTTTAATGCATACTTTTAGGTATGTCATGAATTCGCGATATGCCACAGAAACGAGGATCTGGCAACGAAAAACGTCTTTCAGAACTATGTAACATGTTGTGTGCCACCTCTTGGGTGCGTACACACCAAATAAACAAAATTATTGAACATTGAACTTACGCAACTAAGGCGACAAAGAACGAAGTGAGAGCTGTCGCACGTACTTCGCGCTCTCCGCCACCACCTACAAAACAATTGGTTCTATCATAGAATACCTTACACAAGACGGCGCAAGATTTGTTAATTCTGAAAGCTACATTGCCCGTGAGTACTTGACAGCCGGTTAAAGGTGGCACGCGTTTCGTGACTTGTTGGCTCGGAGTTTTTCGGTATGTCGCGAACTCACGACATCCGGCAGTAAAGGGTTAAAGGGGTCATGAACCACCCCTCGCGCTTGGCGTGAAAAACACCTTGGAATGAGTTGGACGCCTCCCAGAAATACATAGCCGAAAGAATTTTTCGAAAAGCTAAAGTAAGACCGGAGATACAGCGATTGCAATATTTGCATGATGCATTCGCCCTCAACTTGCTTCCCTCCGCAGGAGAGAGCAGAGGCGTTCGTGGCGCCCCGCCCAGTGCATTACGTCGCCTCGCTTCAGTGTTGTGTGGTTTCCTTTCCGCGTAACATGGCGGTGCTGAAGGCTGCTGCTGGCAACTCATAGTTCCGGTTGACGGCTTCTCGCTGCGCTGTAGCTGATGTAGCTGTGCGGTCTGGCGCGGTGTCTCCGCTCGGAAAAACTGCATGGCGCTTTGAGCGCGCGCCGGTGAAGTTACCGCAAGCTGCCGTTTTGTCGTGGAAGCGAGTGCGGAACCACTAGTTTGCTGTTGGCGGGCCAGCATTTCTTCAGTTTGAAACAATGTCTGCCTGTAGTGCAGTAAACTGCTCAAGCTGACTAGGAAGGTCATCAAGGAAGGCGTTTCATGAGACGGTACCCCGAAATTGTATCAGGTTTTGCTCATTCTACTAGGAAATAAGCAGTGAGGTATGATTGGGAATCGCCTGGATTTTTCTCAGCTCCCCTACAAAATGAACTTGACGGGCAGGCTGAGCGTAATCCTTCGCCGTCACCATAAGTTGGCAATATAGATGGCTACATTGCAGGCTTTCTGTGACTCATTCAGCGGCAGCAGATCCCCTGTGCGAGGTGCCACTGATGTAGCGTCAACAGCATCGGCATCGCAAAAATCGGCAGATACGCTCACGTTTCCTCACAAGCGCAGGTGCCACGATGCATGTGCTCATTACGTGCTACCCTATTGGAAAACCCAGTGGTGCTCTTTCAGTGCCATACATAATTATTTGACCAGTGTGGCGCAGGGTACTGGGACGCTGGCACACTGCACGACGCACCCTTGATGCTGGCGTGCGGCACACCCGTTTTGGGCAGAAATCGGGCTTTTAAAATGCTTTTGAAAATTCTGGTCAGGGCCAGATCGTAATCCCGACCAAAACACAAGCACTGCAACAAAAAAGAAAAAAAAGAACGAGTAAGAAAAAGAATGAGTCAGGGAGGCTCGAACCCAGCTCGTCGGCACACACTGCAACATGAAGCTGACACGCTACTTGCTATGCTACACTTCAAAAACGGAGAATGGCGTCTTTACTTCATACCCGATTCCGGTGGCCAGTTTTTTTTCATCGCCTTGTTTAGAAATGCAGATTTTTGTCTCTCAGTGCTCGCGACAACCTCACAAAAGGTAGTTAATTCGTTTGTTATGTGTGGCCCAGGGTCAGAACGTCCATCAGGCGCGTTTTATCGAAAAACATGAGTGTAACCGCAGATGGGAGCTTTGTTCAACTTCCAAGCAAACTTCCACGCGCGCTCGCTCGAAAATAAGCTGGTGCGCTGAGTTCAGCAGACGATAGTTGGCCACCACCGGAAGTGAGTCATCTTTTTGAAAACTCGCAACGAAGTTTTTCCAAATTTCAGCCTGTTTATTTAACTACAACAATTGTTATACACAGTGCCAACGGGAACAAGCGCATCTGATGCAAACAGCGCTCTCAATATATGTCAGCTAGTGGCCAATAATCTTTTTGCAACATCCGATGACAGAAACGTGATGTCCTATGACAGACGCCCGCCCTCCGACGAGAGTGAGAACCGGCCTCTGTTTGGAAAGAGGGCACTTGAGAAAACAGCAACTTCGTGCTCCGCTTGTAGCCTTTACACAGCGCGCACGGCTGTAATATTTGGCTGAGCAGTTCATAGCCGTGTCATCTCTCCGCAGAATGTGTTTTTTCAACAAGACCGAGGGGTGCGTCATGACCCCTTTAAGACGACAGCTTGCACGTTTCAAACTCCAAGATGGAACATTATGTCGGCAAATTTACCATCCTCTCGGTAACCAATGGGTCCCGGTCGTCCCTCGCTCACTTCGTCTCCAGGTTTTACAAGCGTTTCATGTCAACGCGACAGCTGGCCACTTAGGTTTCCACAAGACCTACGACCGCATCAAGACTCGCTGCTTTTGGCCTGGCCTCTCCACTTGTGTGGCTAAGTACGTCGGTTCCCGCCCATCATGCCAGCACCGGAAATGTACCACATCTCTTCCCGCGGGGCCTTTGCAACCTCTGCCGTGCCCGTCCACTCCCTTTGAATAAGTGGGCATAGATTTATACGGACCCCTTCCGCTTACGCCCGCCGGTCACAGTTGGATTGTTAGTGCCATGGACCATCTTACTCGCTACGCGGAGACGGCAGCTGTTCTCTCTGATGCTACCTGTGAAGTCACCGATTTTGTCCTGCATGCCATTACTTTGCGCCATGGCGCCCCTCGTGTGCTCCTTAGTGATCATGGCCAGACATTTCTTTCCCATGTCCTTGCTGAAGTCCTCCAGGCCTCTAACACCATCCACAAGACCGCATAAGCGTATCATCCGCAAACAAATAGTTTGACAGAGCGTTTTCACCGAACTTTGTCCGACATTATCCCCATGTGCATCCAACCAGATCACAAAAACTGGGACACTACACTTCCTTTCATCACGTTTGCATATAATACTGCCATACAACATACGACGAATTACAGCCCGTTTTTCCTCGTGTATGGCCGTGCACAGCCTTTCGTTCTGGACACGACTTTCTTGTCCACATCCTCTGTTCCATCTGCGTCCCTCCCAGAAGAGTTTGCTGCCCGTGTCGCCCGATGCCGTGAAATTGCCCGCGCCAACACTGCTACCATTCAGGACAAGAAGAAAGTCGGTTTTGATGCGAAACGTCGAGTTGTTGTGTTCCGCGCAAGCAACGAAGTCCTCCTGTGGACACCTGTTCGTGCACCTGGGCTCTGTGAAAAATTCCTTCCTAGATATCTCTGTCTATACACCGTGCTGGAAAGAACATCTGCCGTGAACTATCGCGTCACTCCTGTCAGCGCGGCTACTGATCGTCGTCACCGCAGCACCAAGATCGCTCACGTCTCTCGGCTGAAGCCTTATATTCGGCGTTCCTACCCTTGCTAATTTGCGCCCCCACATTCACGAAGGGGGGTAAATAGTGTGAGTGCTGACTATGTTCATCGTCTTCCTCTGTATATACAAACCACTGTGATCATCATTATCGACTGTCCCGTGGGCTGCTCCGCTTTTGTCTCACGCGCCTGGTTTAAAATATATCTTTGCTGGATGTCGTCTCATAATATATATATAAAGTGATTCTGGGTCCAGGTAAGTATATACAGTCAAGTAGACACGCGGACGAAGCAATTTATTGACGTTTCAGCCGTGGTATATATATATATATACCACGGCTATGTACCACGGCTATATATATATATATATATATATATATATATATATATATATATATATATATATACCACTGTGATCATAATCATCGTCTGTCCCGCGGGCTGCTCCGCTTTTGTCTCACGCGTCTGGGTTCCAGCACGGTGTATATATATATATATATATATATATATATATATATATATATATATATATATATATATATAGGGTGTGTTCAGATAAGAATGTCGGTGCATGTCCGCCGACCCCCTTTAATTTCGCCGAAAAAATATTTTGTTGTCCGAGTCCCCAGGACCACAAAACCACTTTTGGTTTCGCGAGAAAAAATTTCACCTTCTTTAAAAAAAATTCACAAGTCTCCACTGAGCCGCCACCGCCTCTTTCGGATTTCGCGAAAATGGGATTTCGATAAGACGCTACAAAAGCACTATTGTAGCTGTAGGTCCGAAAAATTTTCTCCACATACTACGGATAGGTTGTGTTGAGAAAAAATTATTAGTTTGCAGTTTTGATGTAGTTCTGTTAAGAAAAAAAATCGCGAAATCGACACAAAGCTCAATAATGCTCATATTTAAGATTTTTTTTTCTCCGCAAGTATACATGCCAGACTTCCCAAAGTTTTTAACAACGTTGCCATTTGTTTGGTGAACAAGTGTGCTGAACGAAATACCTGAGAGTGGCTTCAAACGTTAACCAGAAATGTTCAACTGCGGACATGTCTCTCAAAATGCAATATTTTGAAGATCATTTAAAAAAAAAACACCATCTTCGATTTTCTTTAAACTCTCCGGAATTAAAGCCAAGCACGTGTTCTAACTTAATCTGTAAAAACATGTTGCATTATTTTTGTGAGGTCGGAACTACGAAGCACGAAAAGTGGCCAAATTGACGTATAGTGAGTAACCACAACATTGAGCGAGCATGGAGCAATAGTTGCCATTATCGTTATTTTTAGGTCGCGAATGTCTTCTGTGGATTGACGGATTGTCAGGAATAAAACAGGAACAGTTGGTTTTGAAGAGGAAATTATTACTACATTTTTTTACGCAAATCACAAAAACTTCTACATCAGTGATGTGATCGGCCAAAGCCGATTCGGCGCAGCTTCTGGAGCAGCTAAAACCTCGTTCTGGAGCAGCAAAGCAGCCTTTTGGAGCAGTTGCCTCTCACAACTTTTTAAGTAGCTAAGCGGGAGCAGTTTTACCACATTTACCAATAAACACATACACGTATTGGTGTATATATAGTTTCCCAAAAAGTGGAATTAACTAAGTGCTCTTCGGTTTCTTGCGGAGAGCCCTAAACTTCTATATATCCGTGCCATATCAGGCCGCCCAACATTTCCTCCCGATACAATTCTTATTTCTTTTTTGGTTGGGCTTTCCCTGAAGCTCAAGACAGCAAAAGTTTTCCACGCATATTCTTTTGTTATTAAAAAAAAAGACCCATTGCGAGGACATCTGTGCTTGTCTGTACAACCTAGATGCTTGAGTAGTGTGGTGAAGTTTTATAGACAGACTTGTAAGGCTTTTGGTTCATTGGCGGTTTATAACATGGAGGGTTTAATAAATGATTGACAAATTGTGGTAAAATTTCAACGGCACGCTCAACGAAATTTGTGATGATGGAAGGCTTTCATTGTATTTAGACATGTTCTCTAAATTGAACTTTTGTGCAGTCGAGAAGCAGCACTGATACAACGAGATAGTGCGTCACCGTGGTTTCCCAACATATCACTGCAGCGGCTGGAATTGCTGATAAATGCTGGCCGTTATATGGTATTAAAACTTGAGTGCACTGTATGAAATCTTTTGGAGGTGAGCACAAGTAGCACTACATCTTCTTGATAAACTAACCTAGCTAGAAATTCTAATTACATACATGTAATGCTTACTGTAATTTATGCAATCAATCATGTAAAAAACTACCATCTCACAAAAACTTGTAGTTGTACAGATTATTAGTTTTTTTTTTCTGTCTCCATAACCTTAAGTTTCTTTACCTGACCTGACGATGTAGTTTCATAGAATGGGTAGTTGGCACTCTGTGGTGCCAACTACCCCCCCCCCCCTCCCTTTCTGGCCGGTGAACTCAATATGCAGATTTTACAGTTGAATTGAATCTAGATGTGTAATGGAGTGCTGAAATAAATCTTGCATATGTGAATCTGCCATCTCGATCTATACTGTGTGCCTGCCAACCTACATGACAACTTTAGCTTCCACCTCCCCCTCCCTGGCGTCGCTGTCTTGTGTCAGTACAACCAGCTCTTGTACAAGCTGCCAGCTTACATTATTTCGCGCGCCTCCACCTATTAGCACTAAGCTAAAGTTTACGGCAGGGCACGTGCTTCGGTGCAGAAGTCGCCATTTACCAGACACTGTGTGCATGGTTTTGCAGCTGGGCAAAATGGTCGCAACGGGTGGCAAGTGCGAGTTACTGCTCATCACCATTAGCTCAATTGAATAATCTGTGTTGAGTACGCAGATGGTGGCCCTGTGAGATTTCTTATAACTACAGAGCTCTCGCCTGTCTGCTTCAATGGCCACTAAAATTACAATGGTAAATTATGTAATTCGAGCACCTGTCATATTTTTGCTCTCTCCGAAGGACTGCGAAAATTATGTCTTGTCGCACGCTCGGCGCTAGTTATACGATTTTCGACTAATTGTAGCAGGATGTAGCAGGTTTCCCCTCTTGGCGCAGTTTGACGCAATTGGCGCAGCAATCACATCACTGACTTCTACATGGGTCCCAGCCACTGAGCATGCCGCAATAATGAGTCGCACTCTTCGCAGGAATCGCTTTCAAAATTTTTCGCGCATGTGAGCCTGCGTACGCCTCATAAAGGAGGTGGCTGGAGAGGATCCACCGCTGGATATTTATCGCTTCCCATGGCACATCGGTAATGTGATAATGCAGACGGTGCGTGTCGGCACAAGCGGCGCTTCTGCAGCCCGACTGCGCTCACCCGGTCCCTGAAAAAAAAATGAAATAAACGAGAAACAGCTCAACTCGCTTAAGAAAGGTCGAAGTGATTAGAGAACGTCGGCTTTCACTTCCGTTCGTCGTCGACAACCCGGCAGTCCTCTGCTGGTGAACGAACGTGAGTACGCGTGCGTGTATTACACTCCTCTGATATTGATGGCCACGTTGTGGAGCTCAGAGCGAGCGTTTTGCGCTGACTACCGAAAGAGGCATACGAAGAAGATTGCCTACAAGTGGAACTTTCGATGTGTGAAAGATTTGAATGTCGCCTTACTAAGAAAGCGCATGCCAGAAAAAGCATCATCCATCAGAGAAACCGACATTTTGTGCCAGAGCTGTTTCAACCGCTTGAAACAGATCGTCGTAGAGTCTCCAGATGCATCTCAGTCTGACGCAAATTTTGTTCCCGAACAAACTGCTGTCGAAGAGCTAAAATTACTCGTTAAGACAACCGACGTGACAACTCTGAAAATTCCGGCGAAAGTGAAAGCACAATGCCGAGTGTCTTCCGCCAAGCGTAAGAAAGCGGCGATCGAGGGCGCTATCTCCAGGACAATTTCTGCTGTCCTTACAATAGCATACTCCAGTACAGAGGAACCTGGTCCTTCATGGGAAACCTGCAACACGTGTCGCGAGTGGCTGCGCAACCTAAAGCACACATTCGATACCTGCGAATCATACTATGAACGCTGCCGCCTCCTGACATTGCTCCCTGTGAACCTTTCTCATCAAGAAATTCAAGAAATGATTCCATCCGCAACTCGGCACCTCATTTGGAAATCCAGAAAATACAGACACCCGGGTGTGGTCAAATCCGAACCTCTACACCAGATCGAAGCTGAAGCCAGAAAACGTACAGGCAGCAGTGAAATACTATACTGACGATGAGCTCAACTCCACCCAACAAAGCCCAAACAAGGAAGATTTCATTGCAATTAGTTCTAAAGGACAAAAAGAGTACGTTTCAAAACGGCTGATGACCAGGTCCATTCGGGAAACATTTCGTCTACAGCGGCTTACCCTGACACAGGGATCGATCTCACGAAGTTCTCCTCCTTGAGGCCGAAATGGGTTGTGTCCACAAGGTTGCTTCACCCGGAGCAAGATACGCACAAGTGCTTCAGTGACGTTTGTGACTGTCTAACTTGTCTGACTATGACTTCTGACTATGACTCCCTGTGTATACAATAGGGGTAAATAAACAGTTCCTTCTGAGAGCTCGACTTGACTACATTTCTGGAAATCTTGCGGTTAGTCCTTACGCCAGGACCAAAACTATGGTGTACTGGAATGGGGTAGTGTGCCGTCTGGCGCCTGAGACGTGGCTCTTTTTGCGATGACGGCCTAGTCAACAGAGCACACCGTTCTACGGTGGCGCCACCACTCGCTGGAGCTTAGAGTCATTGTATGACAGCGGATAATATACGGCCTCCGAGATGGGCTCGGCTTTGACGGAGGCCTTGTTTAAACTTACACTAATTGGTGCACGAGTGCTTCGCTATCTTCGCTGACACTTCGTTTCTGCGGCGTTCTCTTGTGTTGCTGGCAATGGTGAATCTTCGAGACTATGCGACAGAAAGAGGTGGTAGCCAAGGGAGCACCGTTGATAATCTTGCGGACATCATATACACATTAGAAGACGATCGAAAAACACCCGCATCATTCAGCAATGGTCTTTCGCTCTTATTACCATCTGCAGAGCTCATTTATTAATTTCAGCTAGTAAATGTTTCCTTTTATCCGCATTATGCAAACACAAGGCTTACACGAGCAAAAAACGAAATCTTTTACCGTCTGCATTATGTGCAGACGACGCTCAATAAAAGCATTGAAAGCAGACGATCAGAAATGTAGTGCCGCGCACGAAC
This sequence comes from Rhipicephalus appendiculatus, assembly GCA_030522465.1. Lineage (NCBI taxonomy): Eukaryota > Metazoa > Arthropoda > Arachnida > Ixodida > Ixodidae > Rhipicephalus > Rhipicephalus appendiculatus. Next base: position 2,943,630 of record JALIZH010032969.1, read on the forward strand.
GTTACGATTGTTTCGTTTCCTGACGTTACCCAGCGTGTGAAGAACTTTGAAGCCGTTATGTTACCCCGCATTTTGAGCTCTTCTTTCACGTACGAAGCGCCAAAATGTGGCCTTCATGTGGACTTAAGCGACCTCAAGTAAGTGTACTTGTTCACTTCCACAATCGCACTCTGCGTGGGGGGCACGTTTAAGACTTTTCATATTTGTCGGCGGTTAGTCACATAATGGTATGAAACCTAGAAACAAACAAAACTGTGCGAAAGAATGATGTTTATCTGCCTTAACCAGCACTAGGCCCCGCATGACAAATTCAAAATTCGCGCCATAAGCACACCGTTCGATCGCAGCGCCCTGCTGGTGGCGTCATCGCAAAAGCGACCACCACTCTCCCATTGGTTTGCTCTGAAGACGGCACACTATCCCATTCTAGTACACCATACCAAAACTGCGACGCGTGATCGCACGCAAATGAACAAATTTGCACTTTAAGGCAACTCTTTGGTTTTTTCTGTAAAGCTGTTGTCCCTCGAGCACAACAGATGACATTCAGAGCCTAAAAATAACGATAACGGCAACTATTGCTCCATGCTCGCTCAATGTTGTGGTTACTCACTATACGTCAATTTGGCCACTTTTCGTGCTTCGTAGTTCCGACCTCACAAAAATAATGCTTGTTTGTCACAAAAATAAAACATGTTTTTACAGATTAAGTTAGAACACGTGCTTGGCTTTAACTCTGGAGAGTTTAAAGAAAATCGAAGATGGTGTTTTTTTTTAAATGATCTTCAAAATATTGCATTTTGAGAGACGTGTCCTCAGTTGAACATTTCTGGTTAACGTTTGAAGCCACTCTCAGCTATTTCGTTCAACACACTTGTTCAAAAAACATAGGGCAATATTTTTAAAAACTTTGGGAAGTCTGGCGTTTATACTTGAGGAGGAAAAAAAATCTTAAATGTGAGCATTATTGAGCTTTGTGTCAATTTCGCGATTTTTTTTTCTTAACAGAACAACATAAAAACTGCAAGGTAATAATTTTTTCTCAACAACAACTATCCGTAGTATGTGGAGAAAATTTTTCGGACCTACAGCTACAATAGTGTTTTTGCAGCGTCTCATCGAAATCCCATTTTCGCGAAATCCGAAAGAGGCGGTGGCGGCTCAGTGGAGACTTGTGAATTTTTTTAAAGAAGGTGAAATTTTTTCTCGCGAAACCAAAAGTGGTTTTGTGGTCCTGGGGACTCAGAAAACAAAATATATGTTTTTCGGCGAAATTAAAGGGGGTCGGCGGACATGCACCGACGTTCTTATCTGAACACAGCCTATAATATATATATATATATATATATATATATATATATATATATATATATAAATAAACAATGAAGGGCTAACATAGGACCCGGAAGTAACAGTTCAAAAAATATATCCAGCACGTAGAAAAAAATGGTTCTTGGGAAGGACTGACGTTTCGGCTGCGGGACCGGCCTTCGTCGGTCCCGCGGCGAAATATATATATATATATATATATATATATATATATATATATATATATATATATATATATATATATATATGTGTGTGTGTGTGTGTGTGTGTGTGTGTGTGTGTGTGTAGCGGCAGGCATCTTAAGATGCCTGCCGCTACAGAAAAAGCAACTGTGAAGACAGCGAGCAAATACCGCATTTTCCTGATTTTTTAAAAATGGTGGACACATTTCTTGAAACACCCTGTATGTGTGTGTGTGTATATATATATATATATATATATACAGTGAAACCTCGGTGATACGATCACAGCTCGTACGAATTTCGGGGTGATACGAATTTTTCTTTGGTCCCGGCCAAGACCCATTGGCCTGCAATGTAATGGAGTACGGTTGTTGCGAATCGACTTTCACCCCGCGACGTTTGATACGAACATACGCTACCGCCCAGGTACGAAGAGGTACTGTCCGCGCTGTCGCGGCAGACGCGCCGAGCACTTGCGAGTGCGGGAACACAAGCACGGGCATGCACGCCGCACCGCCAAATCGTCAGAATCGCGGTGTCAACATGCGTGATTGTTGAGGTCGCACTTGTGCGGGCACGGCTGTAAATTTCCAAAAACATCCCCAATAGCTCCTCAATAAGAAGATCATAACATAGGACCGTAGTTCTGAAATTTTGTGGCCTTGATCTATCGCGTCAAAGCGCTTCTTCCGTTACTTTCGCCGCAGTACTCCGGTGTCATGCGAAAAAGCATAGTGAAATTTGGAAGGGGCTACTGCTGTCGCGCGTCACAATGCACCTGGTTCATTAATTAAACACGCGCGTACGGGCCGAATATTTACAAGTGCTGGTATGACTGCCGACATTTAAAAACTTAACTGACAATCATTCACAGTTCTTCCCGACGTTGCTGCGGCCCTGGAAAACAATAAATAAAAATGTACGCCAGCTTTCTTTTGTCGCATGCTTATTTCCCATGCTTTCTGGTGATACGAATTTCGGATGATACGAATATTTTTCGTGGTCCCGTGAGATTCGTATCACCGAGGTTTCACAGTATATATATCTATAAGAATGTTATACAAATTCAATATATTAGACATAATTTCTCCGTACACATCACTACTGCCAAGAAAATCAACACCAGTGCCTGTCAAGTGGGTGCAGCAGTGGTACAGTTGACCTGCCAAGGGGGGGCCAAGCCCCTCCTTAAAAGCGAAAGGGGGGCCAGGCCCCCCTGACTTTAAGCCCTGAGTGCTTCATTTGTGCTTGTGCGCTTGCATGCGTTGGACTCGACGCCATCATAACAGCAAAATGCAAGTTCCTTTCTCTTGAGGTGAAGGTGCGAATCATCAGCGAGGCTTCAACCGGTAGAAAAAAATGGATAAATTGCTGCGGAATTTGGCATCTCCAACAGCACACTATCCACAATTTTGAAGACGAAGGACGCGATCTCCAGTGCTATTTCTTCAGGGACGTCCACAAAGTGCAAGAAGTCGACGCCATCGGTACACGAGGATCTTGAAAAGGCATTGTACACTTGGTTCCTTGACATGCATGCTAAGAAGATGCCCATCAGCGCAAGCGTGTTGCAACCAAAGGCGCTAAACTATGCTTGCATGCTAGGCATTGAAAACTTTAATGCAAGCACAGGTTGGCTGACACGTTTCAAGGCCCGGCATGACATTCTTGGAAAAGTGTTGTGTGGCGAGTCTGCGGCTTCAGACACCAATGGCGCAGTGACTTGGGCATCATCTGCTTTGCCAGACATACTGAAAGACTATGCCTTGTCCAACATTTACAATGCGGATGAGACAGGACTCTCTTATGAACAGCTACCCAAAAAGACGCCGCACATGAAGGGCCAACCACGCAGTGAAGGGAAACGTAGCAAAAAATGTGTGACTCTGCTTCTCTGCACCAACATGGATCGCTCTGAGAAGCGCTGCCCGCTTGTCATCGGCAAGAGCTTGAGGCCTCGATGCTTCAAAGGCAGCAAGAGCTTGCAAGTAAGGTATGTAGCTAACAGAAAATCGTGGATGACACGGGTCACTTCTGTGATTGGATAAAAGCGTTTGACCGTGACATGAAGGCCCAAAACCGCAAGATGTGCTTGCTAATTGATAATTGCTCAGCTAATAACGATGATGACGTTGAGCTGGGCAATGAGGAAGTGCGCTTTTTCCCGCCCAACTGCACCGTTTTGATTCAGCCATTAGACCAGGGTATAATCCACAGCGTTAAAAGCGTTTATCGGCAGCGGCTCATTCAGCGACTGTTGCTGAATGTTGACACAGGGCGCCAGACCAAAGTGGAGTTATTCATGGCTGTCACGTACCTCGGGAGCGCTTGCAAATGGGACGGAATTAAGAGAGTTGGGAGACGGACGTGGCACAGCAAACAAACGTTATCACAGACAAAAAATGGCTAAGGGAAAACCCACTCAAAATTCACGCGAAGACAAACATGCACACAATGATAAGCTCTACATGAAAACCGAAACTAACTCCAATCCAAGTTAGGGGTCAATCCTAGCCCTAGCAAGTCACTAGCCAATATGTCCTCTCTCTGGCTACTGTCGTCGTGTGGTCGCGTCCTACTCGAACGTTCGTGGCGTCCGCTCGGTGCTACAGACTCACGGTCCTGTCGCAGCAGTGCTCGGAGACGTGTCCCGGACGTCGACGTAGGTCCGCATCGGTACTCCTCGTCTCCTTTGCTCGTACTCTGGCCGCCGTCGAAGTCGTCGTCGGACTTGCGAAGTTAGGCTTAGCTCCTTGCCACCCGATCCAACCGAACCTGGCTCTCGGGGGATTGTCGGTTGAAGGCCTGCCGTTGGGTCAAGAAGTGGAAGTGCTGCTGGTGCGTCGGAATCTGCTGTGGCGAGATGGCTGCAAGCCCGGGAAGCCTCGCTGGTCGCAAACCCAGGTCGACGGCCACCTCCCAAGCCTCACGCTGCCTACAGAAACCGCACTACCACTGCTCGCCGCGAGTGCGACGCTGCCTTCCTGTGACCTCTTCCTATGGCGCTCCACCGAACAATTCCATCCCTTTCCTCTGGGCTTTTTCATCCCTGCTCGGGTCGCGTGGCACACGCCCTTCGCCGACGAATCACGTGCATCGATGTGGCAGTGTAGCAAACCATCGGGCAACTTTTCATACTTGGCGTACCATCAGCACTCGCATCCCTTGGGCACGTGCCTCGTGCACCCCTTACTCATCACAATGACCCTACAAATGGTTGCCGCGGCGTCGACGGCGACCCAGCGAAGCATTATAGGAAACTGTTTTGCACACGCCGGCTTTAAGCCTGATGCTGATGTTATGGCCAACTCGTCACTCCAACTTGACGAAGACGACGATCGTGGCAGAGTGGAGCCACCTTCCACGGCAGCAACTGCAGCCTGGGCAGCCTTTGGGGACACCAGAAATGTACCAGAGGATGTGTGCATAGACCAGTACTTTGCCGCTGATGCGGACATTATTGCTCATGAAGAGCTAACAGACAAGGCCATTATTGAAGAAGTTCACCATGACGACGCGTCGTCGGAGGATGAGTGTGACGCACAAGACGCTTCGGTGTCGCATTCTGCATTGACTATGATGAACGCATTTGATGTAATTCGAGATTTCCTTGGCGTCCATGATGACGATGTCGCGATGAAGCTGATCACCGAATGCGAGCATCGCGCCATGGTGCTGATGTCGAAAGGAAGGCGGCAAACGAAGCTGACAGACTTCTTTCGAAAATAAATTGTGTTTGTGAAGTTTCTAGTAAAATGTGACAGTGTTCTGGGGCGGATTTCGCCACAACGAAATTTCCCCTAGAATGAAATTTTTCACGCGTCCCTTCAGTCTCGCCGTAGCGAGGTTCGACTGTATCTCTTCAATCCAACTTTAGCTTTTTATGTGCGAAATATTTCTACATAACAGGAAGCAAATTTCTGTGCCACTTACCTGGACTTGGGTAACATCTTGAATTTTGCAACTACGCTACGCCTTGTACGCAAATGTGGGCGAAATTCTCGACATATTTATATTTTTGCTGCAATTACTTGCAATTGTCGAGAATCCCAAACTGCCATAAGCACAGGCACGCAGAGTTAATTTAAATCTGCTTTTGATAAACTGTGGATGAAAAGGTGGGAGATGGAGTGAACAACACAGAAAGATTACTGAAAAAAAAATGTTGCAGTGGTTTAGCTCGGCTATGCCAGGATATACCGTATTTACTCGCATAATAGGCGCACTCGCATAATAGGCGCACCCCCAGTTTGGTGGCGAGAAATCAGATTTTTTTATTTCCGCGCATAATAGGCGCACCCCGAACTTGGCCGTGATCAGTAGTTCTGTACCGTAATTGCACGGTTGCAATTCGAGGCCCTTTTAAGTTAACTGAAGCGCGGAAAAAGAAAAGAAAAAAGACCGCGGCAGCGCTGCGCCAGCTGCGCGGGCTTGCCGAGTGAGGAAGAAGGGCGGTTGCCTGGGCGTCGGGGTAACCTTTGCACCGGCGTGGCTCCGGCCGCTTGCCGGCCGCGCGCTCCGCGTGGAACGTGCGATCGCGTCCTTATCAAGTGCGCTTTGAGTTTCCGGTTGGGAAAAGCGTCGTCACGCGTTTGCTACCTCGTCCGTAAATTTAAAAGCTTTTCGGCTTTCCGACGCGAGCTTTCGCCTTTGCTGCCACTACGCGGACTTGCACAAGCTCGGCGGACTTTTGTCGCCGCCGATTTCCCGGCCGCGAACCTTAACATCCCGCGCGCTGCTCATATATCAGTGCTGTTCGACGCCCAATCTTCATATTGTTTTGTGCAAACTTCCCGCGACAACTGCCGAACCGTAGGCTAGGCCTAATCAACGTTGGTCGCTTTTTGGTGGCGGTCGCGGGCGATCAAAGTTGCGGTTTTGTACGGAATCAACGTAACTCTTTGCGGTGGCTCTACTTGAAGGAAAGGGGGCATGGCTGGCGCTTGTAACACCCGAATGGTGGTTCGCGATTCGATGTCTTCGATATGGGGTGCGAGCCCGTGAAATCGAACGATCGGTACCGTTCAGAGCACAAACTTTCGGTCGTGATGAAACGTAAACGGTGAATTTCCGCGATGGCGCTTTCTTTTCGTACGTTTTTTTTTTTTCCGCATTCATTTTGTTAACAACGCGCAGGTCTTACGATGTTAAATTTTGGAAATTTGAATGCTTGTAAGCACACCGCATCGCATGCCTCGATTCTCGGACACGCGAGACTGCATGCTCAACACATTTTGCGCTAGTATGAAGGTTGTTTCGGCTGTAGTGCGGATATTCGTGACTTCGGTGATTTACGTTATCAGCGGTTTATGCTGTAGTCGGAAATAAAATTTTCGAAAATTTTACCCCGCGTAATAGGCGCACCCCGAACTTGGAGCCGGATTTTCTGGAAAAAAAGTGCGCCTATTATGCGAGTAAATACGGTACGTAGCGTTAGCAAAGGTTCAGCTGATTATTCTTAGCTTTCCTGATTGTCTAGGATTAGCTTGATTATCATGCTTACTGCTGCTCCAATGACACACACACGGTGTACGTATTATGTGGCACATGTATATTATTTTTGCTCAACGTCGTTGCTTCTCTATTGCCACAAAGACGGCTCGGTGATCAGTGAAGTAACACGCTGCCGCCTCTATGGCCCCAACGCAGTATTTGGAATTATCTGTCTCTGATAGACAAGATGAATGGTGGTGAATCCCAAATTCTGCTCTAATCCTGCTTCCATGAATCCCAAATCCCAGCTTGGGACGCTAATTGCCAGGCAACTACTTCGGGATCCGATGAGTCAAGCTTCTCCGCTCTTCTGCGCCGTTGAGCAGCATTTGCGCTCTCCTTCTCCATGGCTATAGCACACTGGCAAACGCCAGTCAGAAGCGCCGCGGCTCCAGCGCAGTGTCAGACGGCGACTGCACAGCGAAGGCTGCACGCGCGCGCCGGCGCCACTGCGTCTACCACGGCTACGACGTCACTCCTCTGGAATGCGCAGACCGGCAGTGGTGAGTCGCGCGCGGCGGCAGCGGAGTGTGCGGGAGGTGCCGGCTCCGGCAGCTCCGGTGCGCCAGCTGTGTGACATCACTGATCCTCACGCATGCGCAGCACGGCTCTTGATGAGCCGCGCGAAACGGGCTTGGCTAGGCCAGTGTAGCTAACGCTACAAAATTATGTCCCTGGTTTTCTCCCTCCTCTGGCCGGACAAGTTGAACGACCGCCAGCACGAAACAGTTTGTTTTACAGGCGGGCGCTTTGTTAGTGCACCCGAATACTGTTTTGGTTTGGTCAGGTAAGCGGGCAAACCTTCAGAAATTTTAAGTACGGCGTCTTCCACCAGTCTTGGTCGATCTCGAGGCAGTGAAACGATGTTTCCATTCACTGTGCACACATCTGCACGTATAATGTCACTTGCATTGAAACATTTTTCGCACAAGCGAACGTACTTGGAGTCGAACGAAAATCTGACAGCCTCCTGTTGCGGCATTGCACGTTTCCACCTGTCGCGTTGTTCTGCGTCGGCTGGTAAACAGAACAGAGAGACTTTTTCGGCAATGCCCTTGTATCTCGAGTGACAGCCCGGCACACAGCAGGTGTTGGGCATTGCTGTCACGATGAGGTGACCGCGAAGAGGAAGAAGGGGGGTCAACTAGCACAAACACCACTACACGCCCACACTCCACTAATGGCGGCCAGCAGCAGCTCACTTCCTCACCCCCTTTCTATTACCTGGATGGATGCTATGAGCGTCCCCTTTATAACGGGGCGGTGACATGTCTGCCACCAGGCTCGGAAAAAAACTTTCTTTTTATGTTGGCCTAATGCCTTATCTACATTGATTAAATCTATGTTATTACAGCAAAGAAAAATATAAGTTCACGGTCCATCTCTCTGCTTCTTAAGGCAGAATGACCTTATTTTCCCGCTTCTTCATTTTTGTCCTTTATCTCTACTTTTCTGCCACCAATACTCTAACCGTCTCTTACTTATTTCTATCGCGGACGTGTTCAGCTTTCCATTGTTGTACCTTTCTAGCTACGCCAGCGCCGCGGCATGGAAAGTGCGGGCGCTATATGAAGCGCTCCCATTGAGTTACGCGGGAGTTTCATGACCAGTACGTATTGAAGGACCCTGCTATTAGTGAACGAAGAACGTGCATTGGTGAAGTTGATGATCACTAAAATAACTATATTTGCTGGCAAAATGGAAATAAGCCTTACAGGGTGAACTTGTTGGTTAGTTGTTTAACATTTTCAATGAGGAAACAGTGCGGTAAAAACACGAAGACGAAGCAAGGAACGAGCAACGTGGGGTGTGTTGCTCGTTCCTTGCTTCGTCTTCGTGTTTTTACCGCACTGTTTCCTCATTGGAAATAAACCAAAAAAACACGACAAGCAACTGCAAAATTTTGCAAGCGATACAGCGAAAAAAGAAGCCCAAATCCACTTATTAGTATAAGCAGAACTGGCAACTCTGTGTGTAGCACTTGTCCTGTCGCGCGCGCGTGTGCGTGTGTGTGTTTATATGTTGCTCTGCAAAAATCATTGCCAATTCTAGCAACCAACTAGCCCGCATCACCGCTCTGTCTGTAAAAGACCGTGGGAAACTAAAAAACAAGACGTGAATAATAATGATGAAGTGGCTCGGATTTTTGGTTTTGGGAGGATGAGGTCCCTGGGGAACATCCCATTCATGCCCCAATTAGCTTTTCTGTTTTACCAAAGTCACTGGCATTGTAGGAATGAAACAAAGAAATTCTTAATGCAAACACAATCGTTAATTCATAGCCAAATACCAGATGCGTGTTAAACAAAAAAGTGATGCTTTAGAAAGTGCACTTATGATTCCTACGTCACAAAAATATTCTGGCAGTAGCCCTTGCGGCCTACAGCTAGCTCGGTGATCCACGATGGCCTTGCTGTCTTCTTCAAGGCTTGGGCGTGGCTAACGGCTTTTGCGGCCGACCGGAACATGAATGAAGCAGCACCTCCAACAGATGTCACGTGCTTGAGGAACGCGATTGCAGCCAGTCAAAATCAAGCTCTTCATTGGAGGAGTTTGTGCCCACAAAAAGAACGACACTCAAAGTGCAGCGATATGGGCACACACAGTCGTCAAATAGCCTGCTCGTCTGTGAAATGCGTCGGCATTCATAAGTCCCTCACTGAACCTTCCAGCATTATCGCTGGTGTTCTCATTAGCTCTCGAACAAATTCTATTATTTGCGCAGTGTGCACAATCGCGTCGGAAGATTATAAAATAGTTGGCACCGTTCCGAGATTTTCTGGCAAAACCTGCACAAGGCACTGGTTACACGTGTAATGTACTAGTTAGATAAAACCAGAAAAAAAAAACGGGGAGGGGCGAAGCATGTAGGGAAGGGTGTTTCAGCTCCAGTAATGTGAAACCTGGGGAGGGGCAAGGCACGCAGTGTTTTGAGAGAGATTTCTTTGATGAGGCACTAGTGGTGCCAAGCCTGAAACTGGGCACATATATAGAAGGATGTTCCTGCTCCACTAACGTGATCGGAAAACTGCGTCGGAATGCAGCTTACCCTAAGGTGGCGCTTCTTCTTCCCTACATGCCCGGTTTCAGTTCACTATGGCATGTAGGGAAGAGTGTTTCTGCTCCACTGACATCGTCCGCTATTTGTTTGGCCTTCTTCAGTTTTAGTGGATCGGTGGCGAGTAGTGAGATTTTTGTGCCATTGTGGCGCATACCCGATTTTATGATGGACCGTGACTACATGACACGCTGTGACGACAGGAGACGCTGACAAGCCTAGCCCCTAAGGTGCTTCGCACCCAAAAATGCGTGTGGTTGCCTGCCCATCGATACAAAACCATTGCAAGATGCCGGTCACCAGAGCTTGGCCTATGAATATGGGAAAAAACTCTTTTGCTTTGTGTTTAGAGGCCTCCCTATAACACAGAAGTGTGGACTCAGAAACAGCCAGAATGGAGTGGACCGGAAAGGCGGTTTCTTAGCGCTGGTGTGGACGAGGACAAATAAGAAGAGACACATGGGCGCTCTTCTTATTTGTCCTCGTCTACACCAGCACTAAGAAACTGCCTTTCCATTATGCACCAAAAGACCCACATCGCTTCGCTCGTCGAGTGCAAAGAATGTTCGTGCATCGCCAGTGCTGGTGGCATCACATGCTGCCCGGTTTACGGGCCATCGTTTTCAAAAGAAAGCTTACTGCAACCAACCCCATTCCCACTGTTGAAGACCTTCCTAGTGATGTGGAACATGTTCACCGTCAAGGATCCATGTGTGCCATGGAGGCATCAGCGCCTGGTGCATGAGGCGAGAAATGCTTCTCAAGAGTATTACAAACGAGCATTTCTAAGGTGTGCATGCTGGGCACAGGACGAAACTGAGTTGCACTTAATTGTGCCACAATGAATTGTCAGTAGTGCAAGCAGAAAAAAGAGGGCTGCTTTGCTGCACTTCCTTAGAGCGAGAGAGAGTCAAAAGCTATCAATCCCATCACGTGAGATGATGTCAAGAGCTCTAGTCTAAAAAAGAGGGACCCTGCATCTTTACAGCAGCATGAAATTCAATGCGCTCAAGTGTGCTATAGCCAGCGAAGAAAACTTAAGCCTGGATGCCTTCTTTTGAGCGAGAAGGTTCCCGTTTCAAGCCATTGCATCGACTTTGCCACAGTGTGCTATTTTTCTCTATCCCTGTCTGTTTTAAGGTGGTAAACACCGATTTTGCTACCAAGGGAACACTTCTGCTTAATTTGAGGAGCTCTGTTCACGCAGTGTGCAATTGGCAATGCTTGCCTGAAAGTAGCTGGCATCGTCAATGCCCTCCTTGAGGGGGACATTGACCGAGTAGTAGCGGCCACTCTCGGCGCCAAGCTCGTACATGTCGCCAGTGCCCGGAAAGAAGTAGTTGCCGTACTTGTGGAACGACACCGTCATCACCCGGTCCGTCAGGTAGAAGGCCTCCTGCATGATGAGATTGTACACACTTTCAAAAAGTGATAATGCATTATGCAACTTTGACCGAGCAGTGCATAAAAAATTGAGGCAGAAGAGACAGGCTTGCATCATCGAGAGTGAAAGCTCTATGTGCATGTGCTGGCCGACTGTACACATCGTTGATAAAGAATTGCCATTCCTTAGAAGAGTACCGACATCAAATTTACTCAAGTCAAGATTTCTGCATCCACGAGTAGTTATCAACCACCTAGTAGCGATTCACGACCCAAAACGCAACTGAGAAACGGATAACTCTCTGTTTTATTGATTTTATCACCGGTATCTAGCAATATTCAAAACGGCCGGCAAGCCCGCCATTTTTAGCGCTAGCAGCGCTTCCTCGTGGTCGCCTCAAGGTTGCACCCAAGCTGACCACTTCTCCACAGAAAGGAGTGACGTGAGGCTCCGCTGCTCCGCTAACATTTTGTCCGCTAGGCGCACACGTTCAGTCATGCCTTGTCACTAGCATTGCCGTCGTCACCATAAAAAAGTGTAGACTAGTGTTGAATACGACAGTCTGGAGCTTGGAATCTCCGCGATTCGCGACGTTGCAAACCATTTTTGCTTCGGTTGGCCCTTTGCAGAACAGCGATTCCAAAATGAACGCCGTTCGAAGCAGCAACGAGGAGGTGCCTGGGGATGCATGCTTCGGCCATGCTCACTCGTGTGTCTCAATTAGCTATACTGGGGAGTTTCGGCATGCACAGCACTCTGGTATACGCAATGGGGTCTATGGAATATCGGTGTAGGGAATGCACAGCAGTGGAGAAATAGAATACGTTAGGTTACTACAATAACAATTCTGTGCTTGCCAGGTTCTTTTTTGCACCTCCAGATGGCCCCACCTATCCAGCCTATCACGGTTACGGCAACAGTAACACGGTATTACACGAGCGCAAAGACGTCTACGGACGAACTAAAATTCACTATTAACAATACCAGCGTGTTACTTGTTAGGGATGATATTTATCTATACTGTCATGTGGTCGTGACGTCGACCAAGGCAACAGTCGGTGTGTCAAAGAAGAAACTCTTTATTTGGCCGAACTTGTGGCCGGGAAACTGAAGGTCCGACTACAGCAATACACGCTAGCACTGAGAGCGGCAAACAGAGCATCGGCCGTCGATAATCTGCTCATCGTTGGGATGCACCGTCTTTTATACAGCGCGCGTCAAACTTTCTAGCCTTATCACTGCTGGTCGTGCAAGCTCTAGACGGTTCGCGTCCGGCGTGCAATCTTAACAAGACGATCTACTATAAGTGAAAAACAGCACTAAAAAGACGGGACAAGAAAGAACACCGGACCACAGCACCGTGGTCCCGTGTTCTTTCTTGTCCGGTCTTTTTAGTGCTGTTTTTCACTCGCAATCATGAACCAACCAGCCCAAATGCGTACCTTACTGCAGATCTACTATAATCGCGAAGCTTCTCGAACACTAAGGCGTGGTCTGCGCCGAGTGTTACTGACAGTTTTTGTGGGCGAAAGCCGAATACAGCAAACGCGAAAATAAGAAACGCGCGTGGCAATGCGCTACTCCATTTTGATAGCTTGTGGTCGTATTGGTGTGTACCATACGTGTAATGAAACGACACACTCATTGCACTTTTTCCGCGCTTCCAACCAGCAGCTCACAATGGTTCCCCGACGTGCTGACCGACGAGCACACATCGAATCATGCCTTTTCTTTCACCTTTCTTTTATTGGTGGTTTGCACCTTGTACACTTAACAAAAAACGTTGTGAGGCTAGTTGGTGATACATTCTAGCTTAAAATATTGTAGCACTACATTTGACGAGGACAAGAAGAGAAGTACATGACAGGACCGGTGCTGACTCCAACTATTTTTATTGGAACAACACGCATTGCATTTTACAGTGATAAAAGGCAACGAACGCATGCGCATTCATGACGGAACAGTGAATAGGGTGGGATTCGTGTAAGCTATCACTTTTTGTTTAGTACCTCAAATTCACTAGCACGCAATGTGACAGATGTGGTGCTGACGCACGTGTTGCCTTTTTTTGTGATGAAATACGCTTCTGATAGTTCGCGAGCTAATCTATCTTTACTTCTGCTTCGGATTTTTATTTTCTCAAGCCGTGGTTCACAGTTTCCACAAGCGCTGCGATGGGTGGGTAGATTCTGGAAGAACGCCGACTCATCGCCTAACGACCGTTCATGTTCCTTGGCGCACTGGTTGATGCAGCACCCAGTCTGACCAACGTAAATTTCGCCACATGAAAGGGGGATCTCGTAGACCACACCCGTGGCACACCGCACATACGGTTTGGCGTGTTTCGTTCCATAGCCAGGAATCATTGCTGCTGCTGCACACCTTGGGGCACATTTTGGCTAGCTTATGTGGGGCCGAGAAGACGATCTGGACACTGTACTTGTTGCCAACCCTTTTTAGATTGTGGGTGATCCTCTGCATGTAGGGTATAACCACAGGATTAGCGTTCCTACGTTCTTGTCTCCGCGGCTTCTTTGGTCTCCCCTTGGATTTCTGCAACAGCGCCCGTCCTGTCATGTACTTCTCTTCTTGTCCTCGTCAAATGTAGCGCTACAATATTTTAAGCTAGGATTGCACCTTGTAATTTCATGAAATAATTCAAAGCAGTGAAATCCAGGGTTTGACGGAATCCCGTCTGGTCGGGAGGAGGCATTGCAATAGAAGAAGAAGAAACGCCGACCACAATAAAAACAATTTAAAACAAAACGAGACGTTTCGGCTCCCACACGGGAGCCTTGTTCACAATGGGGTCCAAATGTATGATGGCAAGCTAAGTACGTTTCAGTAGGTGCCGCAAGCATCGCGTATACACGTGAGGAAAGTTTCCATTGTTGCGGTTGAGGGTGCGCTCTCTCGTCCGTATTATCAATGATTCGAGATAAAGGCGTGAAGACAATTTTTTCTCTTTTTTAATGAAGCTGGCATTATCCCAATTGATTACGTGGCCAGTCGTTTCTCTGCGTGTTCTACTAATGCATTAGATGCAGCGTTCTTTTTCTTGACGTCGTAGCGGTGTTGTTTCACTCTCTGCTCGAAATTTCTACTCTCGCCCACGTAAACATGATCGCATCCGACGCAAGGGATGCTGTATACCACTCCGGGATACTTTTCTTTTGGCAATTTTTCTTTCACTTTCACCAGCGAGTGTTTTAGCTTGTGTGCTGGGACGTGGGCGATTTGTACATTGTAGCTGCTGAATACCCGGGCCAAAGATTCGCTGGTTTCGGGCACATAGGGTACCGGTGCTCGCTTTTATTGCTATAGCAATTATATTGCCACGCGTGTTAGTTTGAAGTGCTTTGTTTAACCCCGCAAAGACTGTGAGCAACGCTTGGCGCAGATCGCGCCTCAGTGTTCGAGAAGCTTCACGTTTGTAGTAGATCGTTTTCTTAACATTGCGCACAGCACGCGAACACTCAAGATTATTCCAGAGCTTGTGCGACGACCAGTGATAAGCCTAGAATGTTCGACGCGTGATGTATAAAAGCCGGCGCGCTCCAACAATGATCAGTTAATCGACGGCCGACGCTCTGTTCGCCGCTATCAGTGCCAGCGTGTATTGTTGTAATCGTACTCTCCCTTTACCGGCCACAAGTTCGGCCTAATAAACAGTTTCATCTCGGACACGTCGCCTGCTGCCTTCGTCGTCACACCCACGTGACAATATGGACACTCTCGGCTGGTTTTACCCGTCGCCGTCGCCGCCACCGTCATGCCCCGTATATGTATATGTATCTATATTTATAAAAGCCACAAAGAAAAATAATTCAGAAAAATGCTTCCGACGGGCGGCATCAAACGAGGGACCTCTCGTTCTGCAGCGCGCGGCGCTTACCACTGAGCCACGAAAGCGCATGTCCTTCAACGTTCAAATGGCGGGCTATTTATATACAGCGAGTTTTCAGCGTGTTTTCAGCATTACCAGTGAGATGGTGCAAAGGCCGCGCTCGGCGGAACTTACCTCGGCGCCCGCCCCACTCGTCGTGACGCCCGCGCGCATGCACTCACCTCCCTTATGCTGTCTCGCGCACTTTACTCTGTGGGGGGGTAGACGCCCTCGCGTGCACTTACCTCTCAAGGGTAGGGGGGGGGGGGGGGAATGGGGCGTTCGCTGGAATGATTGCGTTTTAGTCACCGAGCGCGCAAAGGTCACTTCGCTCGCGGCAGTCCCCCCCGTTTGCGAAAAGAACACGCTTTCCAAACACAGCGAAGTAACAACTGTGACACTTGTTAGTTCGCGCTCGTCTGTACCTGTGAATACGTTTCATGCGTCGTTTTTGTTTGAGCAGCGCGTTAAGTGTCGAGCTGTGAAAGTTGTTAGTTCTCTCTCGTCCTGTGCGTGTTGTTTTCGTGCATCATGTGTCCGTGAGCAGCGCGCTGCACGTTTCGACCTGCTTGTCATTCGTCGCTTGACATTCCAATTTGTTGCTATCGCATTCACTGCTTCGCCTTGTAACGAAACTGTGACTTTATTTAGAGGAACGTCAATTTGGCGTGCAGAGCGTGACAGTCTCTTTTCAACAGAGCGAATAAAAGAATCCGGGTATCCGCTAGAAGTAAGATCACGATGCGCCTTCAGTACGTCGGCTGTTGCATCCTTGGGGTTTGAGCAGATGCTGTTCGCTCGACACAGTAGTGAAGAAAGAACAGACCGTTTGTGGCAGGCTGGATGCACGGAGTTAAAATTCAATCAACGGCCAGTGTGGGTGGCTTTTCTGTGCACGCAGAAGGATAGGGCATTATTGTTGTGCTTAACCAGTACATCAAGGAAAGGAAGTTGGCCGTGCTGTTCCTCCTCGATAGTGAACTTGATAGCTGAATTCATGTTATTCAGATGATCCGTGAATTCTGGGAGGGTGTCCCTCTTCATTATGCTAAAGCAGTCGTCAACGTAACACAGAAAAACTTTGCCGGAGTACCAAAAGCTTGTCGGAGACGCTCTTTGAAAGCGCTCAAGTCGGGAAAGTCGATCTGGTGGTTAAAAAACCAAGTCTTCGCCATGCCGGTGAGGTAGAAGGAGACGTGGCGAAGCTTGTGCGGATCGTCGAAATGGTTCGCAGGACCCGCTATGCCGTATTGGTCTAGCCAATCTTCCACATCCTCATTGTGAAGTCCAGCGAACAGATGGGGATCACGATGGAATCCACTGACGATCCAAGAGTGAGGAGCGGCAGCAGTCACAGCCAGAGTGGTAGATGAAGAAGTGCCTGAGGGTTCATCCAGCGACATGCTGGTGGACAAGTGGCCCAAACGGCGACCTGAGCGAAGCTCCAGGAGGTAAAGCGGGCGAGAAGGGACGGGGAATCGAGGCACAACCTCCACCACTTGTAACGAAGTACTTTACACGCCTCTATTGGCCTGGAAGACGTGGCAAAAACAGTCACATCCGAGGCACAGAACAAGCTCAAGATGTATCCCCACAAACGAAGATGAAGAACACCATGTGATGATGGTTATGTACAGGTGATGAAGAAGTGTCTTATAAATGCCCACAATATTTTTTTTTTAGATGCGAAGCATCTTATGCTCACGGCTATGTCCACCCCGCGTCCTTCCCGCGTCCCGCGTCCGGCCACTTTCATGAAGTAGGGAAGCACCCATTATGCAAACCAGAACACTGTGGTAATATGAAGGCCGTCAACCACTACTACAGTCATCAGAGTCATGGCTGAGAGCACAGAGAGGCTGCTTAGCAATGGCTAGGCAGGTGGTGTTTGTCGCCCAGGTTGATCCCATTCCTTGATCTTACTTGCATGTGTTTGGAGTAGGGCTTAGTCCGTCCCAAACCACCACAGCGCATGCGCGTCCCCTCCCCCCTCTCTCTCCTACGCTCACCCCATTTCTCTGCTCTAGGAATCCTCTACTCTACGGAGCGGCCCCCGCGTCCCACACCCCCCCCATAGCGAATGCGCGTCCCCTCCCCTATCCTCTCCTACGCTCACCCCCTTTCTCTCCTCTAGGAATCATCTACTCTACGTACCGGCGCATGCGCGTCCTCTCTCCTCTAGGAATCCTCTACTCTACGGAGCGGCTCCGGCGTTTCACATCCCCACAGCGCATGCACATCCCCTCCCCCTCTCTCTCCTCCAAGAATCCTCTACGGAGCGGCGCGCACGACAGGTGGTGTGACAGCCGCATACTCCGCTGGGGGGCGCCACGATAGTTCCGCGGTATGAAAATGACGGAGCGCGCGCCCCTGATTCTCTCTCCTGTGCAGCGCCCGGATCGCTGCCGCGAAATGAGAGCGGCGACGTTCCTCCCGCTCAAGTTAACCATCTCCTCGCTGCTTCGCATCCACACATGGTTCCCTTTAGCGGGAGATGGGGAAGTTTTTTTTTCCTTTAAACTGCGGTGCGTGAAGTGATCCCTCTGCGTTTCTTGCCACGCGGTGGCGTCTGACCCAAGGTGTTTCCGGTGTTCCTTTTGTTTTTCTTTCCAAATCCTAGTGGGTACAGAAAGGGGCCACTTTCTCATGTGCGTATCAAAGGCAGTTTTTACATTGCAAGAGAATGTAGGAGCGTTGCATGAAAGAAAACATGCCCAAGCTCCTCCGCGATCTGCGTACCGCCAGCGGTAAATGGTGAATATATATAGCTTGCCGTTAACATGGCGGCGCAAGCATGGAGGAGCGTGGTATAGTTGTCTAAGGCAACGCGCTGTGGAGCAAGGGGTCGTTGGTTCGAATCCCCGGTCTGATGCATTGGAATTTTTTTTATTCCGATTTATTTTTCTTGGTGTCTTCTTTATATATATACATACATACATATACATATCCGGGACATGACGGCGACGGCAAAAATCCGCCGCGAGTGTCCATATAATTGCTATCGCAATAAGAAAACGGTCTCATGGTCAGCTAAAAATGTACGCCTGCGGAAAAGAAGATGTGCTTCACTGCAACACAGTGGTGACATGTGGGCAGCATGTCACTTGCTCCTCCCAGCGTCAGCACGTCGTGATGCGACCATTCGCCCATTCTTTCTGGTTAAATAAATAATTTAATAATGGCCAGTGTGACAGAATTCGCTACGTTTTCTGGCTGGAAAACATGATCATTGAATTTTTCGAACTGAGTTTTCGAGGTAGGCGTCGCAGGCAAGAATTCCACCAGCAGTGCAAGTGCGCAAATTGCTGGAGCAACCGCCAATCGGAGGTTCGCATACATCGCGAATTCCATCAGACTGACCTTTATTAATTTCTTTATATTCCCAGAAAGAATGGGTAAATCATGATGCGCTTACGTTGCGAAAAGCATGCGACATGCTGCCCACGTGTCACCACTGTGTTGCAATGAAGCACGTCTTCTTTTCCACAGGCGCACATTTCAGTCAACCACAAGAACGCTTTTTCTTTTCCTTTTTTTTTTTTTTTGCGCTGAAGCCTGGAGTGCTTCACCTGTCACTCATTAGTATCACGGCTCCTAAGGGCTGTCGTTTCCGCAGACTAGCGGCGAAATCGGGATTTAGCACATGGCACCCAAAGCTTTCGAATTAAGCGGACTGGTGCTGACCACCGCTACAAATTATCCACTCAAACTTACACGGCAAAATACGCCACCGCAGAAATCCTTCGAATTAAACGGGATATCAAAATGCCCGAGTTCGAAATAATGAGGTTTTACTGTACTTGAAAAAAAGCTTGCAACAATACATGTACATTTTATATTATTACTGTTACGTTTGTTGCAGTCAGGAATGAAGAGTTGAAGATAGGGGACTGAAATTTTCAAAGTTTGAGAGGCACGAAATTTTCGAAAGCAGTTGATTTTTTCTGAAGTGCTGAATTGTGCAAACAAGACAGGGACTACACGAAGAGACAACAACACACAGAGCGCAAACTACCAACAAAAGTTTATTTTCCTGAGCACACAGTTTTTATGCACCACTCAGACGCCACCAGGCGTGTACAACAATCAACTTCTTAAAAAAGCGAGCTCTTTACTCGATAAGTTAACAGACTGTGTGCTGACGCATACGGGTCCTAATCTAACAATGTTTTCAGCCTCGGTGATTTCTCTTGTCAACTTATGATTCACAGATGTGACAACTGTACATGCGCTGAGAACAGGTTGACAGCCACACGTCTTGCAATGTATCGCAAGCCATCCGCCACGTCCATTTCTAACATTATTATTATGCTCTCTAAGCCTATCATTTATACACCTTCCAGTCTGGCCTATATATATTTTACCACAAGAAATCGGAATCCGATAGACAACATTACTCTTGCAAGGAACATAGCTGACCTTGTGTTTCTTGGCGCACGCATTAGACCATAGGTCGGCAAAATAAATGGAGCTCACTCAGACTCACTCAATAAATATATTTTTCGCTTAGGAATCACTCGGACCCAGACTCACCAAAATTTTGCTGAAGCAGACTCACTCGGACTCAGACTCACGAAATTTCTCTCCAACCAAACTCACTCGGACTCAGACTCACTGGTGTTTTCGTCGTCCAGACTCACTCTGACTCAGACTCACTAAACTTTTCCTCAAACAGACTCACTCGGACTCAGACTCATGAATATTTTCGTCAACCTGACTCACTCGGACTCAGACTTGCCAAAATTTTCCTCAAGCGGACTCACTCGGACTCAGACTCACCAAAATATAACTCAGCCGGATTCACTCGGACTCTGACTCACGAAAATATTACTCAGCCCGACTAACTCAGACTCAGACACACGAAAATATAACGAAAATATAACTCAGCCGGACTCACTCACCAAAATATTTGTCAGCCGGACTCACTCGGACTCAGACTCACCAAAATTCTCCTGAAGCGGACTCACAGACTCGCCTAACTTTTTCTCAACCAGACGTACTCGGACTCAAAATTAGCAATATTCAATTTGGCCCGGCTCATCCAATAAATGTCGAAGGAGCGCCATAAAATAGCTTATGTAGAATAACACATGTAAAGGGTTCACAAGTGCCAGGAAACCTTCAGGGTGTGTTCAGATAAGAACGTCGGTGCATGTCCGCCGACCCCCTTTAATTTCGCCTGAAAAAATATATTTTGTTTTCCGAGTCCCCATGACTACAAAACCACTTTTGGTTTCGCGAGAAAAAATTTCACCTTCTTTAAAAAAAATTCACAAGTGTCCACTGAGCCGACACCGCCTCTTTCGAATTTCGCGAAAATGAGATTTCGATGAGACGCTACAAAAACACTATTGTAGCTGTAGGTCCGCAAAAATTTCTCCACATACTACAAATAGTTTGCGTTGAGAAAAAATTATTACTTTGCAGTTCTGATGTTGTTCTGTTAAGAAAAAAAATCGCGAAATCGATACAAAGCTCAATATTGCTCACATTTAAGATTTTCTTCCTCCGGAAGTATAAACGCCAGACTTCCCAAAGTTTCTAAAAACATTTCCCTGTGTTTGGTGAACAAGTGTGCTGAACGAAATACCTGAGAGTGGCTTCAAACGTTAACCAGAAATGTTCAACTGAGGACATGTCTCTCAAAATGCAATATTTTGAAGATATTTAAAAAAAAACACCACCTTCGATTTTCTTTAAACTCTCCAGAATTAAAGCCAAGCACGTGTTCTAACTTAATCTGTAAAAACATGTTGCATTATTTTTGTGAGGTCGGAACTACGAAGCACGAAATGTGGCCAAATTGACGTATAGTGAGTAACCACAACATTGAGCGAGCATGAAGCAATAGTTGCCATTATCGTTATTTTTAGGTCTCGAATGTCTTCTGTGGATTGACGGATTGTCAGGAATAAAACAGGAACAGTTGCTTTTGAAGAGGAAATTATTACTACATTTTTTACGCAAATCACAAAAACTTCTGCACGGGACCCAGCCACTGAGCATGCCGCGATAATGAGTCTCACTCTTCGCAGGAATCGCTTTCAAAATTTTTCGCGCATGTGAGCCTGCGTACGCCTCATAAAGGAGGTGGCTGGAGAGGATCCACCGCTGGATATTTCTCGCTTCCCGTGTCACGTCGGTTATGTGATAACGCAGACGGTGCGTGTCGGCACAAGCGGTCCTTCTGCAGCCCGACCGCGCTCGCCCTCTCCCGAAAAAAAAAAGAAAGAACATAAACAAGAAACAGCTCAACTCGCTTAAGAAAGGTCGAAGTAATAAGAGAACGTCGGCTTTCACTTCCGTTCGTCGTCGACAACCCGGCAGTCCTCTGCTGGTGAACGAACGTGAGTACTCGTGCGCGTATTACACTCCCCTGATATTGATGGCCACGTTGTGGAGCTCAGAGCGAGCGTTTTGCGCTGACTAACCAAAGAGGCATACGAAGAAGATTGCCTAAAAGCGGAACTTTTGATGTGTGAAAGATTTGAATGTCGCCTTACTAAGGAAGCGCATGCCAGAAAAAGCCTCATCCATCAGAGAAACCGACATTTTGTGCCAGAGCTGTTTCAACCGCTTGAAACAGATCGCCGTAGAGTGTCCAGATGCATCTCAGTCTGACGCAAATTTTGTTCCCGAACAAATTGTTGTCGAAGAGCTAAACGTACTCGTTAAGACAACCGACGTGACAACTCTGAAAATTCCGGCGAAAGTGCAAGCACAATGCCGAATGTCTTACGCCAAGCGTAAGAGAGCGGAGATCGAGGGCGCTATCTCCAGGACAATTTCTGCTGTCCTTACAGTAGCGTACGGCACTACAGAGGAACCTGGTCCTTCAGCGGAAACCTGCAACACGTGTCGCGAGTGGCTGCGCAACCTAAAGCACACATTCGATACCTGCGAATCATACTATGAACGCTACCGCCTTCTGACATTGCTCCCTGTGAACCTTCCTCATCAAGAGATTCAAGAAATGATTCCATCCGCAACTCGGCACCTCATTCGGAAATCCAGAAAATACAGACACCCGGATGTGGTCAAATCCGAACGTCTACACCAGATCGAAGCTGAAGCCAGAAAACATACAGGCAGCAATGAAATACTATACTGACGATGAGCTCAACTCCACCCAGCAAAGCCCAAACAAGAAAGATTTCATTGCAATTAGTTCTAAAGGACAAAAAGAGTACGTTTCAAAACGGCTGATGACCAGGTCCATTCGGGAAACATTTCGGCTACTTAAAGCGGCTCACCCTGACACAAGGATCGAGCTCACGAAGTTCTCCTCCTTGAGGCCGAAATGAGTTGTGTGCACAAGGTTGCTTCACCAGGAGCAAGATACGCACAAGTGCTTCAGTGACGTTTGTGACTGTCTAACTTGTCTGACTATGACTTGTGACTATCACTCCCTGTGTATAAAACAGGGGTAAATAAACAGTTCCTTCCGAGAGCTCGATTGACTACATTACTAGAAATCTTGCGGTTAGTCCTTACGCCAGGACCAAAACTACGACGCGTGCACGCACGCAAATGATCAAATTTGCCCTTTAAGGCAACTCTTTGGTTTTATCTGTCAAGCTGTTGTCCCTCGAGCACAACAGATGACATTCAGGACCTAAAAATAACGATAATGGCAACTATTGCTCCAACTATTGCGCGGTCGGGCTGCTTGTGCCGACACGCACCGTCTGCGTTATCACATAACCGACGTGCCACGGGAAGCGAGAAATATCCAGCAGCGGATCCTCTCCACCCACCACCTTTATGAGGCATACGCAGGCTCACATGCGCGAAAAATTTTGAAAGCGATTCCTGCGAAGAGTGCGACTCATTATCGCGGCATGCTCAGTGGCTGGGACCCGTGTAGAAGTTTTTGTTATTTGCGTAAAAAATGTAGTAATAATTTCCTCTTCAAAAGCAACTGTTCCTGTTTTATTCCTGACAATCCGTCAATCCACAGAAGACATTCGAGACCTAAAAAATAACGATAATGGCAACTATTGCTTCATGCTCGCTCAATGTTGTGGTTACTCACTATACGTCAATTTGGCCACATTTCGTGCTTCGTAGTTCCGACCTCACAAAAATAATGCAACATGTTTTTACAGATTAATTTAGAACACGTGCTTGGCTTTAATTCTGGAGAGTTTAAAGAAAATCGAAGGTGGTGTTTTTTTTTAAATGATCTTCAAAATATTGCATTTTGAGAGACATGTCCTCAGTTGAACATTTCTGGTTAACGTTTGAAGCCACTCTCAGGTATTTCGTTCAGCACACTTGTTCACCAAACATAGGGCAATGTTTTTAGAAACTTTGGGAAGTCTGGCGTTTATACTTGCGGAGGAAGAAAATCTTAAATGTGAGCAATATTGAGCTTTGTATCGATTTCGCGATTTTTTTTCTTAACAGAACAACATCAGAACTGCAAAGTAATAATTTTTTCTCAACGCAAACTATTTGTACTATGTGGAGAAAATTTTGCGGACCTACAGCTACAATACTGTTTTTGTAGCGTCTCATCGAAATCCCATTTTCGCGAAATTCGGAAGAGGCGGTGGCGGCTCAGTGGACACTTGTGAATTTTTTTTAAAGAAGGTGAAATTTTTTCTCGCGGGACCAAAAGTGGTTTTGTAGTCATGGGGACTCGGAAAACAAAATATATTTTTTTCGGCGAAATTAAAGGGGGTCGGCGGACATGCACCGACGTTCTTATCTGAACACACCCTTCAAAATATATGTATGATAGCTTTCAACATACACAAAGAAGTTATTTCCCGTGCATCGCAATGTCTATCGTAAAGAGAAATTGAACAATACACGCGATTTTTGCAATATTGAGAATGTTTTCTTTAAATATAAGAATGGGTCTACGGACCTTCGAGGAACATTAGGTTTTTACTCCTGTTACCTTTGAAATGCGCTATGTGCACGCGCCATTTGTTTTCAATGGGCGAGCGCGTACATGCGTTTTTGGCAGACCCAATTAGAAATGAAGTCCTTTCTAACGCTTTGCCGTTCGAAGGCCTAATCACGCTACTTGGGAACGAAGAAAGCTTGACATTACGTTATGGCGCTTTTCCAAACACGTTCATGAAACTGCCAATGGTCTTGCAGTCGATTTACCGCTCATTGACGACGCGAAAAAGAAAATAATATAAGCCGGCCATCTTTTGCAGAATCGAGCTCACCACCCTTGAAAAATTTTGGAAACATGGCTTTATAGATTGCATGGTTCTGCCTCTCTCGAGAACACCTGCCACGATAGTCTAGTGGTTGTGGTGCTTGACCCGAAGATCACGGCATCCAATCCCGGCCGCATTTTCGATGGATGAGCCATTTGTGCTCATATTTTGGCGCACGTAATGAGCCAATATTTCCGTAGCCGTCGATTACGGCGCCCCTCATGATCACATCATGGTTCTCGGACGTCAAACGCCAATAATTATTATACTAGTGTTTCAAATTATAGAAATGGTAAGTTCAGTTTTAGTCGATGTCATGCTTTCGCAAAATGATTGCGGATAAGCCAAGATGTGGTTGTCAGAGGCTGTCACGGATCTCCAGACATCGGTCGGCCAGACGGAATGGACGAGGCGAGAGCGTTAAACACACACATGTTTAATTCCACACTAACTAAAACCACTGCAAACATGAAGAAACACACTAAATAGGACGAGGTTATTATACAGACAAGGTTATTATACAGACAACAAACTAAAGAAAGAAGTCCCTAAAGCGTTCCCGCTCTACTAACTCACGGCGTTGTGTGCCGACGCATGATGAGGCGAGGCGTTGCGGGGGGGCACTGGCTTTGACGTCGGCGTCCGAGTCGGTGGAGCCGTCCTTCTCTGGCGAGAAACGCGAACTGGTGTTGTCATAGACGCTGGGAGGCTCCGAGTTCAGTGACCTGCGCGTCGCACGTACTTGCGCTGGCCAGCGTCTCCCAGGAACGGGATCTGGCTCCGACGGGGCCTACGGTGCGGTGCCGTAAGATGGGGCGCTCGGTGCACAAGCCGATGGCGCTCCCAGGCCGCTGCGGGTTGTCGTGCTTGCCTTCCGGTCCTTGGCCAGCCGGTGTCTACGGTGCGCTGCCGTAGAACGAGAGCTGGAGCGCCCGGAACACAAGCCGGCGACGCTCGTGCCCAGCTCACGATGGATTACCCAGGGCCCCTCTGCCCACGTCACCTTCGTCTTCCTATTCTTTTACGGCATTTACCATGTCGCATCCATATTTCGACCACCCAGGGTTCTTCAACGTGCATCTTAATCTAAGTACACGGGTTGTGACTGCGTTTGTTTCTAGCAAGATATTTTTCGGAGCCGGCTAAGAACCAGTTGTAACTGTTAGTGACTACTCTATCTCATGGATAATGGTAAAGAGTCGTATCAGTATCACGCTGGATATGGACACAAGGCAAAAAGGAATGTGCATACGCGCCGATGAGAGCCGGCCAGTGTGTTCAAAGGTATGGTCGAAGCTTTTTGCATGGCCTGGTACAGACCATGCAAAACGAGGTGGCAATTTTCAGCTTTCCAAAAACCCCAATTCCTGACAGTCAAGCCGATTGCAAGAATGCCGTATTGAAAGGTGGGGACGCGGGCGCCGCTTCACAGTGATCGTACTAGTCCCCAGAAAGGACAGGAATATTCATTTCTAAGAAAAAAGTCACTAGACAAGGCGCTGAACTGACAATTGGAGGGTTTACTACAAACCAGACACAATAAATTCACATAGCTAACCCTGCGCTATTAGCAATTTTATTTCTTTTTATTCTCACTGCGTCGCTATTATATCTATCCTTAACTTATTATTTGTATTGTTTTTACTTCGATGTAACTGCTAATCTCTTACGCATTCTCAAATGCACTGCTCCCCTCAGAATTCCTTTGGGCCTTCAGGGTACTATTAAGGGGAGATGCGAGTCGAAAAACACGTTTTTTTTATTTTTTCAAAATTACATATTTTTCGTTTTTATTTGTTTTAACAAGTTTAGTTTCTCTACTTTCACGACAACAAAATTGAGGATTGTAATTAAACTCGAAGTAGGTTAAAATCGCTTTTAAAGAGCACAAGGTGGCTACTAAAAAACTAAAAAGTGTTCGCGAAAAATAAAACAGCACGAAAGACGGGACGAAAGACACAGTACGACAGGACCAGTGATGAACTACCAACTGAGATTTATTTGAAGAAACAGCCTTTTTATAGTGTCACATGTCACCACCATGATGACGTCACACCCACAACCAGTAATAGCAACAATCAGAATGCTATCTTTTAACAAACCTGAACCGACCTACAGATATAACAAAACCAGACCCGCTCAGAGATTATACAGACGCGCATGGAAAATGTCAAATCACACTAAAAAAACATTATCAGAGTTTTACATGTTAGAGCACACATCCAGCTCTCGTGAGAACATGAATGCTCCTCCCAATCAGCTCAGAAAGCAAGTTATTATGGCGACTGGCAGCTAGTTAAGATGATGAACCAGCAGCAAAACCGCAAGAACGAAGGTGATCAATAATGAAACCCAGCCTTGTCTAATTGAAACCTAAACTTGGAGGTTATTTATGCATGGCCTTCCAAGAACGCCATCTCGGTTCACTAACACGCTGATCACCAGCTTTGTTGATGAGAAACGCCTCCATTATATCCCTCTCCAATTTGTTGTTCGCTCTTTTTAAAAACCTGTTCTTCTGAAACTCTGGTGCACAACCACAATTGCGGCAGTGGTCAGCCAGGTGCCCTCCCAGTTTGTTTTGCACATTCAACCTGTGTTCTCTTGCTCTATCATTAAAACATCGGCCCGTTTGGCCGATGTATTTCCATCCGCAACTGAGCGGAATTTCGTACACGACCTGAGACCGGCAGTCAGTGAACTTGCTCCTGTGCTTCTTCTCACACAACTCGGGCGCCCTGTCTACTAGGGAACAAATTTTAGACAACTCCTGAGGGGCAGAGAAAACAACTTTGACTCCGTATCTTGATGCTACTTTTTTTATGTTGTGCGATCCTCTATGCAAGTACGGAATAGCCTGTACTCTCTTCTTTTCCTTCTTGTTGCGCCTTCCCTGAGGGTGTTTTATTGTCTGCAGCAACTGCTCACACACGGAAGTGATTATTGATGCCGGGTATCCTGAACGCACAAGTTGCTGCAGACAATAAAACACCCTCAGGGAAGGCGCAACAAGAAGGAAAAGAAGAGAGTACAGGCTATTCCGTACTTACATAGAGTATCGCACAACATAAAAAAAGTAGCATCAAGATACGGAGTCAATGTTGTTTTCTCTGCCCCTCAGAAGTTGTCTAAAATTTGCTCCCTAGTAGACAGGGTGCCCGAGTTGTGTGAGAAGAAGCACAGGAACAAGTTCACTGACTGCCGGTCTCAGGTCGTGTACGAAATTCCGCTCAGTTGCGGACGGAAATACATCGGCCAAACGGGCCGATGTTTTAATGATAGAGCAAGAGAGCACAGGTTGAACGTGCAAAACAAATCGGGAGGGCACCTGGCAGACCACTGCCGCAGGTGTGGTTGTGCACCAGAGTTTCAGAAGAACAGGTTTTTAAAAAAGAGCGAACAACAAATTGGAGAGGGATATAGTGGAGGCGTTTCTCATCAACAAAGCTGGTGATGAATGTGTTAGTGAACCTTCAATATTTTTGTCCAAAGACGAGATGGCATTCTTGGAAGGCCATGTATAAATAACCTCCTAGTTCAGGTTTTAATTTCACAGGGCTGGTTTCATTATTCATCATCTCTTGACAGAGCACCTTCGTTCTTAAGGTTTTGCTGCCGGTTCATCTTCTTAATCAGCTGCCAAGTTTTAGTCGCCATAATAACTTTGCTTTCTGCGCAGTTTAGGAAGAGCATGCGCAGTTCGTGTTCTCACGAGAGCTGGATGTGTGCTCTAACATGTAAAACTGTGATAATGGTTTTTAATTTGAATTGACATTTATGATGCGCATCTCTATAATCTCTGAGCGGGTCTGGTTTTGTTATATCTGTACGTCGGTTCAGGTTTGTTAAAAGATAGCATTCTGATTGTTGCTATTACTGGTTGTGGGTGTGACGTCCTCATGGTGGTGACATGTGACACTATAAAAAGGCTGTTTCTTCAAATAAATCTCAGTTGGTAGTTCAGCACTGGTCCTGTCGTACTGTGTCTTTCGTCCCATCTTTCGTGCTGTTTTATTTTTCGCAAATGTCGCACCAACTTGCCCAGACAAAAGCACTGCTAAGCTAAAAAGTGTTCATTTTCTAGAGTCCCCTGGAAATTGTCACGTGCCTGCTTGCCATTGCATTTCACATGAGGGGTTCGCTAAAGCCTCATGCTCAAAATAACCATGATTTCCAAGCTCTCATGATGGAATAAATCATCTTAAATAACATATCTTTTCTGTACAGATGAGCTTTCATTTATACCTTTAAAATGCGTATTTCTCACGATCCATTTTTGGGCAACTTCTTGAGTTTATACATCATGTTTTTGGTACTTCTGATATCCCGATCGGGATGAAAGTTTGCGCACATATTCCTTAACATGTGAAGGGTGCAAGTATCTCCTTTAAAACTTGATATCTCCTGTATAAGTATTATTAACCTAAAGTAAGCAATTAGTGTGGGCTGAGAATTCTAAGAATTCTTGCATTACAATTTTTCTTGACCATGAAAATGTTTTATACGCACTTTCTTGATAGTTATTTGCATTTTAGAGTTAATGTGGAGCAATATGAGCTATTAATGGCTCAGAACCGTAATAGTTTAGTGGCATAAAAAGTCTGTACAAAACAAACTATACTTTACACATTGTCCTGGCACAAAACAAAAACTGTGCAACTTACTATAAAACTAATTACATACTTGAAATCAGCATAGAAGTCTATATATACAGCAAAAATTTCATTGCACTAGGCTACAGATTAACGCAACTTTTTTTCCCGACTCGCATCTCCCCTTAAATAAATAAATAATTGAGGAGCCTATTTTCAGCGGGTAAATGGAGCAGCGGAGGTTGCCATAACGTACTGTTTTTCTTTGCAGAATAACAGACTGATGGGCAATTGGTGTGGGTTCATAATGACATCTAGTGATTCATGAAACATATGAGAAATGCACTAATTTGTCTCCCATGAGGGAACACTGCTCAGCGACTTATGATCGAAAGCCAGTGCTACAACGAATACAAAATGAGTGAGATGAAGGCAGGACATGCGTTTTTTTTTTCTTTCCTGCTTCAAAGGCGACATTCTTGAAAGATGCAGGGAGGGGGGGTAAGGGATGGAGAGCAGTGCTCGAGTCTCGTATATTTATGAGACCGCTCCTTATCTTCATACCAGCGCATACTCCCCCCCCCCCCACCCTCTATTTTTCCCATTGAAGTTCTGAAACAAAATTTTGAAGACTAGACAACATGTGGTATAGATTTGTGTATACACACGCGCATCATCTACGAAATATGAACAGATAATATAGCCTAGGACATATTTAAAATCAATTTTAAAGTTCCTATGGCCCTACTGCAGCTAAATGTGCCTTCGTTTATTGTGTAAACAACCAACCACCCGCTGCGTCACGAGTTTAAATATAAAACTCCAACCAAAATCACGAATCGTCGCCACAGCAGTGGATAGAAGAAAGGAAGACAATAATTCGTGACCTCTGCACCAACGGCTACACAAAGGCGTTTATTCGCAGAGCCCTCCGTAAGAGAAAAGACGGGGAAACGTGACACCAACGGCGCCGCAACGACGCCGCGTGTCGATCCCCAAAATTGCGGGCGCCAGCGAAGCACTAGCCCGTATACTAAGAAAGGCAGGGGTCGACGTTTCCCACAAGCCATCCACCACCATCGACAGTTGCATCCCTCGGCCCAAAGACAACGCATCTGCGGAAAAAGCGCAGGGCGTCGTGTACCGGATCACGTGCGCCGACTGCCCCGCTTCCTACATTGAGGAAACCAAGAACTTCCATGAAAGAATGCGGCAGCACAAGAATGACCTCCGTCACTTGAACAGCGGACGGAGCGAAGTGACAGAGCACTGCTAGCGGTTTGACCACCATACCAGTCCAGACGGCGCAGTGATTTTGGAAAAAGAAAGGAGCCTTCGCCGGTGGCCCCTCCTCGATTCCTGGTACATTGAGCAGACAGCGGGAAACATCAACCACACCACGGGGGCACTGCCCTCCCTCTACTGCCAGGGCTTGCGACGACTCACGGCAAACAATCACGCCTGGCAAGGCGGCGTTGCACATCTCGGGCCTTCTCAACCCTGAACAAGAAGCCGATCATGCTTCGAAACGTCACGGTTTCTTAAAATAAATTTTGGCTAGAGTTTTCTCTTTTCTCCAGTTTTCTGTTATCCCAACCAGACAGACTTCTGCCGAAAGTTCACTTTTGAAAGAATAGAGATATTTGTGTTGCACGCCCCAAGCCTAGAGTGTCGAGCTCGTTGCTTCGTTTTGTACTTTCCTTGCATTCCTTGAGGGGTATTAGGAGCTCGAAAGCAAGATACGAGAAACGAGCCTGGGAAACGCCCGTGCCATGAAGCTTTTTGCCGTGTGGCTTGGATGAACACAATGACGGCTGAGGGACCACCAAAAGTGCTTCGGCGCGTCAACGCTGACTATGAATGGAAAGGTGTTTGAATAGGAAAGAAAAGAAAAAATACGAAAAAAAAAACTCGTTTTGCTTGAGTCGGCAAGGGCTGAACTGCAGGCGTGCTGGGAAAATATGGCAGCAATATCTCCCAAAGAGAGTCTAGAATTCAAAGAGGTCATTAAAGTTTAAAGGCTCCTTGAATTGCCGGGAGGTAACAGAATTCTTTGACCACATTACAGCCCGAAGAAATTTGTTTTTGCAAGTGATGAAGCGTCGCGTATGGCATGAATGGTGCGTTTCTACCCCCTTCCTCCTTGAAATCTGGTCACTACAACTTTCGAGGTACCACGGGGGCAAGCTTTATCTAGCCACTTTAAATAATGCAGCCGCTGTTGAATTGGTAGCGAATGACATCACGAAAGCCGATGGTCTGTGTCGTCGCTACATTTTTAACAAAGCTTGAAATTCGGCGAGATGGTGCATAGCTACTAGGGCACTGCACGGGCCCGGGCCGGCCCGAAAGCCCGGACCCGGCCCGCGGGCCGGGTCGGGTAAGTAATTGTTGGATCGGGCCCGGGCCGGGCTCGGGCCCATGAGCTTCGGGCCCGGGCCGGGCCCGGGCCTGGGTCAGGCCCGTATCAGGCCCGACTCTCATACACTGTCGGCAATGGCGCGTAATGCTGTTTGGCTTTGTTGTTTTTGGGCATTTAGCGTCCCGAACCTATTCAGGCTATCTGAGACGCTGCAGTGGTAGGCTCCGGGTAATTTAGACCACCTGAAGTGCATTAGCGTGCACTGAAATCGCACAATACAAGACGTCGCGCATTTTGCCTCCGTCGATATTTTACATATAATTTCTGGATATTGTCTCGTATATGTTCCCGCCATTATATTGAGTGAAACACGTACTTGGGTACCGTGTATCAAAAGAAATGGTATAGCTGAGCAGCACTGCGGCAAGAGTGAAGCAACGGTGCACTGCCCAGATTAGTGCATATAAGATGTGCCCATCGGTATCATGGAAAAACATTTTGAGTATGCAGCTACGCTCGCATGCCCGCCGCCCCTGCTTCCGCCTTCGTGACTCCGTAGACTGGTCAACGCGACTACAAAGATACGCATGTTCGGTCGAACACAAAACTACGAGACACGCAACCAACGCAACGAATTTTAAAAGACCGAGGATAGACAGAGAGAGGAGGCGTAAGCGCCGCGCCACCACGGCGCCCGTCTCCGTTGGCGAGCCACGGCGCCGAACGCCGAACGCGTGATATGTACGGTCGTCAGCAAGCTTAACACGAATGCTCCGACGCGTGACCTGGACTACTTTGACTGATGCCAGCCGCGAAGCGCTTGGCGCTGTTGCCGAGATAATACCTCGGTATGCTTGGATAGTATGTCGGCATGTATGGGTAACACATCTCGGCAACAGAACCCAAAGCTACGCGGCGCTAGCGTCAATCAAACTGTTTCAGGACACGCTGCGGAGCGTTCATGTTAAGCTTGCTGACGACTGCACGGCGCACACGGCAGCGTCTTCATCACAGAAGCCAATCGACGCACGCTTCACGAGAGTCACGTGATTCCTGCAGAAATATCAACTCACTGTCTCTCTGGCTCGACATTTGAAAAGGGGCCAAGTGGATAACCAGAGTCACGGTGCCGAGTGTAGTTCTGCAATTCTGTAAATGAACTGCTCGTTACATTAAGAAAACCTCAGCGTCACCGAGCGTTATTGACGTCGATTACACTGTTCATCGGCACCACCGGCTCTTCAACTGGGCTTGATTGCATAGCCTCATGAGTTGCTAGGGCTACTTCATCAGTCGATGACATAACTGGAATTGACTCTGAGGTAAGTTAGCAGTTTTTAAGCTTTCTTCGCTCTACTACAGTCACAAAGCTTTACTATCACGGATGTACAGTGCGAAAGGAAAGTCCAGGACACTCATTTTAAGTTTGTAGACAGAATGTCGTCGTGTTTCGTCAGGTCACTAATTTCCTCATTTCGGTTTAGTATGTCCGACTGAATTGCTGTGAATGGGTATTGGTTTCGCGCCTTGTACACTTTTTCTTTCTTTTTGCATTTTTGCTTTCTTTACCAGCTGTCTTACCGAGCGCCTCTTTTGTAAGACGCAGTGCTAAGGTGCCGTACGTTACCACGCGCTTTCGTATTAATCTTGCGCTTTGTAGTGACTTTTCTGTTGCAACACACAAATACAGTTAAAACTCGATTTAACGAATTTGAGGGGAGCCGCGAATTATTTCGTTAAATCGAAAACTTCGTTAAACCGAAGACGGCATTTCGCGGTTACTTAATTCGGTACATTCGATTATATGGTGTAGCGGCATCCGGAAAGCTACCATGGCATCATATTTGCGTAGCGTAAAGGCGCGAAAAATGAAATAGCGGCCTTAGGAAACGACCGCCACCTCCAGGGTGTATGAAGCAACAAAAATTGTTAGCTTAAAATAAAATTGCTTCTCTCAATAAAGTTGCTTCTCCCTCTGTTACCTCAACAATAAGGGCCACAGGTGACAACATATTTATTTCCCAGCAAAGAAGTCGGTGATCTTGGCTTACTTGCGTTTTGTTAGCAATGGCCACGCAGTTTAAATTGGACAAAGGTGTTCCGCGATGTTGCCGGTTGCTCGCAATCAATAACTTTTGGGGCGTTATCTAAAAATAGACAAAGAATGATCAATTCTCTATCTCATTTTCCGTAAAAAAAAAGGTTTGTTAAATCGGGACGGATCTCGAAATTTGTTTCGTTATATCGAGTTAGTCAAAGTACGGGACCCTACGGGTGTCTGAGGGGGAATCGGGGTGTCTTCGTTAAAGATCAAGAATATTCTACTAAGGCCGCGCTAGAAGGCATCCCGCGCCTACACGCACACGCACCTAGGCATTCGTATGTGTTCTCGTAAGTGCGACTTGCTTGCGAGCTGCACGTTTCAGGTTTGTTAAGCTATAGTTTATGCGGCTCTTTCTCCACCATCCTCTTATATATATTTGGGAGAAATAAAAGTTCGTTTCATTGACTGATGGATTTATTCGTTTTAATTTTATGTAAGGAAATTAAGAAAAATATTCAATTGGCCCTGCCACAGATTTTTAGGTAACCGTAATTATGACCTTACTATTGGGCTCCCCTGCGTCACGATTTGTTTTCGGACACGTCGAGTTTAAGGAGAGTGACAAGTTATGCAAGAAAGGTGTACTTTCTTCCTCCTTTAGTCGGAACAAGCAACCCAGCCTGGTGAACCCTCCCAGGAGTAGTTAGAGCACGTTTTTTTCTCTCTCTCGTTGCATTGCGCAATAAACCAAGTTTGCAGGATATGTTCTGCTCTATTTACTCAATAGTCCCAGCTTGTCAGCAATTAATGTAAGCTCGACTATAAATGTCCGCTGTTTTTCCACTTTATGTGGGCGCTGTATGTTGTAGTCTTCTTTGAAATGCAATAATAACATTGCATGGTTAGCGCTGCGTGCATGGACAGCCAGCTGTGCCTCCTCATATATCCCCCCAGCAATTCTTTCGCAAAAGTGTTACGGGCGTAATTAACCGATGGTAAACACAGTACCAGTGAAAATCGTGACATTGTCATAAGTTCTCGCAACACTGTCCAGGAACTATCTTGTGCGTGGCTGGTATCTTCACTATAAGCGAAGATTGGACAGCGCCTCGTTTATGCTCAAAAAATAATTTTTTGAAATGGGCCGGGCCGGTCCGGGTCGGGCCGGGCCCAAACCTTTCGGGCCCGGGCTGGGTACGGGCCGTATTTAAAAACACCGGGCCGGGCTCGGGCGGGCCTGAGCATGGCACTTTCGGGCCGGAAAAAGCCGGCCCGTGCAGTGCTCTAATAGTTACTGGGAAATTTTTGAGCGCAAAACAATGCATTCACAAGGCATTGAAAAGCGCCCATCCTGTCTCTCTCGTACTTGTGAATGTCTTGTTTGGCGCTCAAAAATTTCCCAATTGCCACATTTATTCATGGAAAAACCGAAGCGGCATCTAAAGACACAAGCGGTTCAATGCAACAGAGAGTGAAGGGGCGCTCGATGCTCGCGAATCTTGCTGCTTTGTCGTCTTTGAATCAACATGAATGATGAAGCTGGAACATTGCACTCATTCTCCGTTGATTAAGTAGATCAAACTCAATGTGGATCACGATGTCGCTTAATAAAAGTGGCCTGGAGTTGTACATGTGTCAGAACATGCTGCACAGCCCACTTACATGCCCTCGTATATGAGGGCATGGGCAGCTTGATAATTTGAAAAATAATTTCTAGGGCTTTACAAGACGGTACATCTATACGATTACAAAGCACGCCATAAAAGGAGGCTATAAATATTTGGAACCATAGGTCGGCAAAATAAATGGAGCCCACGCAGACTCACTCAATAAATGTTTTTCGCTTAGCACTCACTAGGACCCAGACTGACCAAAATTCTGCTGAAGCGAACTCACTCGGACTCAGACTCATTAATATTTTCTTCAACCAGACTCACTCGGACTCAGACTCGCCAAAATTTTGCTGAAGCAGACTCACTCGGACTCAGACTCACGAAATTTTTCTCCAAGCAAACTCACTCGGACTCAGACTCGCCGGTGTTTTCGTCATCCAGACTCACTCGGACTCAAACTCACAAAAATTTTCCTCAAGGAGACTCACTCCGACTGAGACTCATCTAAGTATAACTCAGCCGGACTCACTTGGACTCAGACTCACCAAAGTATAACTCAGCCGGACTCACTCGAACTCAGACTCACCAAAATTTTCCTCAAGCTGACTCACTCGGCCTCAGACTCACCTAAGTATAATTCAGCCGGACTCACTCAGACTCAGACTCACGCCTCAATCTGAGTCTGAGCGAGTCTGAGTGAGTCGACTCATGAGTGAGTTTGCCGACCTATGCATTAGACTTCATATTGCTATTATTGCGGTGGCACAGGCTTAGCAGTTTACGTGGGGCTGAAAAAACCACTTTTTTTTGGGATCGTTCCGCCAGTTTAAAATTTTTCAGGTTGCACGAAATGTTGTGGAAGTACGGTATGACGGCAACTTTTTTCTCGTTAGTTTTTGAGGCCGCCCTCGGTTGAAGGTGTCAGGCGATGCTTTCTGAGCAAGGCTTCAGCAACAGAGGTTTGAACACTTAAAGGATAACCTGCTTCAGATAGCCGGTCGGACTGGTGTTCGAAACTAACCGCAGCTTCATGCTCACATGACTTGGTTAGAGCATTATGAAAGCAAAGGTTGACAATAGATCTTCTTGTAGTCCCTGTCTTGTTTGCGCAATTCAACAATTCGGATCATGAACCAACAAGCCCAACTCTCAGCCATTCTGATTTTTTCTGTTTTGTTATCTGGTTTGTGTATCTGATTTTTCATTTTTGTTGAGATCCTTCTTCACCCAGTACCACATATATCTTTTTTTTTTTCATCTGTGTAAGTTCAAGTTCTTTGTCGTCACTATCTGTAGAGTTTTCGCCATTTGTGCATGGCTGTCTCTGGAGGGAAATGTCCTTTTTTGCAATGTGAGTCTTCAAAGTTTTCATCTTTGCTTCCACTCGGATATTCATTTTGAAAAAGAATTTCTTGGATTTGCTTATTTGTGAACTGTTGCCTCTACAATGAAAAATCTTTTTAAGGCTTTGAGGTGCTATAAAACTTCTTTTGGAGTAAATTAATGTAGTGTATGTTATACTAGTGGAGTACTTCTTTTTTTTTTTTTTTTGCAATTTGTATAGTTCTATCCTTTGATTTATTTCTTGTATGTTACGTTACACCTGTATGTGCAATGTATCTCAATTTTTTCTAGTTGACTGCGTTTTAGTTTCTTTCTGCCATTATGTCGCACGAATGTACTTCTGTTGGGCCTCAGGTGCACTCAAGCTACAGTTCTGTAGCTTTTGGTCTGGGGTCCCTTCCCCCTTTTGTATGGGAAAAATAAAGACAATTATTATAAAAGAAATAGAACTGCAACGCACTGCAAACTGTGGTACAATTTTCTGACCTATCCGGAAAGATGGACTCCGTAGTCCTGACTGCCACAAGCGTGTATGCCAGCCTAAACTGCACATAAAGTTGTCAATAACCAGTGATACAAAGTTACTACAAAGTAGGCTCATTCCGTAGGCTTTGCGAAAAAGAATAAAGCATTTATAACTAGGTACTACAGGCAATAAGTAAACAGGAGCACGAAAAAGCCAGGAATTCATCGCCCTTGCCAGCTACACATGGTGTCTATGTTTGCAATGAAAGAAGCACTCAAGTGCAGTACCCGTAGCAGCATTTGTCAAGCGTAAGCGAAAGCTTGGACTTGCACATTTGTGGCAGCTAGGAATCGGGGGTCCTAAACAGAGAAATTTTGAGGGAGAAAAATTCAAACACAGCTGCAACACCTGGGATGTAAAGGGTTAACGCACCTGCTGCAAATGAAGAGGCACTGGCTCCATTCCTACCTGTAGCCAGATATCTGGGTTTCATTCCCATCTTTTTGATACACTCAGCACCTGCCTAATATTGCACTTTGAGGTTTGATTTTGATTGCTTTCCTGATGGTAGCGTCACTGCTTCGTCTTTTTCAATATTGCACATTTTGGTGTCACTGCTGGTGGCACATACCTTGCTTAGTCATTTCTTTGTTTCTTCCTTGATAGTGCTACCCCACTTCTGACAGCATGCTGCGTTTCCGTGACAAACGACACCACATTGTACACGAATCGGAAAAGACGCCCCCCCCTTCTTTATTTGCTCTGCAACATATATATATTGCCACATGCGCTCCTTCCTTTTGATTTTTACGTTACCACCCCATTAGACGTATAACTGCTGCCTTGTGCAAACTGCACCCAAACAACTGGGAACCACATAGATGATCTTGGAACGCACAACGCAAACATTAAAGTTTGTTCTGGAACTTACGCAGCTGCTAGGGATAAAGTTGGAATCTCCAATGGCACATGTATGAATGCTGATGTGCTTCAGAAATTATCGACGGCCGACGCTCTGTTCGCCGATATCAGCGTGCAGCTTGCATTGCTTGCCATAATTTGAGTTGTCGTTTCCCGGTCACGAGTTCAGCCAAATAAAGAGTTTTATCTTGGACACGCTGACTGCTGCCTTGGTCAGCGCCACGACGACGTGACAATATTACATGTGCTTGTATATCGTGCAGGCACAGGACACCGCCCCGGTAGGGTTGGCATGACAAGATGTAAACAAGACAGCACGAGGACGATTACAGGCTATCAAGGAAGTCATTCCCCTTGCTGCAGTGTGCTGTGCGGGCCAGCACAGCACCTGCGTGCCGGCAGACTGCATCATAGCGATCCTGGATTTTAAGCCCAACTGCGCAGTGGGACACCGAGCCGATGAATAATGCAACGTTGATCAGTTGCTTGGGTCCAGTGGTAAGAGACGGCGTCCCCTTCCCTTACCACAGCAAGTGCTAGTAAACGACCAAGGAGGTTTTAAAAAAAATTGCTGGAGTGGAAGAGTGAAGCCCCCCCAAAACATGGCGGCTGCAGTAGGGGCATGAGAAACTGTTGGCGTTCGTTGAAGGAAACGGAGCCTTTTCCTCGCACGCCCGACGAGTTTAATGCGGCAACTTTTTCGGGTCAGATACTGCTCAAAGAGGGTCATTGTGTTACTAGTTTTCCTTAGTAAGCCTCGAATACTTGGCAAATAGTATTGGACATTAAGTCACGAATACTCGTATCGATGTGTTATTTCGTCGGCAACAAATATCTTTTATTTTAAAATTAACGTAGCATTTATGCTAACAGATGAAGGCCACTTGAACTCTAAGTGGGCACCTCCAGAAAGCTGCACGTTTCCCACATGCAGGGCAAAAGCTGGCTTCATTTTTGTTGGCAAGGCATTGCGAGAGATTCTGCTCCAGCAATTCTTTTTTAAACCTTCTTGTAAACGACTGATCGGGCCAGGCATGGCCTACGAGACTGCACTGGGATCAGAGCAACCGCGGGTGTTGCAAGCCAGCAAAGTAAAAAAAGTTCAAAAGAGTGGTGAGCTGGGCTAGTTGGTATGGATTCATAATAGCAAACAACGCGAAAAAAAAAAAAAAAATGAGAGACAAGAGGGAAGAACAACACAGGACAAGTGCTGACTGCTAAGTGAAACATTTATTGCGCATAACCGGTGCTTACCATATTTACTGAAATGTAATGCGCACTTTACTTTTCCCGATTTTTGCTACCTGAAGTCGACCCTTGCGTTACAAATGGACACCTAAATTCAAGTTGTCTAAAATGTGCAATGATGCACACAATTCCTTCATTTCTTTTTTTTCTTCCTCCTGGAAGTGACCCTTTGCATTAGAATCGTGGTCACATTACAATCAAGTAAATACAGCAAATAACAAGGCTGTGTACATGAGCGGCCGGTTAGAAGACAGGTTACAAAAGACAGCCAATCGATAACTATCTGTGTAAGCTCAGATGATCGAGCTCTTTGTCAAGTAATGCAATTGAGGCCTGAGCGATGCATGCATTGGACAGATGTGGGCAGCTTCCACAATTTGCCGCGGCATCCGTACCCTTAGATGATACAAAATGGTGGTGCTGCCAAACAGAGGAACACACGCACGATCACGATCGTGCATGTGTTCCCCTGTTTGGCAGTGCGAACTAACAAGTGCGAACTAGCAAGGCCTCTCATTGTTTTTTGCACTGTTTATTATTATGCAGCCAAGTGAAGCCAGTGCAATGTAGTTTGACCTGCAGCCAGCCCACGTGGTGTTGTGACAGCATCATTTTTCCGTGGCTTTGCATCAACGCGGAAGAGTGGAGCATGCAAAATGCAAGCGACTGAATAGCAAGAGGATGCAGCTGCCAACAATGTGCCCAGTCATGCCATGCTGCCCCCACTTTTAAGAGGGAAGCTGTTCTTAGTTGAGTCTTAGTGGGTCTTAGTGCCCACAGAGGGTGGGTACATCGCACTAGAGATATGTGCCACTCCTCCAGTCATTCCCACCTTATACCATTCCATTCAAGTCCCACTTCATTCAACCAGCTAAAATAACTGGCGACTTCTTTAAGCCACGAGCTTCGCTTTTTCATCAGTGTCGGCCAAGCGGAGCGGGCTGAATTCATTACATTTCTTTGTAGACATAGCTCTGTGTCATTATGGCCAACCGTAATGCTGTCTTTTTATTTTTGTGCCTTTAAAGTTATGCACCTGATTGGGAGACATTTCAGTCAAGGTGTGCAATGAAATAATGAACACGCAGCAGCAACCTTGGTCCACTTGGTCGCATCGAGATTCAGGTGCCTCCTCAACAACTGATCTTTCTCAACCCATTTTTTTATGGCGAACAGAGAGCTCACCCTTCGTAGCGTTTGTAGCTGCAGCAGTTAATTCCAAAAGCACATAGTTATTTTACAAGCACTATTTTTCGATCTGAAAGGCTCAAAACACATATGTACCTTTCCTCCAGCAATGCTCGTGATTTGTGAAAGCTGTCATTCTGCTTTTGCAGGAGTTCCTATAACTATGCTTAACCACCCTTATCCCTGTATTTGTACTGCGTTGTGTGCGCCCTGCCCAAGGTTGCCCACGCCTGTGTCATGGGTGGCTTGTCCCGGCGTCGTTGCTCTCTCGATACACGAGCCAAGCCAAGTCACTGAAAACGTCACTACGCACATGCACGGCCGTGCCGAGTAGCAGTGCACGTCATTTCCGAGACAAACTGTAGGTGGCAAAACTACATCGTTCAAAAACCTTAGCGACATGGAAACTGCGTGCGTGGTTGCATGAGCCCACTGAAAAGTTGCTTGAGATGCGCTGCCGAGCATGGCATCATTACGTCATACGAAGGCAGTGCCACTTTAATACGTTGTTACGAGAGGCACCAGGGTCTCTTGGGTAGCGTGACGTGAGGGCCAAAGGACTGGGCTGGGAACATCCAGGCAGTGGCAAGGCAAAAGGCAGCCAGAGAAAAAAAACGTTTAATTTAAAAGAGAACAACGTATGTACAAGACGTGGACAAAGAAGCAGCCCCGACGCTCGATGCGCCGGCCTTTTATAGGCACTGAGACGCTAGGAGGAGGAGGGTGCACCTCTGCTGTTTGGACGCGTGGAGCATCGCTGAGGGACGCTTCCAGTGTCTCTGAAGGACACGTCCCGTGTCTCTCAGAGGGACGCCAGCAAGGGGGGGTAAAAAGCACTGCACAAGGGGTAGCGCGTTCTGCACACTACTGCAGCTCGGTTCTGTGGCACTTTCCCAGGTAGTCGGGTCCAGCCGGTAGGAGCCTTTTCGCTGGTGGGTCGCACAGCGCTCATAACAACATACTGTACTACTAACGCAGGCCTAGGTGTACTTTTTTATCGAGTAATAGCTTTTAATATAAAGAAACCAACAATATTTCAATACTATAAAAAAAAAAAACATCGACCTCGTACAGCAATCAACGGTCCCGTGGTCGGGGACATCGGATCATTCCTGTTTTTGCCACCAGAGGCGCCACAGGTCATTTTTCGCGGCTTTCAATGAAGAAATAAAAACATAAATCCACCTCCCACGATAAAAAGAACGTTGGTTTGAGTCAATCTGACAGAATCTTTCCATCAGTGGGGTCATCTCATTTCATGTTCTGGGCAGTTGTCGGTCCCTTTAAGTTTCTTTGCCATATGTGCAGGCAAAGAAAACAAAAATCACCATTTTTCACGTGACACAAGCACACACTTAAGTCAAAAACATTCATCACCAGCATGGTCAGAATGCACCACCCTAGAATTGCCACGAGGAACCTACTGAGGCAGCGTAAAAGGTGCCAGGAAAAAAGCACAACTTGCAGCTCTGGCAAGTCAAGACGGAGACTGCACCTAAAATAAGCTTGGTTTGGGGCACAAAAAGCACTTGACCTTGAAGGGGCCCTGCAACACTTTTCTGAGTTATAGCATCAGTATTACTGCATGACGCTTCACATGCCGCAAAAATTTTTAGAATCTGTCAAATACGAGCAGAGGGATTTGTTGCATGCTTCAAGCTATGCAGGGAGGTGGATGACGAGGGCGCCCGAATAAGATGCGTCTCTTCATGACCTCGAGCTCTTGTTTTTCTTCAAACATGCAGCTCACTCTCAGTGTGATTGCGAGCATGCGCATGGGTACGTGGCCGCATCTCGTGGTGGCCGCAGTAACTACGCACCAAATCAGCCAACCGCCGTGGGTGCAGAAATTCAATTATAGGGCATCATTTGAAGAAAGAAGAGGGAGCCATTTTCAGCCAACTTTCAGAATTGATTGTAAATTCTAGGCCGTGAGCCACGCTAGAACGTTTCGCTCGCACGTTCTCGGGAGCCTCGACTACCGATCGGCAGTGTTTCCTGACCGTGCTCAAAAAGTGTTGCACGGCCCCTTAAAGGGAGATGTTTCATTCTCCTGGCATGCAGTGTTAACAATCTCCACAATGGAGCCAGGAAACACGTGTGGTGGCCTCATGGTCGCGCAGCAGCAGACAGACACCCTTTCCCATCTTCGCGGTGAAATGTTATCACGTTGCGTGCGGGAAAGGGAAGTGGTGTGCGGGTGCGCGACCGAGCCGTAGTGGCTGCATCAGTCGCTGAAATAAAGT
The DNA here is from genome assembly GCA_030522465.1 of Rhipicephalus appendiculatus. Taxonomy (NCBI): domain Eukaryota; kingdom Metazoa; phylum Arthropoda; class Arachnida; order Ixodida; family Ixodidae; genus Rhipicephalus; species Rhipicephalus appendiculatus. Next base: position 2,986,168 of record JALIZH010032969.1, read on the forward strand.
TAGTTGTTGTTTGTCCTTCTGGGACTCGCTTCTCTGTGCTGATTTCCAGCCGCGCTCGCGTCCCGCACAACATTGGTGACCCGGACGAGCAGCAAAGGCTATGAACACCCCTCAAGGCACCGACACACCGACACTCTCCAGCGTCGACGTCAAACTGCCTCCCTTTTGAACTGCGGATCCTGCACTGTGGTTCATTCAGGTAGAGTCACTATTTGCTGCACGTCGCATCATGGCAGATTCCGCGAAATACCATTACGTGGTGAGCAGTCTGCCGCCATCAACCACTACCGAAATTCGAGATCTCCCGCTTTCCCCACCAGAAGACAACGTCTACGAGGCGTTGAAGGCAACACTCATTCGCAGGGTCACGCCCCCCGAAAACCAACGGCTGCAACAGCTTATCCATGAAGCAAACCTTGGTGACAGAACACCAAGCCAGCTGCTGCGTCATATGCAGCAATTATTGGGCAACAAAGCGGATGGTCTTGACAGCCTGCTGCTCCGAGAAATATTTCTACAGAAAATTCCCCCAAACGTCATAATAGTCCTCAGTGCCTGAACGATCTACCCAAACTGGCCGAGTTAGCCGATAAGCTCATGGCTCCCACATCTGTCGCGGGCGTTACGAGTGAACCGCCTCTACATGAGCAGCTTCACGAGATGAAGAGCGAAATCCCGCGTCTCGTGGACTCCGTGGCCGCCCTCCACACAGCGTCACGGTCAACCGGTCCAAGTTATTCGCAGTCGCCCATGAAACGTCAAAAGCTATGTTGGTACCACCACAAGTTCGGCAACGCTGCGCGCAAATGCGTACCACCCTGCGAGCTCTCGGGAAACACCATGAGCAGGTGCTGAGGGCGACCAGCGTTGCTGCCATGGAAGAACGTCGCTCATCAGTCTTCTTCCTAACTGACCTAAACAGCGGCTTCCGGTTCCTCGTCGACACAGGTGCCAAAGTGAGTGTACTCCCAGCATCGCCCGCCGACCGCAAGCGTCCGAACACATCGCCTCTCCAAGCAGTCAACAACACGACCATTGCCACGTACGGCAACCACTCCCTAACTGTCAGTTTGGGCCTGCTGAGAACGCTTCGATGGATCTTCATAGCAGCCGACGTGAAGTTTGCCATTCTTGAGGCGGATTTCCTGCGCCACTTCGGGCTGTTAGTCGACGTGCGTAACCAGAGGCTACAGGACCCGGTGTCACAAAGCGATGTAAAAGGCCAGCCTTCAAGACATACTCCGCTCAGCCCTACGCTGATCAAGCCAGCGGGCCCTGCTCGTTTCACCTCCATACTGAGTGAATTTTCTGAGCTGACACACCAGCGTCAAGTGGGATCCCCAGTAAACCACGACGTATTCCACCACATCACCACTACTGGGCCACCGGTTCACGCTCGACCACGTCGATTGTCGCCTGAAAAACTGGCAGCGGCACGGCAGGAATTTGACCACATGTTGGAGCTGGGCATTATCCAACCTTCTGCCAGTCCTTGGGCGTCTCCCCTTCACATGGTTCCTAAGCGGTCATCGGGTGACTGGCGCCCTTGCGGGGACTATAGAGCTCTTAACAGTGTCACAACGCCCGACAGGTAACCCGTGCCACATATTCACGACATACTGGCAGGCCTGCATGGAGCCACAATTTTTTCAAAAATTGATCTTGTGCGGGCATACCACAAAATCCCTGTGTCACCGGAAGACGTCCCAAAGACTGCTATCACAACACCTTTTGGGTCATTCGAATCCCTGCGCATGCCATTCGGCCTTCGCAATGCAGGCCAAACATTCCAAAGGTTTATCGACGGTGTTCCAAAGGTTTATCAAGGCCTCAGTTTTTGCCACGCCTACCTGGACGACTTGCTTATCGCGAGCACCAGCCCAGAAGAACATGAAGAGCACCTGCGGATCGTTTTTCGGCGCCAATCTGAGCACGGCGTTATCGTCAACGCGGCCAAGAGTGAACTCGGCGTGCCTGAGTTATCATTTCTGGGCGACATCATTTCAAACTCGGGGTACGGCCACACCCATCTAAAGTGCAGGCCATACAAGACTTTCCACTACCAACCACGAAGCATCCACGACGTGAATTTCTCGGATCGCTCAATTTCTACCGCCGGTTCGTGCCTAAATGCGCCCATATCATACAACCGCTTCACGGACTGCTCAAGGAAACGCAAGGATCCTCAAACGACCTGCCTTGGTGTGAAGAAGCGGAAAAGGCTTTCAACCAAAGTAAGCAGGCCTTGGCGAATGCGACTCTCCTGGCATACCCACGGCCAGGAATTCCCCAGTGTTTAATGGTGGATGCCTCAGACATAGCTATCGGTGCCGTGTTGCAACAGCTGAGTGACGGTACTCGGAAACCAACTGCATTCTTCTCGAGGAAGCTGACACCCACTGAGCGCCGCTACAGCACCTTCGGGCGCGAACTACTAGCAGTCTACTCAAGTATACGCAACTTCCGGCATTTCTTGGAAGGCGTCGTGTTCTTCATCTTAACCGACCATAAGCCTTTGACCTATGCTCTTCGCTCTATGCGTACAGACGATGGCACACACACGGCCCGAGAACTTCACCAACTGGCATACATCTCCGAGTTCACGACAGACATCCGCCACATGAAAGGGAGTGACAACGTCGTTGCCGAAGCCCTATCGCGGAGCGCTATAAATGCCATCAACGATCTAGGAGGAGTTAACTTCGACGCGCTGGCGGCAGCCCAAAAGGAAGACGAAGAGCTAAAAAGCCTGCTAACAACAAAAACAGCTCTCAAGCTACAGTGGATGCAGATTCCGGGATCAGGTGACCAGATTTGCTGCGACACCTCCACAGGCAAGCCACGGCCATTCGTACCTGCCAATTTACGTCGCCGCATTTTTCTTTCTGTTCACAAGTTATCGCATCCTGGAATCAAAGCTACGCAAAAGATGCTCACAGCAAGGTTCATCTGGCCAGGCATCAATCGAGACGTGCGTTGCTGGGCAAGAGCATGCCTACCGTGCCAGCGGGCCAAAGTTCATCGACATACTGTGACCCCGTTGGCAGAGTTTGCGCCTCCAGACGCGCGCTTCGACCACGTGCACCTCGACATTGTCGGACCTCTGCCGCCTTGCCAGGAGCATGCCTATTTACTGACGTGCATAGACAGATTCACGCGCTGGGCAGAAGCCATACCTATAACAGATATCACTGCTGACACGGTTGCCCGCGCCTTCCTGCACCACTGGGTTGCTTGTTTCGGTGCACCATCCATAATTACAATGGACCGTGGAAGGCAGTTCGGATCATCACTGTTTGCCAGCATTACATGTTTTATTGGTGCTTCTCGCATTCGAACAACCGCCTACCACCCGATCAGCAACGGCATGGTGGAGCGTTTCCACCGCCAGCTCAAGTCTGCGCTCGCCGCAGCGGAAGAGCACAGCTGGATGGAGGCACTGCCACTCATTCTCTTAGGAATCCGGACAGCTGTCAAGGCAGACACTGGTTTCAGCTCGGCCGAACCGGTCTACGGAACGACACTGCGCCTTCCAGGAAAATTTTTTACAGGCAGTCGCAAGACGGTTGTACAGCCACCGCAGCCTACGCACTTACCGTATTTACACGAATGTAGGTCGACCCATTTCTGCAAATTTGACAATCCATTGTTGGGGGGTCGACTTAGAATCAAAACCAAAACTAGAGCTTTTTTTTTTTTTTTTTTTTTTTTTTTTTTTTTTTTTTTTTTTTTTGCTGAGCGATTTTTGGGGGGGGTCGACCTACATTGGAGTCGACTTCCATTCGTGTAAATACGGTAGACTCCCAGACATAATGACAAAACTTTGAACTACGCCGCCGCAACGGGCAGCGCCACGTGCGGTGCACATACCATCAGAACTTGCTTTGTGCACACACGTGTTTGTGCGCCATGACGCAGTTCATCGGCCACTCCAACCACCGTACGACGGACCTTTCAGAGTGCTACGTCGAGATGAAACGCAGTTCACTATCGACGTGCGTGGTCATCACGAAGTCGTCTCACTAGATCAATTGAAACCAGCCCACATTGCAGATGCAGACACCGTTTCACATGTGCCGTCACCTGTGACTCCACCCTCCAACGCAGTGCCGTTCAAACACGCCAAGACACAGACACGCAGTGGACGGGTCTCCAAGGCGCCCCTTCGTATGGATTTGTGAACAATGTGAATCGTCCTATGAACGTTCCTTAACTCACTAGGAGGGGAAGTGATGTGGTGGCCTCATGGTCGCGCAGCAGCAGACAGACACCCTTTCCCATCTTCGCGGTGAAATGTTATCACGTTGCGTGCGGGAAAGGGAAGTGGTGTGAGGGTGCACGACCGAGCCGCAGTGGCTGCATCAGTCGCTGAAATAAAGTTAGTTGTTGTTTGTCCTTCTGGGACGCACTACTCCCTTCTCTGTGCTGATTTCCAGCTGCGCTCGCGTCCCGCAAAACACATGTATAAAGTATTTTACTATGATTTTAGAGCTTTTGTTACGCAGCATCTGCAAGCCAGCTTTACTGCAATGCATGACAAGTCGACACAGCTTGCTTAGTTTGTGAGCTCTGCATGTGGATGAAATCACTGGATGGCAATCGCTATTTACTACAAAAAGAACTTGTTGTTGGGCTAGTTGGTAGAACATTTCTAAAAACTTAATTAGAGCGCAAACACACGATACACTCACGCACACACACACCCACACACCCAGGCATCAAACACGCACAGCGCTCACTTCCAACTGATTTATTCATAGCACGAAGGCTTGAATATATACATGTCGCACATGCACGTATTAACATCAGAGAAGGCCAACAGCACACACTATCAAGACAAACAATTTTTCTTTTTTCTTCCTTCTCACAGCCTAGAACTGATAAACTGGGATTCACTTGGAAACAAAGATAGCAAAGGGGCGCTAACGCAGCGGTCCTTACTGTTTTCTATGAAAAAAGCTTCTAACACTTCACGTGCAGTTTTTCTTGTGCTTCTGCCGAGAATCTTTGAACTACGCCGCCGCAACGGGCAGCGCGGCGGCGTAGTGTGTTTGCGCTCTAATTAAGTTTTTAGAGCTGTTTACTACGTGCACCATGCACAACAGACAACAAAAGTGCTAGGTGCTGCTTGTATGTTACAACAGCAAACTGTTGACACATCACCGTCAACTTGACAACTGTAACTGAAAGTCGCTTTTTAGGGCACTAAAAATTCACTGCATTGCAACGCACCACGATATCTCTCTTTAGAGTTCTTGAGTCCAGTACTCTCATTTGGAGCAACCATGGGGAAAGTCTCCCAGATTCATGTGGTCATCAAAAACACTGCCGACGCCCTCACCTGTACGCCGTCCCCGTGGTGGATGTCAATGTCTATGTAGAGCACTCGTGGGTGGTACTTAAGCAACTCGAGAATGGCGATGACGATGTCGTTGACGTAGCAGAAGCCAGACGCCTCAAACTTCTTCGCATGATGCAGGCCACCAGACCAGTTGATGGCGATGTCACAGCACTGGCACAGAGTGTCACAAGGAGAGCAAAATCAGGCGACAGTGTCTATGGCAGAGTTGCCAGATGCTATCGAGCTAATGAGCAAGTAATCATCACAAGAGAAGCAGAATTTTACTTAATTTTCTTATTCTGAAAAATATTTTTGCTTATAATAAAAAAGTGCCACTCAAATTCGAAGGGGAGTTGAAGAAAAAATATGCGCAACTATCAACGAAAGCACATCTTAACACTGTCTCGAGGGTAGTCTCCATTCGGTTGAATGCATCTTTGCCAGTTACTTGTCGATTCTCCCAACATTTGTTTGACACTCGGCTACTCGTGTCATCGAGAAAAACCCCCCCTTGGTAAACGACAAATGCACTATTGGTGAATGTGATGAACACTAAAATAACCGTATTTGCTGGAAAAGCCCAATAAAAACACAAGTGACAGTGAAGTTCCACGAGCGACTCGTCGAAAAAAGGAGCCCCAGTGCACTTACCGTAAGCAGAACTGGTCTATGGGAACTGCAACGCACGGTTCCTCAGCCAATGGGGAACACATAAGCTTTATTCTTTCGGCTCATTGTGGCCCGAGTTCAGCAAAGGCTTCAGTACTAACCAATTCAAGTTAGCGCACGAGGTTCACAACGAGAAAATTGTTTCATCCAAAACAAGAGCCAGAACGGAACAATAAATGAAGCCACTACCCCTTATTCCCATGGTGGCCCCAGTTCCCTCAAGTAGGAAACTCTATGGCCAGCGCAACCTATGCCATTAAAGACCAATGTGTGACGTCACACAAAATGCAAGCTGAACATCGTTTCACTCCAGAGTTATTCAATCATACCAGTTGCAGTGATATTACCGAGAACTTCTGATTTGGAGCAATTTATGGACCAGAAAAACTTCATCTCCCGGCACCTTGGAGACATGCTGGAGTACAATGCAGAAAGAAACAAGGTGCTGCACAAAGGAAACACGGACAAGCAAGTGGGTGAGGACGGGCGACTGAATTTAATTTTTATTGAAAAGAAAATGCATATTTATACGACACAAACCACAAATTCATCTACGCACATGCGAGGAACCTGCTTTCATTATCATACAATCTTATGGAGGTATCACTAACGCAAATGTCTTTTTTTTTTTTTGTGATGAAGGAAGCCTCAGCACGCTCACGTGCCAACTGGTTCCGACAACGCCTCAAGATTTTCGTTGTCGCCGGCAAAGGCTGGCACGGTTCACCACAAGCAGCCGACGGGCATGCGCTGCAGTGAAGAGGCAAATTATTGTGCCGTATAAATATGCGTTTTCTTTTCAATAAAATCCAGTAGCAAGTCTGCGCCCGTCCTCGTTCACTTCCTTGTTCCTGTGTCTTTTGCGCAGCACCTAGTTTAATCATGTACAACCGACTCGCCTAGCAACATGCTTTATTGCAGAAGCAAGCTGCATTTACACTCGGACGCTGGAATAATTATTAAAGTGAAAGCATTAGATGCTTAGAATGTTCACCAGGGCATCTTACAATAACTGCACCACAACTGCATGGTAGCTCTACACATCCAAGGATTAAGCCCAGATAGTAGCCCCCCCTGGGGGCTACTAATTTTAAGTAAATTAACCCTGGTAAGGATCATGAAAGCAAAATGATTTTTAAAAATTTTAGCAAGGGTAGATTGTTGGCCTTGTTGGTGTAACATGATCATAAGTTAAGCGCAGCACTGAAGTGACGAGGACGGGACAGGGAGAACACACACGAGCACTGTCCCGTCCTCGTCACTTCAGTGCCGCGCTTAACTTATGATTAAAAATTTTATTTTGAAAGTGAAGAGCTAACACATTTTTTTTTTTGTTTTTTTTTTTTAGCAATTTTGGTTGGTGCCCGGATCCATTCCTTTAATACATCAAAGGATTCAATTTCATTTTTCTCAGTGCTTGCACGGTGGTCCTTGCTTACATTATCGCAAGCAGCAGCCAAGCACTGCGTGAAGTGACTGCACCCATCAGAGCAGCAGCTGTCTGTGCCCAACGTTACGTTACACTGAGTGCCCAAATACGTCGCAGCTCACATCACACAGTAAAAATCACTTGTTCCACACGCACACAGGATCATGCATAAAGGGGGGTCGGAATCCCCCGAAAAACCCCCCATGGGTCAAGCTCAAAAGAAAACAAACTTTCCGACCATTTAATTAACAAACCAAAGTACAAACGCAGAAACCTGATGTTTCAGGACCAGCTCACTCTCCATTCAAGTTTTACTCAGAAAACGCAAGAAAAGATCACTAGGAAAGTGGTCGGACCATGTGAGAGATGGTGAAAACAGTACTGGCTGTTGCCCATTCATTAAACAGGGGCACAATGTATTCCATGTCAAATTGCTGCTTGTGCTGACCAAGTACTCATGCTGCTCACCTCAAAGCCCGATCTATGCATGACTGGCTCATGCAGCTATCGTTTTTCCTACTAGGGTGGAAGGCCTCGATGAATGCTCGGGCGAGCTGCTTTTTGTGCCTGGGGTACTCCCGCAGGCCTCACATCACTTACTTATGTCAGCCCAATCGAACATTCGGGCACTCTGCCCCATATATGATCTGCTGCACGACAATGGGATCTGATACACAATTCCTCCGTCACAATCGACGAACCTAGACATGTCCTTAAATGGACAAAAACGATTGCTCACATATTGGTAAATCACGATTGCACAAGACCGAAAATTTAACTCGCGCGAAGATGCTTAGTAAGCAAAAAACGCACGATCCAGGTGCCGATCCCACTTTGCAATTTCTGCACCGTGACATCTTTACATTGTCTGCTCGGTCATACGTAGTTCTTAATTGGTAGAAATGAAGTACATGTCCCTCTAAGGGGGGCCACAGACATAGTTTACCAAAATACAAAAAAAATACTCCCTGAAATCCGTGATGTCACATGCCGAGATTTCGGCTTGAAATTTAAAAATAAAACATTTGTTGGTTCATGAACATTGTGGTGGAACAGCACAAATGACGGGACGAAGAATATAGAGGACAGCACTGTGTCCTGTATTCTCTTCGTCCCGTTGTTTGCGCTGTTCTGCCACAAAACATTAACCTTGATTATCTCCAGTATTAAGCTACGTGATGGTGAAATTACAACATTAGAGTTCTCAGAGAACAGTTCTACACCAATCTAATCTTTCACTTTAGTGTAATGCCGCATCCACTTTTCTTTTATTCTTCTGGTATTGTGTGTTCTTGTTCAGTGGGATGCACACGCTGGACAATTTGATTGGAAAGCACTCACCTCGTTGTTCAGCTTGACGGCTCCCTCGAGAGAGGCCCCCGTGTACATCGAGCAGAAGTCGTACAAACCGTCAAACACGGGGCTGGAGAGGGAAAAACAGTTTTCTTCTCTCTCTCTGGCTTTTCAATGTGCACGCAAGTGGCTCATTAGTGCTTCCCCAAAACCAAACATGGGAGGTAAATAAATACATCATTTGTGCTTAACTGCTTCGATGTCTGCAGCACTGTAGTGACAAGCCAAGGAGGGCGGGGGGGGCATTTCAGTGTTTGAACACCCTTCTACCAATTATTTCCACTCATATTTTTATGTAGATATTACAGTGGACGAGAGAACTAACCCCATGACTTATTAAAGCGGGAAAATTACCAAAATATTGCTCAGGCGCAGGACTTTTCCAACGGAGATAAAAGCACCCCCTAAAAAATACTTCTGGCTACACTACAGCTGTAGTCGTAAATTACCCTGTGTTCCTTAATAGCACTAAACATACTGTTTACGTGAAAGTGTGATACTTATCACCGAGACCAAAAAAGATGACAGTGTTCAAATGCTCTTGGACATAGTGGTGAGGATTGGGTCGAGAGTGTACGATGAAGTACTGAAACAGGAGTTCCATAGGTCAACCCCAGTGCGAAATTCAAAATGTTACATGCATTGAGAAAGCATTAAATATTGGAAAGAAACTCGTGTGTTTGTGCTAAAGTTACAGTATGCAGCAAAACCAACTAGCCCGCTTATCCGTATTACTACAAAATCCAGTTTTAGAATCAGAGGAAATATACTCAGTGGAGGAGTGAACAATGGCTAAGGCAAGTGCTGCCTCCTCTGCTTCCGGGGATTCTGCCAAATTTGTAATCGACGTGCTAACAATCAGGTTTTGAAATCAGTATACAAAGGCTAGTGTGAAAGCTGGACGATGTGCATATTTGGCTGCATCTACGTATACTGCCAGAAAATGAGGAGGGAGGCACTTGCGAAGACTCTAGCTTTTTGTCTCGCCCGATTATGCTCTGGGTAGGCGTTTTTGGGGGAGTGGAGGGATGCAAAGGTTACTGCAATGGGAAATGCATGCCTGGCCGTGGTACCACCAGGTACAATGATTACGAGTTAGCGCAGGAGTACATGACCAGTTTCTGTAAGCGATAGCCTTTGATATTGACTTAAGAGGTGCGCTTCTACGAGCTCTCCAAGAGTGTTGTGCACACCTAGTTGAAGTAGTTTATCCTTCACGGGGCTGTTAATTTAGGGAGATGCAGAGCAGTTTTAAACCAGAGTGGATGAGTCAGTTGAGTTGCTCGGTGTCCGTGGGTGTGAGGTGGAGGAGATTCTGCACAGGCCTGAATGAGTCAACATGTGTCTGCTTCCCTCGGGCCGTGATGCAGATTGGAAATGCGCTTAATTGGGGAAGCTGCATTATGAACTGCAGTGCTTAATGGTCTCAGCATTGGAGCCAGTGTAAGAAATATTAAGACCTAAAATTTTGATCGTATCAACACTGCAAATGGGGGGTGTCATCTAGTGTGACTTGAATGTTAATGGTTCCCCTTTCTTTAAAGTCAATAACTAGGAGTTCCAATTTAGCCACTGAGCAGGTGAGCCCAAAACTATTGGCGTGACCTAAAATTTTGATCTTATCAACCCTGCAAATGGAGGTGTCACCTAGTGTCACTTGAATGTTAATGGTTCCCCGTTCTTTAAAGTCAATAACTAGGAGTTCCAATTTAGCCACTGAGCAGGTGAGCCCAAAACTATTGGCGTGACCTAAAATTTTGATCTTATCAACCCTGCAAATGGAGGTGTCATCTAGTGTCACTTGAATGTTAATGGTTCCCCTTTCTTTAAAGTCAATAACTAGGAGTTCCAATTTAGCCACTGAGCAGGTGAGCCCAATACTATTGGCGTGACCTAAAATTTTGATCTTATCAACCCTGCAAATGGAGGTGTCATCTAGTGTCACTTGAATGTTAATGGTTCCCCTTTCTTTAAAGTCAATAACTAGGAGTTCCAATTTAGCCACTGAGCAGGTGAGCCCAATACTATTGGCGTGACCTAAAATTTTGATCTTATCAACCCTGCAAATGGAGGTGTCATCTAGTGTCACTTGAATGTTAATGGTTCCCCTTTCTTTAAAGTCAATAACTAGGAGTTCCAATTTAGCCACTGAGCAGGTGAGCCCAATACTATTGGCGTGACCTAAAATTTTGATCTTATCAACCCTGCAAATGGAGGTGTCATCTAGTGTCACTTGAATGTTAATGGTTCCCCTTTCTTTAAAGTCAATAATTAGGCATTCCAACTTAGCCACTGAGCAGGTGAGCCCAAAACTATTGGCATGCTTGACAACAGTGTCAGTGGCCAACTGTAGTTTTGATTCGATTTTGCCATGCTTGCTGGCATTGACCCAGACGGAAGTTTGGAAAGAAACAGAGACAAAACTGCTCCCAGGGGCATTCCCTTGCTTCCTAGGGGTCCTGAATGTGCCTAATTGCCGGTGGACAGACCTGTTGCTGAGAAAGACAGCGATATACTAGCGCACGTGAAAGCCCACGTTTAGGTCGCTAAGAGACCATAAATTTGAGGAGTGAGAAACATTATCAAGAGCCTTGGTCAGGTGCAATGTGAGGATGGCTATGGTGATGTGTGGAAAATCTGGATCCTACTTAAGCATTAACATGACATCCAGAGTTGAGAGTCTCGCTCGGGAGCCAAATATGGTGTAGGGAAAGAGCTTTTAGATGCGAAGCAGCTTATGGACGAGGCCTGTCCCCCCATCGTTGTGCGCTGTGCGCTGTAGCCAGATGACGATGATGCTGCTATGACAGCACAGCACATCCAAGGTAACCATTACACGCCATGACGATGACGATGACGCTGATGACGATGAAGAATAAGCGCGTTCCAGACCACACCTTCTCTTTCTGCCATCAGGGCACAACACATGGAATGCAGCCACTATACTTCATAACGATGACGACGACGCTGCTGAAGATGAAGAATAAGCGCGTTCCAGACCACACATTCTCTCTCTGCCATGGATGAAGACGATCGTGAACACTAGCGGCGCAGCAATTACTCTCCCCTGGCGCGCTCTCTCCTACAGCAATCGCTCTCCCCTGGCGCGCTCTCTCCTACAGCAGCGCTGTCATGGAGAGCAACGAAGATCGCATCGCGGCAGCGCGGGCTCGCAAAGCGGCTGCAGCTCAGCAGCGTCGTCGAGCCGACCCGGAGCTGAGAGCTCGAGAAGCTGAAGCGAGACACCAGCGCCAGCAAAACGCTGATCCAGAGGCAGCGAGGGCTCACGCAGCAGCGGCACGGGCACGTCGGCAAGTGGACCCGAAGTTGAGGGCTCGAGAAGCTGAAGCGGCACGTGAACAGATACGATGAGGTCGTTTGCACGGAGGAAGCGAAACGCCCTGCTGGTGGTGTCGGGATCTACGTCAAACGACCACAAACCGCAGTAGATCTCGACCTACCAATAACGAGTCGGAGTCACAACGGTGAACATGCCGCCGTAACATTCTCTAGCAACATCATCATCATGACAATGTACCTTGCTCCAAACCTCTCCCGAGGAAACGTGGAAAGGTACATGGAGAAGGCGATGCTCCACTATAAAACTACAGTCAAGGACAACCCCTTCGTACTCACCGGAGACTTGAACGAGGAAGTCATGAACGACGACTGGCTAGTACAGCACATGGTGTCCCGTTACGCTCTCCGGTGCATTTCGTACGATTACAAACATCATACTACCATCAAGCGAACGTGCATAGACATCGCCTTCTCGAACTTCAAACTACAACCTTTGCTGCACGATACCTTAACTTTACATTTTACAGACCACAAGGCCATTATACTCAAGGGAAAACAGACTCCGGAGCTTGAAGTCATATACGATGATGAATAAAGGACGGTGGCTGCTTCGCATTATTACTCAGGGTTCCCTTTAGTGTGCGATTTTTCTTTCTCCATGTAGCGGTTAAGGTGATTTAGGACCATCAGTTTTCTTGTACATGAGGTAAGTAAGAGAGGCTGGTGTCATATTTAAGGTCTAACGGCTTCTTATTTTAACATGAAAGTGTTTTATTCCGGGGTCCACCAAGACTTCATTGATGTATTTCCATCACGGAAATGACGTCAAAAAAATGAATACGATCAAAGGACAAAGAAGAAACTTTCATCAACGGGAGTTGAACGCATGACCTCCCAGCCCCCGACAACAGATGCTGGACATGCTATCCACTGCGCCACGGTCACATACTTTGGAAGGTTTACAAACACGCCTTTTATATCTATCCTTCCACAGTGCTCTTAGTCGGCGGGGTGGTGTCGCCGTCTGGGAATGGTAAAGTGAACTAATGCATCATGACCATGGCCTCAGCCAATAGCTCCTGCAACGCGTCTACACGTCCATCCCATTCGACACATTTCCAATGGGAGAAGTGCAATTTTGTCAGGTGGCGACCTTAGCCCTAGCCTCGGCCTCACTCATAGCATTCGTCTACATTAAATATAGCTCTGCGATGCGCACCTGATTTTTGCCAGGCTGTAACACTGCTACCACAACACCGCGTTCCCCATTCACGCTTGCCCCGAGAAATATCGCGGCCACGCTACAGGGGAGACATGACGAGCGTTGCATTTCCCTCTAGTCCGGCCATGATGTCTAACATGTCGCGGGGTGGCGACCTTAGCCCAAGTCCTGCGTCCAATATGCGACGCTCTTCACCTGGCAGCCCGTGGCTGTCATGCAGCATTCTCCGGTTCTGCTCTCACTGTTAACTCGTACAGCTACCACAAAGGATTGTTTAATCATTGATCATGGACGTTACTCATCGGGATGGAGATGTGCCACCAAGCATCAACGTGGGTGCATCCATGTTAAATGGTGCAACAGCTGCCAAACACCGATAGACGTTGTGCAAGTCTCTTATATCAATGTACAGTAAACATGCAAATATTTCTGTAAGGACACTTTTTACTTTCGTGTTATATCGATTCCTATGACGGAAGGATCAACCATGTTTTTCGTCACCTTAGCTGATCTCCATTCCTGGGGCAGCGTGCCCTGCTCCCATTGTTGATTCATGTGACCGGTAAATGATTTGGAGTCTAAATTTCGAATTGTTTTGTTAATAATTCCCCCTAGTCCTGGAGCGGATGAGGTGCAAAGTTTGCTTAGTGCGGCCCAGACTTCCACCTCTGCAAAGGATGCATCCAAGTCTGGATTGGGAGCTCCTTGATAGGTAGGTAACGGTTTCTGCTTCAGGTCCGGAAAATACGGTGAAACCTCGGTGATACGATCACAGCTCATACGAATTTCGGGGTGATCCGAATTTTTACTTGGTCCCGGCCAAGGCCCATTGGCATGCGCTGTAATGGAGTACGGTTGTTGCTAACCAATTTTCACCCCGCGATGTTTGATACAAACGTACGCTACCGCGCAGGTACGAAGAGGTGCTGTCCGCGCTGTCGGGGAATACGCGCCAAGCACGTGCGAGTGCGGGAACGCAAGCGCGGTCATGCACGCCGCTCCGCCAAATCGCTAGAATCACGGTGTAAGAAAAATACTTTTCTTACGGTCAGAATAAACCTTCATAGACGCATCACGGCCTCAAAGATGGTGTGCGCGAATCTTTGAGGCTCTAATGTGCCTCCGTGTGCCTCCGCGTTTAGATTACAAAGGGCATTGGCGCCATGCTTTTCTTTTTCTAGCACGTCGACGCGGGCTGCTGTCGTTGTACTGTGTTTACACGTGCCTGCCTCGTGCATCAGACATCCTATAAAAGGTGCACGAGGACCGAAAGAAAGGCGAGGACACTCTTGGCGAAGGAATCAGGCCTCACAACGTCAACATGCGCGACTGCTGACGTCGCACTTGTGCGGGCATGGCCATATATCTCCCAAAAAACGTCGCCAACACCTCCGCGATAAAAAAATCATAACATAGGACCGTGGTTCTAAAATTTTGTGGCCTTGATCTATGACGTCAAAGCACTTCTCCCGTTACTTCCGCCGCAGTGCTCCACTGTCATACGAAAAAGCATACCAAATATTTGGAAGGGGCTACTGCCGTCACCGGCCACAACGCTCATGGTTCATTAATTAAACACGCGCGTACGGGCTGTACATTTACAAGAGCTGGTATGATTGCCGACATCTAAAAATTTAACTGATAATCATTCAGAGTTCTTCCTGACGTTGCTGCGGCCCTGAAAAACAATAAATGAAAACGTACGCCAGCTTTCTTTTATTGCGATAGCAATTATATGGACACTCTCGGATGATTTTCGCCATCGCCGTCATGTTCTGGATATGTATATGTATGTGTATATATAAAAAAGGCATAAAGAAAAATAAATATGTAGAAAAAAATTCCAAACCACCTGACCAGGGATTCGAACCAGTGACCCCTCGCACCGCAGCTTGCTGCGCTAACCAACACAGCCACACGCCATGCTCGCGCCAGCGCATATAACAGCGAGCTATTCATGTGCACCATTTGCCGCTCGCGGTACGCAGATCTCGGAACAGCTTGAGCGTTTTTCTATCACGCAACGCTTTTACAGTTTCTTTCAAATTGAAAACCGCCCTTGACATGCGCACGAAATAGTGGCTCCCTTCTGTACCACTCATGATGTAGAAGAGAAAAAAAAAGAACACCGGGCACACTTGGTGTCAGACGCCACCGTGTGGTAGGAGACGCAGCGGGGTCATTCCACGTGCCGCAGTTCAAAAGAAAAGAAGTATCAAACAGCGTCCAAAAGTCATATAATCATATAATCATATCCTTGGGCAATCCCCCCTGAGTGGGTATGAGCCATGTCAGAGGCAACAACAACAGCGTCGGCTTCTGCATTGTGGACACTCGCAGCGCGTTGCTCAAATACAAACACGTAACAACTGCGACAGTTGTTAGTTCACGCTTGTCCTGTGTATACCTATGCGTCCTTTTCAAGCGTCCTTCTTTGTGCTGCGGCGGCGTGTTGGAAGTATCGAGCTGCTTGTCGTTCTTCGTGTGACAACCTAATTTCTTGCTATCGCATTCATTGCTTCGGCCTAGTGGCGAAACTGTGACTTTTTGTCGCATGCTAATTTTCCTTTTTTTGTGGTGATACGAATTTCGGATGATACGAATATTTTTGGAGGTCTCGTGAGATCCGTATCACCGAGGTTTCACTGTAGGTGGTTTTAAGAGCAGCTTCAAGGTCTTGCCCTCACTTCTCTACCTCAAACAAGAGTTTCGTTGTTTGCTTAGCATTTTCAGAGCGAGAGGAGAACAGATGTAACATATGGCAAAGCAGGGACCATGAGTTCTTCATATGAAGAGTGCCGTCAAGTCAGTTGCATAGCTGGTTCCACTGCTGCGATGAAAGCTTGGCCGCGTGTCCGCTTACGAACTGGAGCGTTTGTGCCATTTTGTTTTAATCTGCAATTATGTCTTTGCCTGAGCCATTGTTTCTCCAAACTCTGATAGGCCTCCAATAGAGGGAGCAGCCTGCTGTCTAGTGGATTGTAGATATGTTCTGCTGGGGCTACTTTTTTGCTAAGGGCTACATCGTATTTGAGCTTAGACGCCCAATCTTTGTAGTCCTTAATTTCTTTTGTCGCATTTCGGTCTTGGATTTTGCGGAATTTGTCCTAGTCAACACTAGGTTTGAAATCGAACTGTGGACGGACGCTGGCACTCGGCAGCATAATTGTTATGGCGTATTCGGTTGGTCGCTCCGGTCCTCTGGCTGAGAGTCGCCAGATGCCGAGGCAGCTCGCAATCAGAGCGCAAGAGGCAGCGTACCAACCGAATACATCAGCGATTTCGGAGCAGCGCACCTGTAGCGCCACCGTGCAGCCAGCGCGGGAAGCAGCCGGGTAAACACTCCTGCGCTGCATCGGCAAATGGCGCTGATCAGTTAAGTGGCCATCTCCGATATATCTGGATGTAGCAGCAGCCTTCTGAGCTCAGAACATAAATCTGGCGATCGTCGCCGTCCGAGCTGCTAGCTTCAAAACATTCATGTGCGAGCTGCTGTAACAACAGCATTGACATTTTCTCCACCTTCACTAGCCACATCCTTTTTGACATGGTGCATTTATGGCTTCGTAGATGTGAACTCACCACACGCGCTCAAAAACGCCGCGAACAACACACGTGCACGGAGTATTACGCGTCCGGCGATGTCCCCTTTCCGAAATGCGTGCTCGCGCTTTCACTTGCCGGCAACACGTGGTTGCCGGCTTGTGTCACGTGATTCGTCCTCCCGGCCAGATCGCTCCATGCTCTGACCACTCTGACTTCGAAGTCAGAGCGGTCGGGAGCGCTCAGAGTCGGAGTTTGAGGCTCCGAAAAAGCCAACCGAAGGTAGTCCGAGCGCTCGAATTCTATCAACCGAACGCGCAGCAACTTTTCAGAGCGCTCAAGAGCGCTCGAAAACGCCCAACCGAATACGCCATTAGAATGTAATGATCTCTGCCGAGGTTGACTCCAGTGCGTGTCCACTTAGCCTGTCACACGTTCTTAGTGAACGTACAGTCCGGGGTGGTATTCCTGCTCACACTGTTGCAAATGCATGTGGCTAGTGTTCAATCAGTGACTAGGGTGTACCTGTTTTGCTGAAAGGAATGAAAAAGGCCCTTCCGAGTGTTTCTCCTGTAACTCCAGCCTACGTGCGGTGCATTAAAATCACCCGTCACAACTATGAGAGCGGAGCTTGCTATTTGGATGGCCATGTCGGATGGCCCTCTAGGATGAGAATAGATAAGATTATAGTATATGTGCTTTGTACTGTACGACGCGGGAGACGTTAAAGAATGCAGTCAGAGTAAAGGTCGGAGAGATTGTCAGCTATTAACGAGCTATTCCTGTGTATATATGTGGTAGCCTACGTCCTTTCTTGCCTTTACCTTCCTCATTCATCGTGAAATGCACAAACACTGTGAACTAGCCAAAACAACCATCCTACTCGGTTAAAGGGGCCCTGCGACACAAATTTAGCGTGTCGTTTTCATCGCTTCTTCTCGAACTCTGGAATGCACAGATATCGTTGCGTGAGTGGCAATGCCAAAAACAATGCTGTCACAACTTTATTTCTACGGAGAAACCACACTGTTTTCAGACTGGAGCGACATACAGTGGGCATTTTTGTGATCAGTAGTGACCCTTCACCTCGTGGGATTGTCGACATAGGCCGTGCGTTTTGATCGGTTCGTTGCGAGAAGTCGTGCATAATATTCATACGGTCCCAGATAGACCACACTATTGAGCGCTAAAAATTATAAACGCCCTGTTTATACTTCCTCAGATACAAGAAGATTTCTGTTTTCAAATATGAAAATGTGAAAATAACTGCAAAACGACGCTAGGAGCGCTGCACAATGGCCACCATGAGGCGAGTCGTCCGGTACGTCTCTGTAAGAGGCACGCGGTGATTGGAAGCGGCCTTTGACGTCAGTGGGAGAGTGAAATGCGAAAGGGAACATTTTTTCTCATCTGCTGGAGTTTTGAAGTTTGATGGCTCATAACTTCCATTACCGTGTACCGATTTCAATAATGCTTTTTGCGTTCATCTCGGTATTCGGCACTACACGAATTCCAGCGCTGCAGAATGCAGACGAAAAAGCGTCGCAGGGCTCCTTTAAAGGGACTGTCTACCGCTCGGAAAAGTTTTTTGCATTTTGGTGAAAATGGGAAGATTCTTTGTCACATCGACGGCAACGAGTGTGCTTTTGTCCAATAAAAATGGAATTATATTTTTAATTAGGCTCTGAAAGTCGTGGAAGTATGACCACTAGCGTCACCCGACGGCAATGTGGTCCAAGCTATTGGCAGGACAAAAACACCCCATACGTAGGCTTATTTTGCTTGAAAACAAATATGTATATCTTACAAATGCATGCTATGCACTTTTGGTAGCTATTCCTGGCATCAAAGAGTAATTTTAGCGGGATTTTTTCTCGCGCTTTGAAAGAGGCACCCGGTGGCGCTGCCGGCGCCGCGTCTGCTTGCCTGCCTACCGCGGAGAAACGCGAGCACGGCGTCCGGCGCCGCTCAGAAGAAAAAAAAAATGTCTAAAACATCTAAACACAATTGAAAAACAGCGAGGACCTTCTCTTCTGTGAACCACGTCTCATGTTTGTTTAAGTCGCATGTTTGGCATGAGTGCAACCACTACAGTTTGTTTCACAACGCCGCCGTACCAGAGTTGCAGGAGCACCCCAAGTTTTCAGCTCGATTGCGGGGCTTTTTTCAGGCTAACTAAACAAAAGCTTGAAAGAACGCGGTAAAAATACTTTATATGGCAGTTTAAGAGCTCTAAACTACCGCTACGGTAATAGTTTTATTATTAAACAAAGCATAATTCAACCTGCAAAAACTGCATTTGGTTCTAGTTTTCGACTTTCACCGGCAGAACCATTGTCATCGCGTGCAGTTACCAGTGTTTGCGGGCGTGTTAACGCCAGTAGAAGATGACAGAACGTAGATCGAATAATTCCGTTTTAAAAATATCTAATCGCTTTCCAGAGAAACCGCTGCAGGGTTGGACTCTTCAGATGGTATGCTTTCTATTTCGACACAAAACAGAAAAACAATAAAGCATGGTAGACAGTCCCTTTAACAACATGGCTTGCACATTTTCCAGCCTGAAGTGCTAGAACAAGGGCTAGCACTTTGCATAATGCAAGGTCACCGTATGCTGGTAGTGGCATTTCTTAACGCTTTGCAGGGGTGGCAGCGGGCCTCAGTCTTTTGGAGCAGCTCAGGGAGCAGGAATGAGGCAGTTTTGGAGCAGCTTTGAAGCAGTAAAAGGGAAGTTTTCGAGCAGATTTCTAGGGTCACACATCACTGTTAATTAACAATGTTTTGTTGGTGATAAACACAAAAAATTCGAGTGGTTTTTACTAAACATTCAATTCTGATGAGGCGACCAGACGTACCACAAATTGATATATACATACCTGCCAACTTCGCAGCTTGAAAATTCGGGAGACCGCAGAGGGGGGGGGGGGGGGATTACATAATCTAAATTACTGAGACTGAGACATTTGCGACCCGCTGTCGTTGCTTCCGTCCACTGCGATTGCGAAAGTGCGGCGTTTCAGAACCTCCACCAGTGTGTTTTCGGCATCTGCAGCCATTTCCCCGACGATGGCAGTTGTTTTCGTACGTCTGCCCTGTACTGCTTCGCATCCTCGCACTTTGGGAATAATTTTCGAAACCACGGTCCTGCGTGATCACTAACGCTTAGCGGCAAGTTGTGTTCCACAAGAAACTCCGTGAATACACATTCTGTGCGGATCGCACAGTCTTCACAGCTCTTTTCGAAGAAACTTCCGATGCTTCCCTGCCCTTCCGCAGCACGAACGTACTTCTGATGCTTCTGTGAAGCGATGTGCACCTTTATGTTGGCCTTGCCACCGTGCGAAAAGCTAACATCACAGGCGAACGTGGTCTAGAATTCGTACCTGTCACCTTTCCACGAAGCCACAAAGCACGAAAACTCAGCTGTGTATGAGTCCAGAAACACTTGCAAGTATACTTCTTTGCTTTTGACACCGCCGTCGACCTTCCAACTAAACTCGGGGAAACATGCAACCCCCACAACCACGTAACAAACGCAACTGACGCCTAGGCAGGTGGAGGAGGCCTAGCGTACAAAATGGCAGCCACTTTTCGGGAGACTGGAGATAGCATTCGTAGAATCGGGAGCCTAGGTCAAAATTCGGGAGTCTCCCAGACAATTCGCAAGAGTTGGCAGGTGTGTGTGTGTGTGTGTGCGTGCGTGCGTGCGTGCGTGCGTGCGTGCGTGCGTGCGTGCGTGCGTGCGTGCGTGCGTGCGTGTGTGTGTGTGTGTGTGTGTGTGTGTGTGTGTGTGTGTGTGTGTATCGTCACGTGGTTGTGACGTCGACGAAGGCAGCAGGCGACGTGTCCAAGATGAAACTGTTTATTTGGCCGAACTTGTGGCCGGTAAACGGAAAGTATGATTACAGCAATACACGCTGGCACTGATAGCGGCGAACAGAGCGTCGGCCGTCGATCAACTGAACATCGTTGGAACGCGCCGGCTTTCATAAATCACGGTAAAAGAAAGGCGCGTGGCAATGCCCCCCCTCTGAAAAGGCATCATCCCGATGTTTAGAACAGAACACATGGGAAAAATACATGCAAGAATAAATAACGACAATAAATCAAGAAAGTTGAACAAACAATACGCACAAGCAAGAAAGTCCAATGAAAACAAAGTACAGTCCTCAGGTTCACTACCGCGCGTAAAACGGCTTGAGGCACACGACATGGACGACTTCAGGTCGCGCACGGCGCCGTTGAGAGTTCGAAATGCCGTCGGGCACGACCTCGTAGTTGAGTGTGACGAGACGTCGAAGCACCCTATACGGTCCGAAGTAGCGTCGCAGAAGTTTTTCACTAAGTCCACGTCGTCGTATGGGCGTCCACACCCAAACGTGGTCGCCGGGCTGGTGTTCCACGAAGCGTCGTCGAAGATTGTAGGGGCGGCTGTCAGTCGTCTGCTGATTCTTGATCCGCAGGCGGGCGAGCTGTCGTGCTTCTTCGGCGCGCTGTAGGTAGGCGGTCACGTCGATGTTTTCCTCGTCGGTCACATTTGGTAACATGGCGTCGAGCGTCGTTGCCGGGCTCCGTCCGTACACCAACTTATACGGCGTCATCTGCGTCATTTCTTGCATGGCCGTGTTGTATGCGAAGGTCACGTACGGAAGGATGGCGTCCTACGTCTTGTGTTCGACGTCGACGTACATGGCCAGCATGTCGGCGATGGTCTTAATTAGACGCTCGGTCAGGCCGTTGGTCTGTGTATGGTACGCGGTGGTCCGGCAGTGACTTGTGTGGCTGTATCCCAAGATCGCCTGGGTTAGGGTCAGCCGTAAATGCCGTACCTCTGTCGGTGATGAGAACCTCTGGGGCGCCGTGTCGAAGGACGATGTTCTCAACAAAGAACTTGGCTACCTCGACGGCACTGCCTTTGGGCAGGGCTTTTGTTTCGGCGTAGCGAGTGAGGTAGTCGGTGGCTACGACGATCCATTTATTTCCGCAAGTCGACGTTGGGAACTGCCCCAGGAGGTCCATCCCGATCTGCTGGAACGGTCGCCGAGGAGGCTCGATCGGCTGAAGGAAGCCTGCTGGTCTTGTTGGCGGTGTCTTCCGTCGCTGACAGTCTCAGCACGTCCTTAAGTAGCGAGCGACGTCGGCGGCAAGGCGCGGCCAGTAGTACTTTTCCTGTACTCTGGCGAGCGTGCGGGAAAGTCCGAGGTGTCCAGCCGTCGGGTCGTCGTATAGAGCCTGCAGGATTTCTGGTCGCAATGCTGAAGGCACTACGAGGAGGTAGTTTGCTCGAAGTGGCGAGAAATTCTTCTTTATGAGAACGCCGTTTCGCAAGAAAAACGACGCGATTCCTCGCTTGAATGCCTTTGGGACCATGGCGGTCTTGCCTTCGAGGTACTGCAGAAGGCCTCTGAGTTCCGGGTCGGCTCGCTGTCGTTCGGCGAAGTCGTCAGCACTTATGGTTCCCAGGAAGCTGTCATCATCCTGGTCGTCCAGCAGCGGTGGGTCAACGGGGGCTCGAGTCAGGCAGTCGGCGTCAGAGTGTTTTCTTCCGGACCGTAATGTCGAATTCTTGAAGTCTCAGGCTCCACCGTGCGAGGCGACCAGAAGGGTCTTTCAAATTAGCTAGCCAACACAAGGCATGGTGGTCGCTCACAACTTTGAAGGGCCTGCCGTAAAGGTAGGGGCGAAACTTTGATGTAGCCCAGATGATGGCACGGCACTCCTTTTCTGTTGTGGAATAGTTGGCCTCTGCCTTTGATAGCGACCGGCTAGCATAACTGGTAACCCTTTCCAGTCCGTCCGTCCTCTGCACAAGGACGGCGCCGAGTCCTACGCTGCTCGCGTCGGTGTGCACTTCTGTTTCGGCGTGTTCGTCGAAATGCCCAAGTAACGGAGGCGTTTGCAGGCGTCGTTTTAGTTCTTGAAATGCTCCCTCCTGCGGCGTTTCCCACTTGAACTCGACGTCGGTCCTGGTGAGGTTAGTGAGAGGGTCGGCGATGCAGGCAAAGTTTTTAACGAACCACCTGTAATAGGCACACAAGCCGAGAAATCGACGCACGGCCTTCTTGTCGGTGGGTGGCGGGAAAGCAGCGATGGCGGTTGTCTTTTGCGGGTTGGGGCGTACTCCGGATTTGCTTATCACGTGGCCCAAGAACAAAAGTTCTTCGTACGCGAAGCGGCACTTCTCTGGCTTGAGGGTGAGTCCAGAGGTCTTGATTGCTTAAAGTACAGCTTCAAGGCGCCGTAGGTGTTCATCGAAGTTCGAGGAAAACACGACGACGTCGTCCAAGTACACAAGGCAAGTCTGCCACTTCAAGCCGGACAGTACAGTATCCATAACGCGTTGGAAGGTCGCGGGGGCCGAGCAAAGACCAAGAGGCATGACCTTAAATTCGAACAGGCCGTCTGGTGTTATAAAGGCAGTCTTTTCGCGGTCTCTCTCGTCGACTTCGATTTGCCAGTAGCCCGTCTTCAGGTCCATTGATGAAAAGTACTTCGCGTTGTGGAGTCGATCCAGGGCGTCGTCTATCCGTGGGAGGGGGTACACGTTCTTCTTCGTGATCTTGTTCAGGCGATGATAGTCGACGCAGAAACGTAGCGTCCCGTCCTTCTTCACCAACACCACGGGTCCACCAAGAGTCCCTGGGGAGACGCCCAGGCACTCTTGGACGGCTGGATTATGTCGTCGCGTAGCATTTCGTCGACTTGCTTCTTTACGGCTTCGCGTTCTCGCGTCGAAATTCGATACGGGCTCTAGACGGACTGGTCGAGCACTTTCTTCGGTTATGATACGATGTTTGGCGACTGGGGTCTGTCGAATTCTTGACGTCGGTGAGAAGCAGTCCTTGAATTGCAGGAGCAGATTTTTTAGCTGGTCTTGCTTCTTCTTTGGGAGGCTGGGGTTGACGTCGAAATCTGTTTCGGGACCTCGATTCGTCGAAGAAAGTTCGGCAGTATCGGAGAGGGCGAAAGCATTGCTGGTGTCCACGAATTTCTCGATGTACGCGACCGACGTACCAATGTTGAGGTGCCTATATTCGTGGCAGAAGTTTGTCAGCAGTACCTTTGCTTTGCCGTCGCGCAACTCGGCGATGCCTCTTGCGACGCAAATCTGACGGTTCACAAGCAGGTGCTGATCGTCCTCGACGACGCCTTCAAGGTTAGCGGGTTTTGACGACGGAAATGACGACGCTGGAAAGAGGCGGAACGGTGACCTGCTCTTCTATTACATTCAAGGCATGATTCTCCGGCGACGTTTGGGGCGGCAACGCTTTTTCTGAAGTCAGTGTTATCGACTCAGACCTCAGGTCGATGACGGTGCCGTGTTGACTTAGGAAGTCCATCCCCAGTATCACATCCCTGGAGCAGTGCTGCAGAATTAGAAAGCTGGCGGGATAGGTCCGGTTATTGATGGTGACTCTTGCAGTGCAGACACCGGCTGGCGTTATTAAATGACCCCCAGCGGTCCTGATTTCAGGGCCTTGCCAAGCAGTCTTTACTTTCTTCAACTTCGTCGCGAAAGACCCACTGACGACGGAATAGTCGGCTCCAGTGTCGACGAGAGCGGTGATGTTGTGGCCGTCGAATATTACGTAGAGGTCGCTGGTTCGTCGTCGTGCGTTGCGGTTGGGTCGCGGCGTCGGATCACGGCTGCGTCGAAATGTTGTGGTGCTTCCATACTGCGTCGTCAGGTTTTCTTCGGTCCGCGAGGTTTCGTCGGCAGGGCTTCGTCTGCTTCGCGTCGTGTTGCTCAGGTCTCGTCGCGTTGTCGTCGGCGGCGGCCGCTGAGGATCTTCGGCATTTCGTCGTGAAGCAACGGCACCTCCATCGGTTGCTGCCCTTAGTTTCCCGGATACAGGCTAGGCGACCGGCCCCGGTTTGGGCCAGTGTACTGCCCGCGGTGCGGTGACATGTAGCGGCCGGGCGACGGCGAGCGGGAAGGTCGTCGGGGTGTCCACTGTGTTCCGGTGATGTCATCGATGTCGCGAGGCCGTTCGCCTGGCTGCGGACGCGGCGCGTTGACGATGAATCCGCGCAGCCCCATCTGTCGGTACTGGCAGCGGCGGTACGTGTGGCCGGCCTCCCCGCAGTGGTAGCAGAGCGGGCGGTTGTCAGGGGCGCGCCAAACGTCGGTATTCCTCGGAGCGTAGCGCTGGCCGGCGGGTGGACGGTATGGCGTCGGTGGTGGTGGCGGCGCTGTCTGGCGGCGGAAATGCGGTGGTGAGACCTCTTGACGTGGGCGTGGGGGCGGGAGCGTAGCATCGGGCTGCAGCTGCGTAGCTCATGGCTTGCGGCTGGGGCCGTGGCGGTTCAGAGGTGCCCATCGACTGCTGGATAAATCACACGTCGAACATTCTAGCCTTATCACTAGTCGTCGCGCAAACTCTGGAATGATCTTGAGTGTTACCGTCTTGCGTGCAATCTTAACAAAACGATCTACTACAACTGAGAAGCTTCTGGAACAATAAGGCGCAGTGTGCGCCGAGTACTGCTGATAGTCTTTGTGGGTGGAAACCAAATACAGTAAAAGAAATATATATATATATATATATATGGGTCATTCCATATCAAGTGTACCAGGTCAATTTTCGACCATCTCCGATCCTGCTGAAAAAAATTGTCCAGGTATATGTTAGTGTGATAAGTAGTTATTCAGGCGTTATTTTTCGCAAAAAAATTTTGTGTTGCCTAGAGGGCGCTTCGAACTTTGGGCACCCAAGTGAAACTGTGTCGCGCTAAATAATTTGTATAAAATTACTGTTCCGAGGAACTACTACGAAACAATTTTTTCCATAATCTTAAGGCGCTGATCTTTCATGACAATGATAGTTTATTCATTTTAGTTTTACCTTATTTATTTTTGGTTTTGGCGAAAAATTGCAATATGCTGCATGTTTAGCGTATTTTATAAAAAGCACAGATTTTTTCGCGAGTAATATATTCACATTATGTGTTTCATGGGTTCCTATAATAAATGATGAAAATACTTCGGGAGCGTACGAAGCAAAAACATTGCCACAATATTGTGACAAAGTTGGAAAAAATGGCATTTTGACTCATGTTGAGGCTTCATTTTCTCAATGTAGCGGTCCAAGTAAAAATATGGCTTATATATTGTTGCATAGTGTGATCTGTTGGCAAGACATACAGAAAGTTTCAAAAGAGTAGATTTTGTTTTAAGGGAGGAAAAAAATTTTCCAGCTGAACAACTACAAGGTAGTAGAAAGTTTGCCTTTGCCTCGCCTTCACTGCATAGCAGGTCAGCGCAAGATTCTAGCGGGGGGTGTTCGGCGGCGAATAATGCAAGTCATACAAAAGCTTGCCACTTGTTTTGGTAATACTGCTGTATAGAACGCCAAAAAAGGCAATAGTGCTAATTTTATGGAACGGTATCTTCCCACTTGGACCAACATAGGGCAGGTTATACTCAACCGCTTCATAGTCGCAAGGGGCAGAATTATAATGCAGTCGATGGCCTGCAATACAGTATTTGGGTGTTGTGTTAGGCTTCTGATAATTAATGCGCATGGTTTTAATAATAAATAATGACAAAATTAAGGTATAGTTTACTTAAGATGTTTTTATGATGCAACAGGTATAGGCCGATGCGTGATCGCTTATCAGTGGTTTGCATGATGAAATTATGTATGCTAGGTGTACGCGTTAGAGATGATTCGACATCGTGCCCATAAATGACACTTAATGCGCCATTTCCAGTTGCTATTTACAATTTTCATCCACCTTTTTCTTAAAGGTCGTAGGGTGCTGAACATGCTAAAAGCCCCTCACCATTACCGGACGGGCGTTTAATTAGAACATTCTCAGCACCTTCGGACAATTAAGAAATAGGGTGATGAAAATGTTCAAATCCCACCGGAAATGGTGACTGAAGTGTCATTTACGGGCACGATGTCGTATCATCTCTAACGCGTACACCTAGCATACATAATTTCATCATGCAAACCACTGATAAGCGATCACGCATCGGCCTGTACCTGTTGCACCATAAAAACATCTTAAATAAACTATACCTTAATTTTGTCATTAATTATTATTAAAACCATGTGCATTAATTTTCAGAAGCCAAACACAACACCCAAATACTGTATTGCAGGCCATCGACTGCATTATAATTCTGCCCCTTGCGACTATGAAGCGGTTGAGTATAACCTGCCCTATGTTGGTCCAAGTGGGAAGATACCGTTCCATAAAATTAGCACTATTGCCTTTTTTGGCATTCTGTACAGCAGTATTACCAAAACAAGTGGCAAACTTTTGTATGACTTGCATTATTCGCCGCCGAACACCCCCCGCTAGAATCTTGCGCTGACCTGCTATGCAGTGAAGGCGAGGCAAAGGCAAACTTTCTACTACCTTGTAGTTGTTCAGCTGGAAAATTTTTTTTCTCCCTTAAAACAAAATCTACTCTTTTGAAACTTTCTGTATGTCTTGCCAACAGATCATACTATGCAACAATATATAAGCCATATTTTTACTTGGACCGCTACATTGAGAAAATGAAGCCCCAACATGAGTCAAAATGCCATTTTTTCCAACTTTGTCACAATATTGTGGCAATGTTTTTGCTTCGTACGCTCCCGAAGTATTTTCATCATTTATTATAGGAACCCGTGAAACACATAATGTGAAAATATTACTCGCGAAAAAAATCTGTGCTTTTTATAAAATACGCTAAACATGCAGCATATTGCAATTTTTCGCCAGAACCAAAAATAAAGAAAGTTAAGACTAAAATGAATAAACTATCATTGTCATGAAAGATCAGCCTTAAGATTATGGAAAAAATTGTTTCGTAGTAGTTCCTCGGAACAGTAATTTTATACAAATTATTTAGCGCGACACAGTTTCACTTGGGTGCCCAAAGTTCGAAGCGCCCTCTAGGCAACACAAAATTTTTTTGCGAAAAATAACGCCTCAATAACTACTTATCACACTAACATATACCTGGACAATTTTTTTCAGCAGGATCGGAGATGGTCGAAAATTGACCTGGTACACTTGATATGGAATGACCCATATATATATATATATATATATATATACACAAAACATCAAAGCTGAAAGTGCAGTAATTCAAAGAAAACAAGACATAAGCGATGCATTGGACAGCTACTAGACCTCAGGCTAATGAAAAACGTTAATGTTCATTGAAATGTCAAAAATGTGAATAAAACACTGCATCACACATGAACAGCAACTGAAGACTAGAGATGAGCTAATAAAAGTTATCTTCATTTTATCCGCGATGCGCAGTGCCTATAGGGGAAAGCCGCGTAGCGGCGGTCTGGAAGCACAGGCGGGCTCGCGTAGCAGACTCCTCCTTTCACTGCAAGCATGACGGAAGTGCGCGCGTGCAATTTGCTAGGTTTTTTGCACACTATTACCAAGTGTTGCAAAATGGCGTTAGGTTCTACGTGATAATACGCGGTTTTGGCGGGAACATGGCACGCGAGTAGATACACTAATTAACGTGATTCTTGCGAGAACGTTGCACGTGATTAGTTACGTGACATTCACGTGATTAGTTACGCACCAACATATACTCACCAATTACATGCTAAAGAAAACATAGCAACCAGTAGCTAGCACCACCAGCAAGAATGAAGAAAAGAAAACACGCAAGTTTCATAATCGGCTCCACTCAGGCGTGTGCAGGGTTCTCCATTGGGGGGAGGGGGGCAAAGGATCATCGCAGCGCCCCCAGTAAGTCAATGCATGGGGCCAATTTTGCGCCCCCCCCCTCTTAGGCGAATAGGAAAGCCCCCCCCCCCCCCCTTTCCCGTGCGTACGCCTATGGCCCCACTCATAACACAGCTTCTGTAAAGCGAATGAGCATTAGTGGGATACATCAAGGGTTTCCTATTAGCATTGTTATAACCGGCAAGGCGGCCTGCATGGGATGCTCATCAGCATGCCTTCCAAACGCAGTCTGCGTCCAGCAGGAACGCAAGAGGTGTTCTTGTGCGCTGCAGGGAACGCGCATCGGCGTTGCTGGTACACGCAGTCCGCGTCCTGTGAAAAGATTTGATGAGACGCGTGTGCACGGACGGATATAAAAGGAGCGCATCAAGAGTGCGCTGGGGGGCCTCTTGTCGCTTGCGAACTCTTCTCATGTAAAGGCGCGTCTCTACGCCTAGTTTGTTTACTCTTGTAAATATGTAAATAAACGTGCCTTCTTTGTAAGCAAGAAGCCTCACAAGAGTTCTTTGCCGGAGCCTGTACCCCCTCCTTGGTCACATCAGCATGAAGTCATGTTACGAGGCATTTAAAAGGAGGTTGAATCGGTTGAATGACCTGTCAAAAGCCTTCAATGCGCACGTGCCATGTTTTACAGCCAATATGCATATAGTTGAAACGAGCGCACAGCGAACATTCTGCACCGGTGATTGCATTTAAGTGCCATCAATAGGTAGAATGCAGCTGATTTCGTGCAGCACACGTGTGATTCCACGGCGCTTTTGTAAAGGAGCCGTCACTTGCCCGACACTCCCTGGCATTGCGCTTCGCGCCATTCATTTTTTCAAGAGAGCCTAGGTATCGCGTCTCATCTGTAATAACAACCTCATGTGCATTGTAGCGTCTCCACTGCAGGCGAGGCGACCAAGTGTAAACGTAGTAGCATTCGCTGAAGACGTAGCGACATAAATGGAGAAATAAAAACACGGTGACCGTTCTAACACTGCCGTAAACAAAGCACGATTGCGTACCTTTTTCGGACAGCCGCAATCAACCGCCGCCGTCGCTCTCACTCATGAAATAGCACCGGAAACCTGTAGAAGTGCGTTCCTGGCGATTTTTTGTGTTTGAGTAGCCGACAACGCGGCAGTTATTTTTCGGCATCGCGGAAGCCCGACAGAGTCATTAAATCACGATAAAAACACATCCATCCGTGCACTCGCATACACGCTCGCAGGAAAATTGCTCGCCCAAGCCCGCCAACACTTCTGACCCATGGAAGCAGATGGCGTCGTCGGCGCTTTGCGCATCGCCTATACCCAATAAGACTATAAAAACGAATTTAAGAAACTTATGTTCCGGTCATAAAAGCATCACAGCCAAAATGAGAGCTGCAAGGAAAATAAAGATAAGAAATGCACTCACCGTGCCGTTGCTAGGCGAGGGCGCAGAAAGCTTTTTTATTGCAATATATGGAGACTCAACGGGTTTTTTGCCGTCGTCATCATGTTCTATGTAAACTCTAAGCTGATAAGATCCCCCGCGCATCTACCCGCGGGTAAAAGCGCGGGCGGGGTCGATGAGCGCTGCTCAAGCAGAGATAAAACGAGCCGGCCCATCTCCGTCCCTCGGAGGCGCATGCAATAACATCCCGCCGTCGATTGTAATAATCTGCCGTGCGATAACCATGCCGTGCGATAACCATGCCGTGCGATCACCATGCCGTCGAATGCTCAAGCATAGAGGATCGCCGCCCGTTGGCGCATTCAGATGACGGACCAAATCCGGATGTGGAGACGCGGACGGCATGTCACGTGACCTCACATCAGCAATTCTCCTCATCCGTGCCTCGTCCGGGTGGCTCACGGACGGATGAGCCCAACGTCTTTATCACATCAGGATTCTGGCGGCGGAACGCCGCAGCTTTAGCGGGCCAACAGGCTGGCAACCAGTACACTTTTCTTCTGCTCGAGCCGTACGGCTGTCCTCGCAGTTTATTTCAGCTCGGCTGGCGCTTAGTTCAAGTTACTTCTGGGACCGTATTCCAAGGCGATCACCTTTGAGATATCTGTCACATTTAATGGGCACTGATTGGTGGGTTGGAGGGTAGGTAAGTTGTGGCTTCAGTCGTTGTACACTGTCGTCCTTTATGAAAGGGAACACGCGAGCGCATGGCCAGCGCGCTGCGGCGGCTGCCTACGGCACCATCAACCGATATCTAAAGAAAGCACATCTGCTTTCGGCGTCATCTATTGACAAACAAAATAACGAGTCATGGCTGTTGGACAAGCGCTGCTAGTTTACGCTCCCGCTCCGGTATTGCGACAGGTGGTGCCGCCAAAAGCGGACGCGTTTTTTTTAGCTGTCGGTTGATGGCGCTGTAGGCAGCCGCCGCAGAGCGCTGGCAATGCGCTCGCGTGTTCCCTTTCATAAAGGACGACAGTGTACACGCAGGATTCTGCGGCAGGCAAAGCAGCGGTGTCGCCGATAGCGGTAGTCTCAGAACATGGCCCGTGTTTGAGCACTGATGATACGGTAAAGATGAGAGCCAAGAGAAGGAAACATAATGTGCAGCAGTGCAATAAGCACTGTCGGTACCTGTTATCCGCAAAAGAACAAAAACTGCCGATATCGGTGATCACTGTATCTTCCCTTCGTACGCGGTGCCCCACGTGCGGCAGCAGCGAGGTCAGTCTTCTGCAGCTCTCTGTTAAGCAGGTTTTTTTTCCCGTCCAGCCATTCCGTCAACAACCCCGTTTTGAAGCTATTATTTTTGTACCATTGTATTCCTTTACCTTTTTGAGCGTCCTTTTAGTTTTCCTCTTTTGTTTGCACCAATATCTTCACATGTTGTATTCCTCGGTTCATAAGCACGTGCTGGTGCTTTGAGTGCTATTTTTTGTATCTTTGCTGTAAAGTACCTTTTTTACGCTTTGTATTTTTAATCAATGTTCTTGTTGTTTTTGGACTGTGCGCTGTTTATTGTCAATTTTCTTGATAATTTTTATGTAACCACTCAAGTTTTTCTTTTCCCGTTTCTTTTAAAACATGTTGTACTACGAATGTAACCCACTCCCCTCTGTAATGCCCTCGGGCCCTGAGGGTACTGAAATAAATAAAAAATAAATAAATAAATAAATAAACCGCGTTTTCACCGAAACAAATTACACTGTCCTCGACAATGCTCGACGCTCGTCAAAACACGGCGCGCTTCGGGTTCTGTCGGCCTCCATGTTGAATACTCTCAAACCGGTCTGCTGGCAGCGGCCGCAGGTCAGCGCAAAGTCTGCGGTCGAGAGTAATTCGTGGCTGTTCTCTCCTAGAACACCGTCCGTCGTGTGAACATTGAAGGGCGCGGTCGCCATCGCTGGCGCGCGTGCTACCTCGGCAAGCATCAGCGCCCGGCTCGTATACTCTTCTATGGGCTGCGCTCTCAACGCGAAGAGACTGTGCGAAAAGAGCATTTCTCCCTGAAGCGGCCGCATTCTCTTTCACCAGTGTTTTGTAGAGTTACGCGATATCGGATCCAAAAGAGTTAGCTGCCAGCTTTACTTCGTATTGTCACGGGGTCGTGACGTTGACGAAGGCAGCAGTCGGCGTTTTCATGACTGAACTTTTTATTTCGGCGAACCTGTGCCCTGAAAACGAAACTCTACTCTACAAGCAATAGACGTCAGACTCTGGAGTTTTGCAGACACGTAGTGCAATCTGCAGGAGCAGTTTTGGGTAGTGCACAGTCCGACTCTCTTGCTCAGTTTGCTGTGCAACCAGGTGCAACTAGCGAGTGCGAAACAACGATTGAGCTAAATATTAGTTGTGTTGGCGCATTGAACGCTCAGAAAAGCAGCTACTGATTTGTCTCCGCTAGTCGGACGCCCAACCGAACCGCCATGAAGTGCTTGCCCGAGTGACGGCGAAAACAAGAGCAGACACAACAGCTCCGCGCGCTACGAAGAGAGGCCTCAGTCGACGCTACTGTTGAGTTGTGAATTGCCACGGACGTAAAGGACTTCAGTTTTACCGATTTCCGTAGCCGTTGCACGAAGCAGAACGGCGAGAGCACTGGTTACAGGCCGTTGCGAACGTGTTGGGTAAGCAAATTACTCTTGTTCTCCACAGCCGGTCGCATGAGAACGTATGATAATCTGGGTCTTCCGTTAGTGTTCTCAGTAGCCTTGACGTAGAACCACGGTACCTTGACTATGAAGCTCAGCAGATCCTCAGACCGCGGTGCGCGCCGTGCAACTATTAAATTGAGACTAGTGAAGCGCGCGATAAACATCGCGCACTCTGCGAACGTCACGACACAGCATTGCGCACGTACGCTTTGAAGGCTCAAAGTTCCGGCTTTAACTAGCAAATGCCAACACGTGCGTGATACAAATAAATCGCAAAATGTTGGTCGTGACCACCGTCAGGTTTTTCTTGCCCGTGGTCAACGCAATTGCCGGAGCTATCTCGGAGGCCACGGTTTTGCCTTTCGTTGCACACCGAGAAAGTGGACAAGCACGTACCCCATTTGCAGTATATGCAAACGGAAGACAACCATCAACAGATCATTCGAGGCTGCGTAATAGAACAGTTCAACGCACAGGAAGCGAGAGATGGATGGAGAATGCAACTGCAATGGCGAAACTCGCCGGGGCCATTGATGCCTGATAAAAGCGAGTTTCGTACCACTGATCGTAAGATACATTGCTCGTGTATGTACTTCATCACTTTCACATTATGCATATGTCTAAATTTAACACATTTAGACGTTACGGAATGCACGTCGGAGTGCCTTGAACTCATAGTCATGCGATGCTCGCTTGGACTTGCAAGTTGCAGCACGCAGAAATAACTGAAACATGTTTTGCATTTTGATGAGCCTCCTTTCACTTTGATGAGCCTCCTACTTTTCTGAAGCAAGGGTGCATTGACAGAAGAAGCTTTCCAGGTCCTTTATTTTCAGGAAACCGCGCCTCAACACCAACGAGAGAGGGGGGGGTTCAATGGTGGCCTATGCACATTCGCCTGCGGACGGCTCTTTTTGCACTACCCAGTTATTGCCAAGGCGCCGATGAGAGCGCTGGTGGCGGCGTTTTCGCACCGCCGCGTGGGCAGAGTCTGACGTCTATACACGCTGTAGACTGATAGCAGTGAACAG
This sequence comes from Rhipicephalus appendiculatus, assembly GCA_030522465.1. NCBI lineage: Eukaryota > Metazoa > Arthropoda > Arachnida > Ixodida > Ixodidae > Rhipicephalus > Rhipicephalus appendiculatus. The sequence continues at coordinate 3,019,868 of JALIZH010032969.1, forward strand.
AGCGTCAGCCGTCGATAATCTACCAAGCGACGAAGCGCGTCTGCATTTATACATATGCCACCGAAGATTCCAGAGTTATCGCTGGCGGCCGCGTATATTCCAGAACAAGCTCTAATGTACGCGTTGTGCACGTAATCTCATCGAAAGGTTCTAAGAATTTCTAGATGGTTCCCAGAAATTCGGGCGCGGTTTGCGCAAGGCTGCAGTTACACTAGTAATGTGGCAGGAACGCATGCGGCATTACAATTACAATATTACAATTCGTTGATATTGCATTGTTTCGCCCTTGCGGTAAAACTATTCTGAGTGGGTTTTTTTTTGTGTTTTTTTTTTTCAGTTTTTATGGTTTGACGGTCTCCATCATGGAGCGCGTTTTGTGCCCGGCAACGGCGCGGCAAGTTTTTTGTAACACTGCTGTCTTTATAGTTCGACTAACAGCGTCGCTGTTAAAAGATAAGTTCGCATAATGAGGTCTGCGCACAAACGCCACCTTAACAAGATTCACGCATTTTGTTCACGTGGCGCAAGATTCATGAATTCTGTTAAGTTCACGCAAGGTGCAAGCACCATGCATAAACCTAAATACGACGTGACCGAACTACACGGGATATGAATGACTGAATGCAGCTGCGTCCTCTGCGTATCCAACGCGTGTTGCTCGGTCGATGACAAGACTCGGCTAAATTTGGCATCGTACGTGCAAAGTGCCGTTTATGCGCAGCTGGGCGCAGCAGGTCAGATTGGCGCAGAATGGCGCAATTGACGCAGCACTTCTACCCCTGCGCTTTGTCTAACCACAATTACAGAGATGCTTTCTTTGCGCGTGTTTGATGTATGTTCTTGCAAAACAAAAGAAAACAAAAGATCGAAAGACCAAAATGTTGGCAATTATTCCAGAAATCCTGACCAGCAGTGGAGTAGCAAGGCAATGAAGTTACTGCAACGACAATAGCTGTGTTCATCAAGCTTGAGCACTGCACTTTGTTGACTGACACGTTCACCTCCATTAACTATGAAATCCGCAAAATCCAAGAAGTTTGCGGACAAACTAATACTTGATAATAATAATAATAATAATTTTTGGGGTTTTACATCCCAAAACCACGATATGATTATGAGAGGCGCCATAGTGGAGGGCTCCGGAAATTTCGACTCCCTGGGTAAAACTTGATCACACTGCCTTGAATTTCAGCATGACTGAACAGTCCTCAATTTATAAAGGATTATTCCAAGTTATTTGATGTATGCTCATTTAGTTTAACCATTCTTGTAAGTTACATCACTATGGCACAGAACATGCAGCTAACTCATCAGACATGGCATAATAATAACAACACCACTGACCAGTCGTCCCCCACGTTGAAGTGGCTGAGGCTTTTGGTGAAGGTCTGGATGTTCTGTGGCGTGACCCGCTCGAGAAAGTCAATGTACTCTTCCGAGTGGAAGCGGCACATGTCGTGCGAGCTGGCACGGTATGGTCGGAACACCTGCAACAACACCCGTCCATTCACAGAGGCTGTCTCTTGCATGCTGGGCATGGCATTCGCCTTAGGTGCCCGTCTTGCCGACACATCGGAGGCCAGCCGCACACAATGCATGCAAAAAGCATCACCACCATCGGCTTATCTCACGTCCACTACAGGACCCAGTGTCCTGAGCCAGCTGGTTCCATTGTAGTTTCCTGACGTCGTCTCACTCTCGGCCATCCCATCCCTCATCTCCTATCCCTCTGTATCTGCTTCCATGCTCCGATTGTGCCACGTTTCACATTGCGCGACTCACCTGGGTCCATTGAGGTTAAAGCAGTGCAAACAACAAGAAGTAGACACAACGAGTGCTTACTGATAACTGAAAAGTTTATTAATGAAACAAAAAACATGGCTGATCCCTCTATCATAGGAATCGGTATAACACGAAAGTGAAACGTGTCTTCGCAGAGGTAGTTGAGCGTTTATTGTGCATTGTTTTGCCACAACGGCGAAGGAATGAATGCTAAAGCAACAAATTGTAATGTCACGTGAAGAACGGCAAGCAGCTCGACACTTGCAGTATGAACCACAAGCAGAGAGGACGCACGAAATGAGCATACACAGGATGAGTGCGAAGTAACAACTGCCACAGCTTGACACCTAAAGCGCGCTGCTCAAACACACAGAAATACGCACGAAACGAACGCACAAGTATACAAGTATACACAGGACAAGCGCAAACAAATGTCACAGTTGTTACTTCATGCATGAGCAGCGCACTCCTTTCATAAACGCGGCCGCTGCAGCAAGCGAAGTGAACTTCGCGCACTCTTTAACCACTGTAACTTCAAAGCAAACTTGCGGTGGAAGCACAAGATGCACAATGCGCCCCAATGCCCCAATGCCCCAATCACGAGATAAGCGCACGCACGAGCGACCACGTCCTGTGGAGGCGCATGCGCATCGCAACGAGAGGGGCGACAACCTTTAGAGCACAGCCTCTGCGCCACCTTCGCACCAGATCGCTAGTGATGACAAAAACGCGCTGAAGTCGCGCTGAAGCATTCGTACAATCAGGAGATAAGGTGAAAATTCGGGAGAGTTGGCAGGTATGCCACTCATTGTGGGAATCGATGTAATGTGAAGCAGCCAGCAAGGAGTAAATCATGCTGTACATAACATGCGTGTCATGATTTACATGTTAGGACTTTTCATTTATGTTCGTCATACAGTCACGTCGTGCAATACCAATTTTGGTGTATATCAAGCTAGCGAAACAGCCACGAGCACGTTATGAGCGTGGCATACAAGTCATGCTGTACATGACATGTCATGATTTCCATACCACCACCTGCCATTTATGTTCGTCATACGCAATACCAAATTTGGTGTATATCAAGCTAGCGAAATGGCCACGAGCGTGCCATGAGCGGGGCATGGAAGTCATGCTGCACATGACATGATTTCTATATGACAATTTGTCATTTATGTTTGCAAAACAGTCACGTCATGCAATACCAAATTTGGTGGATATCAAGGTAGCGAAACAGCTGCGAGCGTGCCATGAGCGTCGCATGCAAGTCATGTTGCACATGACACGTCATGATTTCCATACTACCACTTGTCATTTGCATTCGTCATACAGTCACATCACACAATACCAAATTTGGTGTATATCAAACTAGCGAAACGGCTACAAGCGTGCCATGAACGTGGCATGCTATTCATGCTGCACATGACATGTCATGATTTCCATACTACCACTTGTCATTTATGTTCGTCATACAGTCACTTCATGCAATACTAAATTTGGTGTATATCAAGCTAGCGAAACAGCTGCGAACGTGCCATGAGCGGGGCATGCAAGTCATGTTGCACATGACATGTCATGATTTCCATATTACCATTTGTCATTTATGTTTGCAAAACAGTCACGTCATGCAATAACAAATTTGGTGTATATCAAGCTAGTGAAATGGCCACGAGCATGCCATGAGCGTGGCATGCAAGTCATGTGGTACATGATATGTCATGATTTCCATACTAACACTTCCATACAAAGAACAGTGATATTTGCATCAGTTCACCCTCTGTATCACTTTTAGATTGTGAGATTGCGTTTCTTGACGACACCTGATGTCGGCTGAAACTTCCCTTTGTAACTCTCTTTCCCTTTCATCTTGTATATATTTCTGCTATGATTATATCCCTAGTTTCAGTCTGCGCTTCTTTGTGTACCTCCTTATACCCGTGCCACACGGGCACAGAAAATGACATTCGGTAGTGAAGGCATTCAGTTCCCGAATGACATTTTTTTTCGGCGGAGCTGCTACACGTCCAAACTGAATGACATTTGGCTTGATGATGTCGATCACATTTTCTTCACATCAAGCTTGTAAACACGCGTTTACAAGCTTGATATACCTCCGAGAATAATTAAATGTAGAAATAAGCATATTATGCTGCCGTTAGCTTTTTCTCGTTGCTTTGTTTCACGGCGTTGCAAACGACCGTAGCAAACTACTCAGATCCACAGCGTACAAAGAAAATGGCGCCTGTCGCATTCAAAATACAGCATCTACCAGCTGAAGATGTTCGTCGAGTGATTAGGGTAAATAAAAGAGGCGAAAAGTTTGTTTCCAGCTGAACAGGATGTCATTTTATACAATGTAGGTATATCACACTTCGTCAGCTGCGCCGTCGAGAGCATGCATTTCTCAGTCAAATGAGTTCTAGCGATGGCATTTGGTGACGAATGGCATTTGGACGAATGTCATTTCGTTTCTCCGTGTGGCACCACGCAAATGGCATTAAATCTGAAGGCATTAGGGAGTAAATGCCATTTTCTGTGCCCGTGTGGCACGGGTATTACTTCGTCCCGTTTGTTAGCGCTGCCAAGTTGTCATAATGAAGACAGACAGACGGACAGACAGACAGACCGACAGACAGATACACTCAAAGTCGCCAAAGTTCGCTAAGAAATGCTTCGTATTTAAAAGGAAACATAAAAGGAAATGAACTCAGACGTACTGCACAGTGACCGCCACGTAGTAGACGCGTCAACTGGCAAAAAGGCACGAAAAGAAAACAGTTCCATAACCAAATTTAACATTCTAGAACATCAGAAAGGTAGCAAATAGGCATGACAGCATATCTGCAAAAAACCTTGAAAAGCCAAAAAAAAATGTCGTGTCTACGTCTTGTCGTGTTTTTTACGCTGCTTTAACCTCAATGGAACTAGCCCAGTTGTCTTTGACCTTGTCCACTCGTTCTTTCTAATGTCAGCTAAAGTGTCGGCTAGCCCCATCTCTGCTCTCATCAGCTTTGCTCTCTTCCCGTCTCTTAAAGGGGCCATGACATGGTCACCCAACAATTTGTAGTTTTTATCGAAAACTAGAAGGAGAGGGTCTATTATGCCTATATAGATATATAAAGCCGGCCGTAAAAGATTATTTTAGTGCAAAACAGGCCCTAGAAGTCGCCTGCTGTAAATACCGCCCCCCGCTGGCGACCGCCATTTTGCCATGGCACCAGTGACGTCACTGCAGAAGGAACGCAGCTGTCACCTTCTACCATAGTTACAGCCGCTGCAAATCGTTCAATTTCCGGGCTATGCAGAAGCAGTGATGTGATCGGTCAAAGCCAATTCTGCGCAGCTTCTGGAGCACCTAAAACTTCATTCTGGAGCAGCAAATCAGCCTTTTGGAGCAGTTGCCTCTCAGACATTTTCGAGCACAACTTTTAAAGGGACCGACAACTGCCCAGAACATGAAAAGAGATGACTCCACTGATGGAAAGATTGTCCGCTGCATTGACTCAAGCCAACCCTGTTTTTTTCGTGAGAGGTGGATTTATATTTTTATTCCTTCATTGAAAGTCGTGAAAAATGACCTTTGGCGCCTCTGGCGGCAAAAGCATAAACGATCCGATGTACCTGGCCACGTGACCGTTGATTGCTGTACGCGGTTGACAATATTTTTGTGAGTACTACTGAAGTATTGTTCGTTTCTTTATTCGCCTCGAGATCTTGGAGTGGCGCCCTCTCGTGTGTGACGTCAGGGAGAGGACTCGGATGCAGCTCTTCGCGCGCGCATTCGCTACGTGAAGGCTGCTCGACGCTGCCAGCCTGTCTGTCGCGCTCGAGTTATTGAAACATTGGTGGGCCAGTTGATAAAGCAATTTGTACTCAATGTTCAAGCAAAATGCACAGCGAAATCGAGCGGAGTTGCCGTCAGGAGCACGTTCTGTGTCCATTGCTCCTGTTGTCGTCTGCTAGCCATCCATGTGTACAACTGCTTCTATGGTGAATTTTTCTTTTCACGACTGTTCTATGGCCGTGGCGCACTCAAAATGACTTTCCCGCCCGTTTTCGATAACTGACTTCAGCGTTCGGGCTTCAGCTTCCATGCCTGCGTTAAAGCGCAATAAATGTATACCGCGTGCTGCACGTGTTCGGTTGCCAAGCCTGCTCCTTCGATTCAATTCATATGTTCGGAGCATGACAAACGACGTGTGATGTCATTCAAATAAATTAAGTGGCGTTACCGGCAACAACGTTTGATTAAATACACATTTTTAGCAGCTGCTGTGTAAGCGCGTCGTAAGTACTTTAAATTGAAACACGAAATAAACAGGGCGAGTCTAAAGGGGATGCACGACGGGGATATGAAATATCGGTGGCTTGTCTGGAGCGATTTTCTTTGGTTTTTGTTCTATATTTTTGCAACATATTTTAATCCTTACGTTAATAAATCGACATTTCTTCACTCGTTCACGGTGGTCTGAAAATATGCTGAACAGAATTAGTGTAATCATGCTAACGTTGATAAATATAACGCTTTCGCATCGAAAGATGTATTTGCAATAAAATAGTGTAAATCAGTCTCAACGGTCGACTCCTGATGTGGCTTGGTGCGATCACTGTAATAAAGAGACAAGTTCCTTATGCATTTGCCCCAGTAAGTCCATGCCTCTTCAAAGGATAGCGCGCACTTACTACGGGGACAAAGGGAGAAGAACATGACAACACAAGCGCGCTATCCTTTGAAGATGAATACCTACCAACGCGCCCAGTTTTCTGCTTTGTTGTGTGCAAGTCCATGCCGATTTGCTGGAACAGCCAGCGAGGTGGCTTGATGGGTTCCATCAGGGGTCCGGCTGGCCTAGTGGGTGGTGTCTTCCGTCGCTGACAATCTCGGCAAGTCTTCACGTAGTGGGTGACGTCGACAGTGAGGCGAGGCCAGTAGTACTTTTCTTGTATCCTCGAGAGCGTACGTGAAAATCCAAGGTGTCCAGTTGTCGGGTCGTTATGCTGAGCATCCAGAACTTCTGGACGTAACGCTGAAGGTACTACGAGGAGGGAGTCGGCCCGAAGTGGCGAGAAGTTTTTCTTTAGGAGAACACCATTCCGCAAGAAAAACGACTCCAGTCCTCGTCTGAATACCTTTGGAGCCACGGTGGCCTTGCCCTTGAGGTATTCCACAAGGCCCTTGAGTTCCGGATCAGCGCGCTGTCGTTTGACGAAGTCATCGGCGCTTAAAGGCCAACTCCGGAGGTTTTTCGAGGTCAATGGATCTCAATGAAATTCGCTGGGTACGTTCCTTTGCCCATTTCCGTCATTTATGCCAAATTTCAAGCTTGAGACATGCACTGATCGTTTGTAAATGAATTTTAAAGATTGTCTGCCGGCTTCCCACAATTATTGGCAACACTGCGTGTGTGACGTGTTGGTTTGCCGGTCGACGGAAGTGACGCAGCCGATGGGTTCGCTAACTTTGGCCGCTACAGCGCATATTGTGCTGGTCACAAGCTGACGGTGTTTGGCCGGCGCTTCGCTGGTTTGGTGTGCGATTTTCTGTTCTCTGTGGAGGAGCGTGTGATATTCCACGCCGGCGGGACCAGCATGCCTTGCACGACTTCCGGTTCGTAACAAACTACTACGTCATACTTGGACAGTACACTCGGTTGGGTTTCGGTTTCGGTATTGCGCCTTTTTGCTTATTAAAAATTATTTTCGAATTTGCTGAGCATTTCAGCTATCGGGCGCGTGACAGGAGTGTCTCAGGAACATAAAAGCACCATTATCCTTACACGGTCAAAACATCGCCGGAGTTGGCCTTTAAGGTTCCCAAGAAGTAGTCACCATCCTTGTCGTTCTGCGGCGCTGGGTCAATGGGGGGCACGGGACAGGCAGTCGGCGTCAGAGTGCTTTCGTCCGGATTTGTAAACGACGGTAATGTCGAATTCTTGAAGTCTCAGACTCCATCGTGCGAGATGACCTGAAGGGTCACGACTCTGAAGGGCCTTCCATAGAGGTAGGGGGGCAAAACTTAGACGTAGCCCAGATAATGGCAAGGCACCCTTTCTGTTGTGGAATAGTTGCCTTCTTCTTTGGAGAGCGACCGGCTAGCATAACTGATAACCCTTTCTTCTCCGTTAGTCTTCAGCGCTATGTGTGCGTCGCCCTCCCTTGTCCCCGTCTTCTTTTGCGCTGTGTTTCCTCTGACTTCTGCACAAGAACGGCGCCGAGTTTTACGCTGCTTGCGTCGGTGTGGATTTCCATATCGGCGTATTCGTCGAAATGCGCAAGTATCGGATGCGTCTGCAGGCGTTGTTTCAGTTCCTAAAATGCTTGAACTTGCGCCGTTTCCCACCGGAAGTCGACATCAGTCTTCGTGAGCTGCGTTAGTGGCTCGGCAATCCTTGAAAAGTCCTTGACGAAGCGTTTTTAACAGGCGCACAAGCTGAGAAATCGGCGCACAGCCTTCTTGTCGGTGGATGGCGGGAAGGCGGCGATGGCAGCTCTTTTCTGCGGGTCTGGGCGCACTCCACTCTTGCTGATCATGTGACCCTAAAAATAGGAGCTCCTCGTACGCGAAGCGGCACTTTTCCGGCTTCAGGGTGAGTCTGGAGCTCTTGATTGCTTGAAGTACGGATTCAAGGCGCTCGAGGTGTTCGTCGAAGTTTGAGGAAAACATACCGACGTCGTCCAAGGCAAACGAGGCAGTCTGCGATGTCGCGTTGTCTTTCACCCCGCTGTGGACACAGCGCGTCGATGGCGAAACCACGCAGCCCCATCTGTCGGTGCTGGCAGCGGCGGTATGTGCGACCAGCTTCTCCGCAATGGTAGCAGTCCGAGTGAGTGTGATTGAGAAAAACTTTAGCGAGTCTGGTTGAGGAAAACTTTGATGAGATTGAGTCCGAGTGAGCCCTAAGGGCGAGGTATCAAAACAGGGAACAGCATAGACACACGGGACAAGAAAGACTGACAGGACTTGACGCTGCACCTCTTCGTGTGCACTTCTTTCATCCTTTGTCCTTTTCGTGAGCAGTGCACAGTCCTAAGCTGATTTATTATGTTGAACACAGGGCCTTTTTAAGGTGCGCATCAAAGCAACGGAAAAATTACTAGATGAAATGAAGCACTGAAAAAGCCTCGTGACCACAGGTTGCCAAAAAGACATACAAGCAATTGGTGACGAAAAGATAACTTGCCACCGGCAGGGACTGAACCTGCGACCATCAAATAACGCGTCCGACGCTCTACCACTAAGCTACGGTGGCGGTCATCCCTCCATCCACTTTACAGGGTATATACGTATGTGCATTTCAAACATGGGAGCGTCAGTCAGCGCCGCCTGTTGCTATTACGGTGAGTTTGGATCTTGCCTGTTGGCATCATGAAGCACGTGATCTTATTACGAGCTGGTAGGTGATTAAAAGAATGCATGCGCTGTGGGGGGTGTGGGACGCGGGAGTCACTCCGTAGAGTAGAGGATTCCTAGAGGAGAGAGAGGGGGGAGGGGATGCGCATGCGCTGTGGGGGGGGGTGTGGGACACGCGCTGCTCCGTAGAGTAGAGGATTCCTAGAGGAGAGAAAGGGGGGTGAGTGTAGGAGAGAGAGAGAGGGGGGAGGGGACGCGCATTTGCTGTGGGGGGGTGTGGGACGTGGGCGCCGCTCCATAGAGTAGATGATTCCTAGAGGAGAGAAAGGGGGTGAGCGTAGGAGAGGAGAGAGAGGTGGCGGGACACACATGCACTGTGGAGGTGTAGGACGCGAGACGCGGGCACCACTCCGTAGAGTAGAGGATTCCTAGAGGAGAGAAAGGGGGGAGGGGACGTGCATGCACTGTGGGGGGTGTGGGACGTGGGAAGGAGGGATGGACTAAGCTTCCGCAAGCACATGCAAGCAAGATCAAGGAATGGAGTCAACCTGGGCGACAGACCCCACCTGCCTAACCATTGCTAAGCAGCCCCTCTGTGCTCTCGGCCATGACTCTGGTGACTGTGGTGGTAGTTGACGGCCTTATTGTAATACAGTGTTCTGGTTCGCATAGTAGGTGCTTCCCTACTTCATGAAAGTGGCCGCACGACGGACGGACAAAGCCCCGAGCATAACATGCTTCGCATCTAATAATCCCTCGCATACTACATGGAGGCATCAAGTCTGCCATAACGAGACACTCGCAATGAATGAAGGAAAGAAGTGTAAATTTATGGGCTCGTTTGCTTTGTTAACAGAATGTTAATGAGAAGACAACGATGCCAAGGAAAGTATAGGGGATGTTATTAGAAATAATTGCGATATAAATGTGAAGAAAGAAAAGTGGACGAAAAGATAACTTGCCACCGACAGGGACCTCCCGTTGGTCCCTGCAGGTGGCGAGTTATCTTTTCTCTCACCCCGTGTGGTGAGGGAATTGAGTAGACGAGGGGAGAACCGGTTAGGAGAGGAGAACTGCTGCGTCTTCTTTGCTTGGTTTGTTGGCGGCCACCACACATATATGCACACAAACAAGCACACGCACCTACATATGAGGTGGTTGAGCCTCTCCAAAAAGAAGTTTCTGGCTTCTAATAACATCCCCTATACTTTCCTTGGCATCATTGTCAGTTAGTTCTCGTTAATATTGTGTTTAACAAAGCAAACGAGCCCTTAAACTTGCACTTCATTCCTTCATATTTAACATTGTTACGCAAGCGCTTCAAGAAAATATTAAGGCAGCTTCACACTAGGGGTGCAAGGCCTGAAGGAAGTGCAGAGCTGGGCAGCCTTCTTTGTTTCTCTTTGGCTCGTCTTCTTTTTCTCTTTTCCAGTTTTTTGTGTCTTTTTCTCTCTCCATTTCTATTTTTTCTTTCTACTTTTTCCTTTTCTTTCTTTCTTTCCATTTCTCGCTTCCCCTTTCTTTTTTCTACTTTTTATACGTGGTTTTGCCTGCATTGCGCCAAGCGTACTTGAAAACACATTCAGCGCCAGCAAACAAGGACATGAAAGAAACACCACAGTCCGCTAACTTCCACAATTTTATTTCAAGGAAACAACAGAGTATTTATCTGTGTACAGGGGCGCCACCAGTCCACACACTAGCCAAAGAGAGAGGCTCTTTCCCTATCTGAAAGGTCAATTGATGGTGCACTCACACTTGTCGCCATTGCAAGAGATAGCTTGCACTTCTATAATCTCTCTCACGTCTTTATCTTTGTGCTTCGCCAGAATCGTGCAGGAACCGTACATTGGTGCGCAACCACACTCCAAGCAATGAACAGACAAGTGACCGTAATTATTCTTGTTTGTAACGTCAATCGGCAGCAGTGGTTGCGGTCGTGAACAAGTCGCTAATCTACTGCTACTTGCGTCACAGGTTGGTCTTAGTTTCTTCACCCAACCAATTTTTTTTTCTTTTTCATTGTATAGGGGGTATGCACTTGACTTCATCCGCGAGGATCGCTAGCGTCGGGGTCGCCATTTTGGAGGTCCGCACGCTCGCCGCACGCGAAAAAACTCTCGGCACGCGCTGTGTCCGAGATCCGCACGGCAACTTGGATGAATAGAGACCTCCGGAACACTTTCTGCACTCTGAAGTACGGACAGCAGGACGGCGCGTACGAACGGACCTTCAAAATGGCGCGGCGATAGTGTTGCCCCCTTGCAGATCAAGGCTCAGTGCATACCCCCCTATACCGTTGCCACTGCTGCCCAACCCTGTGCTTTTGTACATAATGCCGACGAACGCTGAGTTGGCAAAAGAAATGGATAATTTACGCGCTGAGATCGCTGTGATGCGTGACAGCCTTAATATGTTCAATGAACTTGTTGAGAATGTTAAGAAGCAGAATTCCGACCTTGTTAATGAAAACAAGGCTTTGAAGGATGAAAATAAACAATTGACACGAAGGGTTTCTGAACTTGAACACTAGTCCCACCTAAATAACGTAGAAATAAAAGGTGTCCCTGCAACAAAAGGCAAAAGCTGTCTTGCGGTTGTTCAGTCCATGGGTGAAGCTGTGGGGTGCAAAATTGCACCTGAGGATGTCGACACTGTGCATCGTGTGCCAGCCAAAAAAGACACGACATTATTGCACGCTTCTGCTCCCGAGAAAATAAGATTAAGTTCTTGAAAAAAGTACGAAAGGCTCGCTTAACGACTGTGGCCCTTGGCTTTTCCCAAAGCAATCAGAAGCCCTTATATGCGAATGATCGTCTCACGCAAGAAAGAAAACGGCTGTTTGCACAGGCACTTGAACTGAAAAAGGCAAAAGGCTGGAAACATCTCTGGACTGACCACTGCGTGATTAAGGCCAGAAAGACAGATGACAGCCGCATCTACCGTATCTCTAGTGCGGGTGACCTTGCTGTTTTTTCCTAGTGTACTAGTGTTGCTACTTGCCATTGCACACTTTAAATCTGCACAAGAATGTTTTCTTGTCAAGCTCTGAAAAAATATTTCAGTGATCAAAACCCAAAACTATCACTGATACATTTCAATATTTGCAGCCTATGTAAAACTACAAAAGTCTCACTGCGTTTCTTTCTTTAATTAATCGCAATTTCTCATTCATTTGTTTATCTGAGACGTGGTTGTCGCCAGATGATAGGAACTTGTACGCACCATCAGGGTACAATGCAGAATACTGCTATCGTGCTACACCACGTGGCAGTGGATCCGCCATTTTTACTAAATCATCGTTGTCATACAAACGCCGCTTTCTAATATGTACTGTGCATCTGTATGGTTAGAAATAAATAAGTGTGTTTTCTCAGTTGATGGCCGGAACACAGTATTAGGGTGCATTTATCGTTCACCAACATCTTCATACTCTGAGTTCTGTTCTGAGTTTGATAAGTTGCTGCATATTATAACAAATGAAAACAAAAATATAATCATCTGCAGAGACATCAACATAAACATTATCGACCCTAGCGATCAGTCATGCTCTGATTATCTAGGATGTTTACATGGCTACGGCCTTGAATCTTTAATAAGCACTCCTACCAGATGTGACATGGCAGGATCTAATACGTTAATTGACCACACATTAACCAATTTTGCTACAGATAATGTAGAAGGAGTCATTGAGCACAGCATAACAGATCATTATCCTATATTTCTTACTTTAGGCAAGGACGATAATAAGGGTAAGCAAAAGAAAGAGAGGATACGGTTTGATTTTCAAAAATTTGTATCCATGGTACAGTCAACAGATTGGACCGTCGTGATAAATGAATCCGGTGCTGAAAAGGCCTATCAGCTATTTTTGACTACATTTACTCAGTGCATCAACGAATGCACGACTACACATACCATAACTCATTATTTTAGTACTCCTAGAAAACCTTGGATTACAAAAGCACTACTTCGATGCATCTTGAAGAAAAACCAGCTTCACAAAAGAGTGAATTGTGAGCCATTCAACTACTTTGAACTTGGAGCTCGGTTCAAGAAGTATTCCAACACTCTAGCAGCCGCACTTAAAGGGCCCGTCAACAGGCTCCTACTTTTTTTTAACACCCCCCCAAACAAGCTCGCTAATTCGTACAGTGGACCGCGACGATCACGTCTCCCGAATATTACAGCGCTGCGAGCCGCGCAGACCCTCCGTTTCGAAAAACAATTCCCGTGCTGCTTTCCTACACCTGACCCATCCTCCTTGTACGCGCAGTGACGTCAAGTCGGCGATCGCCGACCTGACGTAGCACTGAGCTCGTCGATTGGTCTTTTGCCCTACGAAACAGCGCCTTGGCCCTACGGTGATGCAGTTTCGGCCGCGCAGTACGCATTTTCGTTTTCCTGTGCTGCCCTCTGCCGTTTTGTAAAGCCCGACACTACCGGGAGAAGCGGTATTACCAGAACGAAAGCCTCTGAGATAAAGAGGCGTCTCGTTACTTTACCGCTAGGGAAAGGGTCGTCTCTTCGCATCGCGCTTCCTCCCTGCGCCGCTGACACGTGCTCATGTGGGGGAAGCCCTGCTCGGTCGTTGGCTGCGCGCCGATGACGTATCACTGACGTCGTGTCACGTTGCCGAAGTGGGTGGAGTCACGATGAAGGGCTACGCCTCCCCCCTTTCTACAGCGGAGAAGGGTGGAGAGACCGCGCGAAAATTTGAAACCAGCTGAAACGGATGTTCTAACCCCTGTAACTTCCTTATTATTGCGCGTATTCGCAAAATTCTTGCGGCAGCATGTTCACATAGCAAAAGTGCACATATTTCTCTCTATAACAATTTTTGGACCTCGAGGTTGTTGACTGGCCCTTTAAGTGTGCAAAACGAGATTACTTTCAGAAAAAAAATTCTGGATAATGGTAATATAATACGAGGCGCAACTGGCAGGTCATAAACAAATTCTTAAATAATAAAAGTCGTGAGCAGTTAACCAAAATTAAAACTGAAGCACAAACACAGCCATCCAACTGATATCGCCAATGCGTTCGGTGAGTACTTTAGCAGTACCTGTGATTCTCTCACAAATCCCCCCATTACCAACCTTGCCCCATCAGACTCATTCTTTCTACTTGCGGCCTACGAGTGCAGAGGAAGTTTTTCATGCTATATCTTCGCTCAGGTCTACGGCATCTGGTCTTGACTCTGTTTACCCATCTCATGTCAAGTTAGTTTTTAGTGAGCTATCTCCTATCATGGCAGATATTGTTAACAAGATGTTTAAAGAAGGCGTATTTCTCAATTCCCTAAAAGTTGGTAGAATAACACCTGTTCACAAAAAAGCTGACCGTGAACTCCTCAGTAACTACAGGCCCATTTGTGTTCTGCCATTTTTTAGCAAGATAATTGAGCGGCTTATGCATACATGATTAGTATCCTATCTAATGAAGTTTAGTCTATTATCATCTAAACAGTATGGCTTTCGGCCTGGCTATTCCACTGAGCTTGAGCTTCTAACCCTCACCGATAAAATAAAAAAGGCAATCGACCAAGGCTTCTTGGTTGGTGGCGTATTTATAGATTTAACAAAAGCGTTTGACACGATTAATCGTGACATTCTTATATATAAACTTGAATCGTATGGCATAACAGGCCCACCACATCAATTTATTTCAAGCTATTTATCTAATCGTACTCAAGTTGTTCAGATTGACAGTAAAGTTTCAGCTGCTAAGAAAGTAAATCAAGGTGCTCCTCAGGGCTCGATCCTTGGCCTGCTGCTCTTTTTGCTATTTATTAATGATCTGCCTAATACTTTGACTGCTACGGACTGTATCTTATATGCAGATGACACGACCATTTTTACTTGCGCTAATGATATCGATGACCTACAACGAAAAATTAACGTTGATCTACATAACATAAGTTCATGGTGTCAAAACAACATGTTAAGAACTAATCCATCGAAAACCGTTTTTATGGTCTTTCACTCCCAACCGACAGTACTTTCAAAATCTATATCTGTACGTCTGGACGATAACTTAATACCAATGTCTGATAGCACAAAGTTTCTTGGTGTAGTTATCGACAGGCATATGAAGTTCAATCTTCATGCGCAATCGCTCATTCGCAAGATAATCTTTGGAATACGCGCCATAACCAAAACTCGTTCATATTTTCAGCCACAGATTAGCCATTCCCTTTATCATGCATATATTCTTAGCCATCTATCTTATTGCATATCAGCTTGGGGCAACA